>JARBIX010000005.1:600000-1126305 GCA_029850275.1 Chrysosporium keratinophilum
ATCCTGGCTGGCTTCAGGGCCTGCGGTTACTAAGATACGGGGTCCCTTGTGCTGCTTGGGGCCGCTTAAGGCGTCACCACCTACAAGGCTTGCACCAACGACGCGGATACCGACACTAATACAGTTTAGTACCTCTCCCCCCCGGAAAAAGAACTTTCATTGGGTGTCTGACACTGGTTGACGCCTGGACTACACCCTAAGTTCCCCCTTAAACAACAAGCTCCGGAGCAGCCCTCTGTTGCCCCTCAAAACCCCCCGACTGAGCCCCCAAGACCCCCGAAGTGACCCTCTGTAGCGACTCCCTTAGGTCGTTGGGTGGGAATGTTGAAGTTATAAGTCTGCGGTAGTTGCAAGTGATAACTAGCGTTCGGGAGACAAGCAAGAGCAACCTCCGGCAGCTCAACCAATTATTATCTGAGGTCTGTCTCACAGCCATGAGACCACAAGGATTGAAACATATCTTTGCTACTATACCCAGAAGCTCTCTTCTTTTTCTTAACCCGCAATTTGATTCAAAGATGAACCACTCTGATTACGCCAAAGTTATAAGACGTCCGTTGCTACAGATTCAAAAAGATAACGGAGAAGGTGAGATCTTTAGCATCTTCGCGCATCTTGACAGTGTGCTAATGACAGTGGCTTAGTGGTTGTTGCCCAAGAAGAGGATTTATATCGCTACACAACGAAGCGATGGCTGTGAGACTGAAGACACCAGCCTGCTTTAAACCCATTGCTCATTCACCACAGGGCCAACGATGCTTTCGAAACCTCACAACGACATCGAAGGTTCAATATTAGAGAGCTTATAGCTGCCGCTAGTGCAGCTTGCCCCGATCAAGATCATGGCCCATGTATGTCGGCAGTTTTACGTAATTAGTTCTTCCTTGCTTTCCGGAGTGCTGACGATATCTTCAGGCGTTCGAGTGATGAAATATCGGGAAGGTCAATATAACAAAGCGTTCCTGTTGACATTCGACAATGAATCCGAAGTGGTGGCCAAGCTGCCGAATCCTAATGCTGGTCCCCGGCGCTGGACAACTGCGAGTGAAGTTGCAACCATGGACTACGTGAGTTTTGTCTTTACTCAAGTTCAATGATCATGTAACTATCACAAGCTAAAGGTCGACTACAAGACTCGAGCGATCCTGGATCTCCCAGTCCCTCGTGTTCTTAGTTGGAGCTGTGACCCTTCCAACTCCGTTGGAAGTGAGTACATAATCATGGAAAAGGTCAAGGGAATTGCGCTTGCCAATGCCTGGTTTGGACTTCGTGTCGCATCCAAATATAAGATCATTGAGCAAATCGTGGGCATAGAGGCGAAGTTAAGCTCCGCGCCTTTTCCGGCGCATGGGTGTCTGTACCACACGGCGGATCTGCCTCCTGAATGTGATGTTAAATATATGCATGAGCCAGCAGGAGACCCTCTGGGGGAGTTCTGCATCGGCCCAGTTGTGAACCCGGTGCTTTGGCGTGATGAGTGTTATGATATGCCCCTTTCACGGGGTCCCTGTGAGTTAATATAAGAATCTTTTTCGATATACTCCCGCTAACCGCTGTCATTGATAGGGCATTGCTTAGCTGACTATGCCACAAGTATGGGAAGAAACGAGCAAGCATGGGCATTGCAACATGCTAAGCCACGCATGAATTTTTTTAGAAGCAACATTGATCAAGAGTTGCCCGGCGAGTATATTGCCCTTGTTCATAAATATCTGTTGACTGCACCCATGCTCGCGAAATCCCGGCCCGACAAGGACAATCTCCTACAACCGACCCTGTGGCATAGTGATTTGCATCTCAACAATGTCTATGTGGATCCGAACACCAATACCATCACTGGCATTATCGACTGGCAGGGTACGACCGTGGCACCTTTGCTCACACAGGCGAAAATTCCACGAATGTTGAAACATTCTGGCTTCATTCCCCACGGACAAGTCATGCCGGAAAGGCCTGACGAGACATTAACCAAGAAAGAAAAGGCCAAGGCAGACAAACTCTACTACAGCGCGCTATGCCAGAAATATTACGAGTTTATGACTGCCGAGAGGAATCCACGGCATTATGCTGCAATCAGCCACAATCACGAGTGGAAGTTACCCCTCGTGAAACCCATCATGTCGATAGGTGGCGCTTGGTCTGACAGAGAAGTCTTTAGACTTCGTGGCTCTTTGATGAGCGTGGTCGATCGTTGGGAGGAACTGTATCCAGAGAGTGCCTGTCCGATCTCTTTTACAGAAAAGGAAAAGCAGCTTCACGACGAGGAGATGGAGAATCGTGATTATGTTGAACAATTGGAAGAACATTTTCAAGAAGCTGGCATTTTGCCCCTTGACGGAACAGTTGACCCGGAGGATTATGAAATGGGACAGAGGCAGAGTGCTGCACAAAAGGAGAGGCTGCTATCGATGGCGGAGGACGAGGAAGATAAGGCATGGTTCGACAAGATATGGCCTTATCAAGATCGCCCTGAGGATACTTAACAGGTCCGAAGTGGCTATGGATAGAAAGCGAATCGCATGAGCCTCCTGATACCTTGTGCCCAGTCACCACAAAGCTTTCGGCATTGGGGTACCGACGGACAGGATGATCCCACGCTTGCTTAATGCAAGTCTCACCCGAGACCGAGCAATAAATATCGACTGCTGTATGCCACTGGCAGCATCCATGGATGGGTGGATCAAAGATCAAGATCAGGGGACTATTGGTGAGCCCCATCAATGACAAAAACCATTTATAAACTAACTAGCTACATACAGTATCTAGTAGTTACCTCGTCAAGTTAACTCAAGTACTTCACTTCCCCCCTCCTTCTTCGCACCTTCATAGCTCTGCATCAAACACCAGTACCCAGGAATATGATCCGTCCAGATCTTGCCAAACCCCTTGATATCATTCCGCCAGTCACGATGCAACTCCGACGCCACAGCCGCCCAGTTCATCAACTGCACACCGTGCTGCGACAGCCGTTTGTGTGCCACCTCGCGCGTGTGCTCGGCAAATGTGCCGGAGCAGTCGGTTACCACGAACACGTCGTATCCTTGTTCGATGAGGCTCAGCGCGGGAAAGGTTGCGCAGACTTCGGTGAGGACGCCGCTGTATATAAGTTAATAATAATGGGTTTCATGTGCAAAGTTCACAGAGGACATTCCCAGGACCAAGGAGTATATATGTGCGAATATACTCACCTGACAACCATCTGCTTCTTGCCCGTTTTCTTCACAGCATTGACAAACTCCTCATTGTCCATGGCGTTTATTTGACCTGGCCGACGAATGACCGGGGCATCGGGGAGGCCGTCACTGATCTCCTTGACGATGGGACCGTTGGGGCCTGTGTCGAAGGACGTGGTTAGGATGGACGGGATTTTGTAGTATTTTGCAATGTCGACGAGGGCTTGGACATTGTTTTTGAAGTCTTCGGGGCCAAAGTCGTGGACTAGTTGGATGAGGCCGGCCTTGAAGGGTGAATAACGGGGCTTAGCTGACTGGGTTGCTTCGACGAAACAGCCTTGGATACCGACTTACTTGATGGTCAACAAAGAGGAACGCACATTGGTCTTTGTCGAGACGGGTGTATTTTGGGGGAGCCATGATTCAGGACAACTGTACGGAGTATTGTTGGCGAGTTCTTCAGTCTTGGGTTCAACTGTGAAGTTTGACTCAATGCATTTCTCTATATATGAAGTGCAGCACTCCATTGCAGGTACAGTATGTTGAACGCACTCCATGATGTAACTTGCCATAAAAGCTGGTCATGTAGAATTCGAGATATAGTTTAGCTGTGAATCAACATCTGGTTGATTCAGCAAATTTGAGTTGAGCGCGCCCTTTAAACGTCACGGAACTTTTAAGTGTTTTATTGTTTATCTTCCAACTAAACCTGGTTGAAAGTGTTTTTTTCGTGCATCTCAAGGAACAGGTATAGTTGATATCAAGGCACACAGGGGAGTTTTGCAACATTATCGGCATGGGACCATCCGCTCAAAAGTCACGGTTCCGGGGACAAATGGATAACTGTGTACGGAGTAGAGATCAAGGGAACGCTCCCGTTTCCCCCGCATTTTGCGGAATACACCCGGGGTATTCCTAATCAGCTCTATCGTCTCTCAGCAGTGAAGCTGTTCGATATAGCCGGATTCATCCTAACTACTCCAATAGGCCGCCTGGAACTCTGTTGTTCAAGTTTGATAGCGGTGGTGAGCCGTTCTTCGTTTCAAGAGGGACTTGAGATGCATCCTGGGTGCGGAAACCGCGTCCTTTCACACAATCAAGCGACCAGTGAAATATTGGTAGTCTCAATACGCGACCCAGGCTTGCATAGTACTCGTCGGCGGTCGAATTGTATGATCTTCGCTCTTTTAGGCGAAATTGATTGTCGTTGGAAGCAGATGCAGTTCTTGCAGGGAGAACCTTAATCCGAGCGGAGTAACTCTGGGCGGATCTTTGTTGCCCCGGTTCCGAACGTAATCTCAGGTCGGCTTTCACGTGACAGTCTGACTTGAGTTGTTGGACAGTTCAGCCTGAAGCTATCTTCCCAGATCAAACAACCAAAGGACCGATAATCAACTTCATCATGTTGAGAAGCAATAATAATCCCAGATTGGCTAAGTTACGAGAGGGCAACTAGCCTCGCTAATCAGCAGCCAATACGGAGCAGGCCACTGGCAGTCAGGTGCTGCTGTTCACCAGTGATCGGTGGTCAGCTAATTGTTCAGGCCCTTTGAGTGAGTTGGTACTATTCCACTTGAGTACTCCTTATGGGTTCGCCCAAGAAAAAAGGTGCTGACAGGTGAAGCAGTGCGGCAGACTCGGATGTACGAGACACTAAGCTTCAAAGAACTAACAACCGACTAGAATAAGAGCATGAAAGCTTGTACATACATACTGGCGGAAGATGCGGGTATCCTCCTTTGTCATGACTCGAAAGGATACTCAACCGTAAACCAACCTGCTGGGTTGAAGATCTATGACGCCTGGCTGGTACCTGTTGATAGTTACTAAGCGCAGGGCATGGTCGTACGAGCCGTACTGCCTTCTATAAGATCTCCGGCTCCTCCGCGTTTTGGTGCATTTTTCCATTTATATATCCGCTGCTCCCTGCACTTAAATGAATGAACAAAACTGCTTCCATGCTCCCCGCGCAGGAATTGTTGCTACATCGAATTTCGAGGTTTCGAGCACAAGACTCTTAGCTCCGTCGAATAAGCCTGTTTCACCATGATTCCCTACTGCCTTGTCGATTCCCAGGCGGGTATTTCCAGGCTTGTTGACTTCTTGGTCACGCTGCCAACAGACCAGCTAAGGATATACCTGGATGCTGAAGCGGTTGACTTGTGCCGACATGGCACCGCCTCTATCATCCAACTTCTCGTGATACCCAGTCCGTATATGTACCTGATTGACGTTCATTACCTGGGCGATGCGGCCTTCACCACCCCGGGGCGAAACGGTGACACACTTAAAAGCATTCTCGAATCACGCTGGATACCCAAAGGTATCTTTGACGTCCGAAACGATTTCAACGCCCTTTACTTCATCTATGACACATCGGCGCAGGTCCTTGAGAGTATCCAAGTCATGGAAGTGACTTTTTGGTAAACACGCTCACAACCAAGCGTCTATTTGTCCGGTCTGGAAATTGCGTTGAGTACGATATAACCTCCCTGGGTCGCGATGAAAAGAAAGCGTGGAGGGCTGCAAAGAACAAAGGCTTACAACTCTTTGCACCCGAGCGCGGTGGCTCGTATGATGTGTTTAACGCACGCCCGCTAAGGAGCGAAATCAAACGGTATTGTGTGTGCGATGTCTAGTATCTGTCCGAGTTGAGAAATCTGTGCCGGGATCGTCTATCGGAGGAGGCGCGCGCTAAAGCACAGGCTCATTCACTGGAGCGGGTTTGTGAGTCGCAGACTTTGAGAGCTACGAGCCCAATGGTCCGCATAAGCGGTTCAGTCCTTGGGGTCGAATTGGTAAAATTGGTGTCATCGGTACCAGGGAAGACTTTGAGCAGTTGCTGGTTGGAGCGGGAATTAGACTTGCTTAGGGATGAACAAAAAAGGTCTGGCGGGTGAAGTTTTCGTGAAATTATATCACTAATATCAATAATTCGGGTAATTGTTCAGGTTGTTTTTAATTCCGTCACAGCATGCTTCCGATCTGCTGAGCAATCTATACGTCCCGCCAATACTCTGGGTCTCGATGAGCCATGATCATAGTATCAAATGCAGCAGTAGCATAGCTATCAAGCATCGCATCAAAGGCGTTTATCAACAGCCTTCCGAAGTCCATCCAGATAGTCCTTATACCCGCCACTATACTGTACATATCCGGCAGAAAATGGAGTCATCACCTAGGGCTAACCACGACATCATCAACCTGATTAGCAGAGCATCAACAACCACGGGTCTATTAATATCAAACCTTTGACGTCAACATATGACTCCGTTCCATCGATTCACTCCCTCTGACTCACTGCTCTGCTGGAAGCCTGATACCACGCATGGAGAATGCGCACATATCGACCTCAATAAACTCAACTCCGATGATTCCTCAAGCGCAACCATTCAGATGATTTGGGTAGAAACGAAATACAACCAAAGGCAAAAGGCCTTACGAGATCCACGAACTGTGTTGTTATGACTCATGAGGCAGTTGCCGAAGTGTTCCTCCCACAAGAGCATAAATGATAGCTGCTTTCTTGCTTCGCGCTTCTGCTTCTGCTTCTGCTTCTGCTTCTCCTCTCCTCTTCACTCTCTTCACTCTCTTTCCTCAGCTCTTTCTTCAGCTCTTGACTCAGCTCTTGACTGGGCCTTTTATCATAGTTAGTTCCTTCAACCCTTCACGAGCAATTTGAACGCGTCGATACAGCAAACATGTCTCTCGAACTCCTTTCCCTATCTCCCACGACTCCAGCCCCCTCTACCCCTCGCAAGAGACATATAACACCTTCACCTGAGTCCGCGTTGCCCAAGAAATGTTTGTTGATATCGCCAAAGGGTCTCGTTCCTCCGAAAGATAGAATCAGTCCTGCAGATCTTCCTTTCTCGACCCTCAAATACCTTTTTTCTCCAAGCGAGGTGAATATTGGTAAGTGGTACCTCGACTATCCTGAAAATTATTCAAACTTGTTACTGATAGTACGGCATCTAGATTCCAGGATTACACTGCCCCATGCTCACCCTGAATCTGAAGAATATCCCATCGAAGCCGAACATCCGCGTCATGTAATTCTTCCGTTTGATCTGCACAGAGACCACTCAGCGTTCAACGGTGAGAACCGAGAAACCATCTTCAAGATGTATCCCGGGGTCGAAACTCTTGCGTTTGACAGGCGCTTTTTATACCTTTACATGAAGACTTTGCCTCCCAAGCCATGGCCGAAAACAATTGCTGGAGTTCCTGCATATTTTGCGACGGATCTATCAGACCAAGGGCCTGCTGCTCCTATGAAACGTTTTGGTGCTTATCGGATTCGTCTCCATGAGGGCCTTGATTGTCGAGATGATTCTTCCAAGAGGAACCAATTATTTGAGCTCATCAAAGAGTACTTCTGCAAAGTTCAGATTGAGATCACCGAGATTCAATACTGGCAACATTTTGTCGTCGTTGTCCTAGAACAGGAGGATACTGATCTGACAGCGGTCCCGCGTGTTGTAGCAAGCTGCCCGTGCTTTTATCTGTTCGAAAGCGAAATGGGTCGCCCGAAAGATCTCCCTGCTCTACGAGTGAAGGAACCCCGGACAGATGATTATGACGATGCCCAATACGCAATTCTACGACCAGGCATCATGCTCAGCTCCGGAAGAGACGAGCTCAAAAAGGAAGAATCCCTCACAACAGCCGGGATCCTTGTAAAGGACCAACACGGTAACAAGTACATGACGGTAGCCTCGCATGGCTTTCCACACGGGCCAAGGGTATTCCATCCAAACATGCATAGTGGAAGAGAGATCGGAGAAGTAGTCATGGAGCTCTCCTGTACCAACGTTGCCCTCGTTAAGCTCCGGCCTGAGGAATCCTTCACCAACGAACTTTTTCAAAGTCCTCATATGTCCAAGCCGCCGCAGTCAATAAAAGAGTGTATGAGTGCGGATGGTGTCAGGTCCGGTGAATTTGTTTACATGGACAGCGCTTTTACGGGATACGGGGAAGGCATCGTCGTCTTTGATTCAACAACTCGTGTGCGTCGTACTCCGGCAGATCCCCTTCAACCCGAAATGACATGGATCCGAACTCGCTGGGTTTACATGGGACAAGGCTCGTCCCAGAATTATGTTGCTGGAGTGTGTGGATCTGTTATTTGGGATGGAGAAGGGAAGGTGCTGGGCTTCTTTCGGTATGCACCAGCGTCGGGGCACTTTTTGGATTGGTGCCAGTCTGTGGCTGCAGACCATTTGATTGACCGTGGATTCGAAGTCGTCTGAACGAGTTCTTTTTTTAACTTGGAAGATTAAGATATTTTCTTCCTCTGCTTTCGAGCCCTAATTTTCTTGCTTCGACGTGCTGTGCAACAGGAAGAGGCTGCTATCGATGGCGGAGGACGAGGAAGAGAGGGCATGGATAGAAGAGATATGTATCGAACAACGCGAGTTCTTAACCGCTAGGCTAAAAGAGAATATCATCTAATGCCCTTGGCATTAGAACGGCTGAACAGAGTAGAGCGTAGGTTTGACAATATTTCCTTATCAAGACGGGCACTGCGGAAACTTAACAGGTCCGATGAGTAGGAACTCGTCAACGACATGAGACTCCTTACGCCTGTGCCCAGCTAGGCCTTGATAATCCCATTGGACATTGTGGCAACGAAAGAGAGGACGATCCTCCGCTTGCTTAATTCATCCCATCATGTTTCTGAAATCCCATATGGCCTTAATCACACCCCGCCCTTCAACCTTTTAAGCGCAGCAATATACCTTCCGTAGGCGAGCAAACGTCTGTTGAAACCAGCCCCTCGTCGTAAGGCATCCCAGGTTAAAGTCAGATCTCTCTTGTAGTGATCGTCGCTCGATGGCACAAAATCGGATAGTTTCACACCCAAGTCAGGGTATTCGTTGTAAACTAATCCCTTCTGCTTTCCCGGTGAACCAAAGAAAAGCTGGATCCATGACATCAGACAAAAGAGGTTTCCAATCCTATATACGGCAGCACATCTCCATTACTTACAATCTTATCTGACTTTTCGACAGGCTGTCCGGTGTTTGGATCCTTTCCAAACACCTGGACTGACGCGGTCAATTCGCCTGTCCACTGGATCCCATCAATGACGACAGGATTAAAAAAAGGCCGCCCTTCGCAGTATTTTTGAGCTAGTGCCGGAAAATTGTCTAGCTGGTTATTCACTTCGGAGTTGTATAAATCGATATTTTTTTGTTTATTGAAGGGATTGTTGTAGGATGGCTTCTCTTTGATATCAATCATGAGAACGACACGGATTTCGGACTGTCGAATAATATCCTTGCATCTCTCAACCAAATGCTCTGTTGATTCCGAGAACCCGACTTCCAAAGCAAAAATTGGAACACTTCCGCCACGGCCGTCCCAGTACAGCTGTAGGTCTGGGTCAAAAATTGTTTTCGGAAGATTAACATTTCCCAAAACACTAAACTTATTGGGATTATATGATATAAGATCGAAAATGTCGCGGGAAACCTGGCGGACAACGCCCTCATGGATAGGCGTTTGTGTCTGTCTGACAGCCGTTGTGGACAACTTCTCGTCGAATTCCAGAGTGACACGCGATTTCGTCCTGGTTGGGATCCTGGAGGGTCAGCAAAAATAGTCAGGGTTGGAACGATAAACGGGATAAACGCACGTTGATGATGGTTGATTGAAGGCGGCGAACAATTTGTGATACTCCGCACGAGTGGTTCTGATATTGATGGCTTCATAATTGAACTCGGCGGGAAACATTCCAGAAAATAGCTGATCCCGTTGATCTTGACTCAATACTGTCTCATCGGGTAGACTTGCGTCAGATACCCGGGCAGTGCTGGTAGGAAACTGGTAGGAAGTCGGAGAGCGACACGGGTTTTTCGTCTTAAATCCTTGCCCATAGTACCTTCTGAGCGTCGAATTTGAGGACATATGCATAGATAAAGCACACGCGTAAGACAACAAAGGCAACTTGCATGGCGAAAAGAAGGGGCGAGAATGAAGAGACCGGACAGGGAAGGGGAGAGCATAACGCATCATTTTGGCAAACAGGAGAACTGGACGTGGCTGATTCAATGAAAGATTAGACAGAGCTCAAGACGAGACAGGACAAATTGAGAAGTGCTGGAGCTGGTGTGTTGGCGAGTTGGTGGTGAAAGGAGTTTCATGAGAGATGGAATGTATGTACATACCTTTGTGGTTGTCACCTGAATGATAACTAGAAAAGGAAGTTCCCGCACAGATGGACACCTGACGGAACGAGAATACGTCTGATGAGAGACCATGTGTGTTGCTTCCGTTAGAACTGACGGGTGTTTCTCGAATGCGGTCGACTGCTGTTGAGCTGTCCAAGGTAGAACCACCTGAGTGAAGTGGGATGGACGGTTGGCCGAGTGGTAAAGGGCTGGCCTTATCTCAGCAAGCTCAGAACGGCAATATTCGGGAGGTTTGGTGCCAACCAGACCCGGGTGGAATTAGTACAACATAAAGAACTAGATGGCGTGTTCAAGGCCTCAGTTAACAAATGAACATGCTCAGAAGCGTCTGGAATGGGCTCTTAAATACCGAGAATTGACTTTCGCAGAGTTGAGCAAGGTTATATGGAGCGACGAAAGTTCGGTGGAGCCCAGTGCTGGGAAAAGATGGAGAATGGGTGTTCCGCACACCCAAAGAAGCTGGAACAAGGAGATCGATATTAACAGTTCAACGCCCAGCGGAGGAGCGGGTGGTGATGGGAGTGATTCGGGAGTAATGGTGTTATTGAGTTTTCCATGTGATCAGAAAGTAAGAACCCCAAGGTTTTTGAGCAAAAGTAAGAGTATCAGGACGTAAGTATACCATAGCAAAAGGATATTGAAGCCTGGAGGTCAAGGGCAGATTCAAGGCGTGAACCCTTTGTAGACTCCCTAAACAGCCCTAAGCTTGTGCAGAAAGTTAGTGCTGTACAAGATCGAAAAAAGTCTGGTTAGGGTCCTTATAATTCCTTTGGTAGACACTTCCGTATCGTCTTTATTTTATCCGGCGCAAAAGACCACATGTCCGTCATTCCTGACATTGATCAAATGGCCACATTGTCCTCAATTCCTTGCGGTCCCCATCATTCTCCAGACCCGCCATGAGAGTCTCATAGAAATACCAGTGAGCCTTTTCCACTCCCTCCCAGCGGTCTTCAGACACCCAACCATCACTCTCCACCCCCAGTGTCTCGATCATATCTTGTCTAAACTCCAGCATCCCGTTGTAGATATCAAGCTGTTCCTTGTAGAAACTCATCTCCTCCGAGCTCAAGGCTGGAATGGGACACTCGCTCTTGAAGCCAAGCTTTCCCCACGAATCTCTCAGCCGCATCAGTTCATGAGTAAATGGTACAAACCCATCTCTCCACGTCCGATGACAATAGCGGAATGGCCGAAGGAGCGTTTCGTCAATCTTTCTGGTTGCTCCGAGGCGCGGAGCTAGCAATGCGCAGCCTGCCTCATATGCTTGACTGCAGAGAGTTTCCTCTGCGGACTTGGACGTTCCCTCGGGAGGGGCCCTGGCGAAATCGGGAATATCATCTGCGTAGTAGAATGCGGGCTCGATGCTGGCGCATTGCCAGTCGATGATTGCGGTGATGGTGGTGAGGTCGGTTTTGGAGACGAAGATGTTGCGTTTGTGGAGGTCGGGGTGGAAGAGGGTTGGTGTGGCGTTGGATTGGAGGTCGGGGTGTTGAATTAGTTTGGGGAAGATGGTTTGGCTGAGGTTGAGTAGGTCTAGATGTTTGTGCACGGAGCCTTGGTAGGATGCTTGCTGCTGCTGAGTGAGAATGGGACGATTAGCGGGTGGCAGCCTGGCGAGGCCAGAATTGATCAACGCAGAAGCATATGAAGGGAGGTCGAGCCCTAAAATTTTAAGGTTAACGGGTGAAGCATGTTGATAGAGGAATGTCCTCTTACATGGCCCTCGATTCGGTCCTTTGAATGCGTAGTATCTCGGCTCACCAATATTGCAATCCCAGTATGTACTCCCTCTGCTATGCGGCCCAATGCAGTATTTGGTATCATCGTTCAATATTTGTTTGGAACCAGCATCAAGAAATGACGCATCAGTAAAATAAAGGCTGCCATATGCCGGAAACTCAAGTCCGGATATTGGTAGGATACTTGTGCAAATTGCCCCAATACACCTTACTTTCTGGTCTGCGGCCATATCTGGCCATACTTCCTGAAGTAGAACGCCGTCGGCATGTTCCATGATGATGTATGCTGCGCCAATGGGGTTAGATGGGTCATCACTCCAGTCCAGGATGGTTGGGATTGGTATGTTGGTATGGCATTGCACTGCCTGCGCAAATTAGTACTCTGCTTTCAACAATTTGGATGTCCGTAGATCATTCTTACAATAGGTCATCGTCGCAACCTCAGAGTTGGTTACTTGTCTCGCCGGTCCAGCAACGGACGTAGGAATTTTGGCGACGACACGTCGACCATCATCAGTCTCGATGATGAGTGCTTTACTGAACCCACCCTCTAGCTTCTGGCAGCTTGCAATTGAAGTCGCAGAGGGGCACAGTGAGAGTACTTTCTCACATAGCCGGTCGAAATTGAACTCGACGTACCGCGCTTCGCGCTGCAGTTTGTCGAGGTGTAGCCACCGACCGGCGGTGTAGGCGAACAGTGCTATATCATATTGTCAGAATGTGCGAACTATAAGGACTTGGTTATAGGAGCTTACATGATGGAGACGTGTTCCCTAACATTGCTGCTTGCGAGCTACTACCCCTATCACTACTCGTAGTACTCTGGTGACGGAGTCGGCGTGTTGTAGCATGTCTCCAAAAACGCGGTGCAGTTCTGCTAGAGTGCTCGAGGGGTTTCAGGCCTACCCATTTGAGCGAGAAGAGAGGGAGCTGGTTGCATCTCGCGCCCATGATCACTCCCAGAGTCACAGGGCATTGATGTATGTCCTTGTCGACGGAAGTGCTTGATCGTTGTCTTTCAATAGTTGATTGTCGACGCGTCGAAAACACCTTCCACGTGACCGTGCTAACAACCTGCGTCTCTTTGACAGCAAAATAATTACGCGCGCAGTCGGCGCATGCAGACGTGATCTGATTACTCAAATCGAAGATGCGTGGCAGGCCCCGCGTGGTCTACGAGGCTGCGTCCTCGCATCGGGGTCATGGCCGTCGTTTGTCGTATGCAGAACGGCACCCTCCCTTTGGAGTGACGGATCGTGACAAGACGCCCTTCAGATTCGATACTTGATGCCAAAAGTCCTACACACGCCACCGAGAGGAAGAAAATTAGAGAATGGCTGAGGTGGTAGGCCTTGTTGCCGCTACCGGGCAGCTCATCGAGAAGAGCATCAAGATCATCTCACTCATCAAGGATGTGCATCGCAAAGTCCAAGGAGCACCAGAGGACCTGCGGGTTTGGCGCCGCGAGATGGAAGAGCTTCAGAAACTTGTTATCAATGTCCAGAATTCACCGGCGCTTCAGGTTTTCCACTATTAAGCCAATCATCGACAACTGCAAGGCCATCAGTGATGACTTGTATGCCACGTTTGGCAAGCTCGACTTCTAGACAACTGATCGACTTGGGCGGAAGACGTGGAAAGCGATCAACGGCTAGCGAAAGAGTCAGAAATTCGCGCCCTCTTTGAGCAGATTGAGCGGTTTAACTTGACGTTGAATACGCGAATCGCGGTTGTGAATTTGTTAGTTGATACCCAGCCGCCTTTCTGTCACCGTGACAATCAATCGCAAGTACTAAATGAAAATTCAGAAACCAGGGGCCATGACACAAAAACGCAACTTGACACGCTCGCCTCTGACATTCGAGAGATCAAGTCCTCTGCCCAAGATGGCGAAGATGCGGAGCTCTGTCTCCGGGCACTATTCGTCACTGATCCGATCACTGATCGGAACGGGATCATCACTACCAAAGGACAGAGGACGCCTGGGACCTGTGAGTGGATTGCCTCCAAGCCAGAATACGAGGCATGGACTCGATCGCAAACTGGACTTTTGTGGATATCCGGTCCTCCAGGAAATGGAAAGACCTTCATGGCCGTCTACCTTACCCAGCTTCTTGAGGCATCGAAGCCGGACGCCACGGTGATCTTCTTCTTCTGCGATGACAAAGTCGCATCTCGAAATACAGCCGTGAATATCCTCGGGGTCTGATATACCAGCTAGTTCAACGCCACGGTCATTTGATTTCGCTTGTGGTTCCGAAGTGGGAAGTTCAACGGGACGCCCTCTTCAAGGACGACTCGTTTGAAGCCCTGTGGAGCGTCTTTAGGGCATGATTGAAACTCCGGCTGGTCAAGAGATCTGCTGTGTTCTCGACGCCTTGGATGAGTGTAGTGAGATGTCACTACCGCCTCTCTTGACAAAACTAAAGCGGTTCATGGGTGTCGACAGTACTCCAGGTTGGAATGGCCACAGACTAAAGCTCGTTGCTTTGAGCCGAGAACACCCCCAATGTTTACCTTTGGCCTTCTCGGCATTTTCTCACGTCAAAGTTGATGAAGAGAAGGATGGGATACGGCTCTTCATTGAAGATCGAGTTTCAGAAGTGGCCCAGTCGAAAGGAATCAAAGGATCGCAGCTCCATAAACACATTCTAAAGGTATTCTACGAGCGATCCAGAAGGCACATTTCTCTGAGTGAGTTTCATGATCCAAGATCTGGAGACAAAGAACCTGGACGAGATCGAGGCTTCCCTGGATCGCCTTCCTCGTGGTCTGTCTGCTGCGTACCAGCGAATCCTGTCACAAATGGACCACACAGACAAGAAGGGGCGCTCCAACCTGTTACTCTGGCTCACGCTGGTCAATCGCCCGTTGGAAATCGACGAGCTATGCGAAGCGATACAAATCGAGCCCACGCAAAATTTATCTCGCGCCCAAATTTTGCTTGGGACTGGTGAAATCCCTGAGTTTCCTGATGCTATTAACCTTGAAGCCCGGTGAGATAGAAAAGGAAGCTGTCAGTTTTGTCCACCAGAGTGCCAAAGAGTACATCCTTGAGCGGAGCTTGGATGGTACTAATCGTGCCACGGAATACAGAGTGGACAGCGAAAAGGGCCGTTCTACAGCCTCTGAGTTGATGTCCGAATTCCCTCTCATGCGTCATGCCCTATCCAACTGGGATTACCACATGAGGAAACTTGGAGACAACTCTTGTCTGCTGGTTGTGAAGAAAAATAAGGAATTCTTCAAGAAAGATTCCACGACTCGGTCCGACTGAGTCCAGTGGGCGGACTCGATGGAGCGGCCGGGTCGGTTCTGGATGTCCACGGATTTCAATGTTCCGCCCCTTGTTTTTGCGTGTGTGGCTGGCCTACCCTCTCTTGTGCAACACTTGCTGTCGAAACATGTCACTTTTTGCGGGTTACGGCATCCGAAAGGACTGAACTAGAAATGGGGCTACAAGGCGGGTTTAACACCACTTGAAATCACTTGTCTGAATGGAGATGAAAAAACAGTCCAAATACTTTTGCAACACGGCGCAGATGTTCGGCTTGGGGATAAAAGGCCACATAGTTTCAATAACGCCCTTCTCTTTGCAGTGAGATATCGAAAGTCCAGAATATTTATAACCCTGGCAGCAACAAAAACTGGCAAAGAGATCATAGATGAAGACTTGAAGCTACGATGTTCGCTTGTTCACAATCGTCCAGACTCACTGCTACACACCGCGTTTCAAAACGGTCAAGAAGAAATCTGCCTTGAACTGATTAAACAATACCATTACAACTTGGGCTCATATTCTTGGCCGAATGATGTGAAGGTGCTCTTGGACCACGGGGCAGACCGGCATCTCCGGGACAAGAATGGAAAAGTGGCACGCGAATATGCCGTTGAAGCTCGCGAAGAGCCCATTCAAAACTGGTGGGAAAGGACCGGAAATCAGGGCGCTGTACCAGAAATTTGTCAGGAGGGCAGGCAGTTATGGGGGAGTATGGTTGACCTGAATGCATTGAGGCTCGAAGAAAGGGAAAAGTAATTGACGCTTGTTGGGTTGATCTTGACCGACATCTGCACTTTATGTCGACAAGTCCCATGAAGAAATCAAACAATGTACAATTTTATTCTTCTAGATCTGAGTGGTAGAACAGATAACTGAAGAAATCTATATGCACGCTCAAGTACAGCAATGATGGTAAGGGAAGTGAGTAGTATTTTTGTCTGTCTTCAATCACGTCCCCTTTTGATGGCCTGTTCTCATCACCGGGAACCATATTCCTGGATGGAAGATGGTGAGCGCGATGATGGCAATTGCAACCATTCTATCAGGCACCGGTCAGTAAGATATACTGAAAAGAAATAGCATAAGACAGACTTACGCTGCATCTAGGATCAAAAACTCCTTTTCATTCTGCATGAGCGGGTTCCCCCAACCGCCGGCCATCTCCGGGATCCTATCAACTCCATTAGCATCATGATCCTCAATCGATCTGTATCTTACTTACCGGTAGATACACCGAATCAAGACGGTCGTATACGCGAGAATCTCGGCACAGCAAAAGACCTTGAACTTCTTCCAATGCCTCTCCTTCTCCACCATGCGCTTCTGCGCCGAAAACGCGCCCTTGCGCGATGCGCGGAGGAAGAAATCCAAGCCCAGCAGCCCGCACACGCTCATCGTCGCGACCTGAAAGGCGATGCCCGTGATGATGATCTTGTTCCCGATATCGAGCTTCTGGGCATCATTCCGGCCCGCGGCAGCCGCCACGCCGCCGCCGATGGACTGCAGGATGAGTGAGCCCACGTCGCAGCTGACGAAGATGTGCGGGTATAGGCGGGCAGGGATGCGAGAGTGTTCGGGGCCCAGGTACAGCACCAGATGTTTCAGGGTGAGATAGATGGCGGCGGCGACCAGCGTCGGGCCCAAGATGATGGAGACGATCTGCAGCTTAAAGGCGCCCGAGGCCCAGGGGTTGTCGTTCATGAGGATGCGGCCGATGTAGCCGGCCATCTCGAGCAGGGCGCCCATGGCGAGGGCGACCATGAAGGTCCATGTCTTGAAGTAGATGCCAAAGGCGAGCTGGAAGAGCGCGGTGAGGCCGAAGACGACGGCGAAGATGATGTTGGCGGCGAGATGGGGATAGTAGCCGTAGGTGGTGGCCTGGACGGGGCAGACGGGACTGACCTCGGTGCAGAGCGAGAAGTCCATGATATCGGATCAGATATCAGGTAGATAGAGACTGGGTCTGTGGTATTATCACGACAGACATGCTCAACAGACGAGAGAAGAAGAAAAGGCCTGATCGGCCTGAGCCAGGGCGCAACGCTCTTATATTGTAACATCGTCTGCATTTCAGATTCATCCCGGATGCTTCATCGCTGGACATCCGGTCGGATGCTCGTTCTCGTTGTCGTTTTCGCACTCGGTCGGTTCTGGGACTTGTTAGCATCGTGTTTGAAGCGACTGATTAGCCCAGATGTGACCTTGCGGTGGAGATGCGAGCCAGGATCAACTATCACCCCAAGTTAGTATCACCGCGTATCTCGTACTGCGTATCTCGCTTCCTCACAGCATCCGAACGAAGGTGAAGCATCCACTCGACATGGCCAGAACCCAACTTGGCTGGTGATCGCGATGCCGCCGCGTCGTCCGCATAAGAAGTCGCGCAACGGGTGCGATCAGTGCAAGAAGCGCCGAGTCAAGGTACATATCATCTTGTTCATCTTCTTCTACTGATACTGACGCTGACACCGACTCAGTGTGACGAGAATGGCCCGCCGTGTCTGCAATGCGCCCGCCGCGAGCTCGACTGCCGCTACACTCGCACCGCCAACGCCCTCCAGAGCCCTGCTGCCAGCTCGACCACGACGACCACGACGACGACCAGCTCGGTCCGCGATGCCTGCTACGAACCCGCGCTCCCGACGACCTCCGTCTCGCCCACCACGTCCGCCAGCTCGTTCGCGCGCCCAACCGCCCTCCGCGACCTCGAGCTGATGCACAAATTCTCCACCGAGACCTACAAAAGCCTCTGCATCGAAGACTCGGAAGAGCACGCCTGGCAGATCGTGCTGCCGCGCAAGGCCCTCAGCTATGACTTTCTCATGAACGGCATGCTCGCCGTCGCCGCCCTGCACATCGCCCACAGCCTCGCCCCCGGCCCAGCCTCGCTCTCCTACATCGACACCGCGCTCGAATACTACAACCTCGCCGTGCCGCCCTTCCGCCAGGCCCTGGACAACATCACCCCCGTCAACTGCGAGCCCGTGCTCGCGCACTCCGTCATCACCACGGCGCTCGGCATCGCCCTGCCACGCATGACCGCCGACCGCGACCGCCGCTCGTCCGCAGCCAACACCACGCCCAGCATCACCGAGAACATCACCTCGCTCTTCGAGCTGCTGCAGGGCGTCGGCAACATCTTCAAGATCACCCGGCCCTGGCTGCACCAGCACGACGGCACCATCTTCGCGTCCAAATCCGATTTCTGGATCCGGCCCACGGCCGACCGCGTCGACGACGACACCGAGTTGGCCCTGAAGCGTCTCGCGACGCTCAACGATGACACCCTGGACACGGCGAACCCGGCACAGCACCGCATCAACCAGGACGCCATCACGCTGCTGCACCGCTGTTTTCGGCGGTTTGCGCTGGTGCCGAACATCGATGCCGTGCTGGCGTGGCTGGCCATGGTGGACAAGGGGTTTGTGGTGGCCGTGCAGCGACGGCAGCCGCTGCCCGTGCTGATCTTGATGCATTGGGGCGTGTTGCTGCATGAGCTGGATGGGCGGCGGTGGTGGGCGCGGAATTCGGGGCGGGCGTTGATCGTGGAGCTGTCGACGGGGTTTCAGGCGATCAGTGTGCGGTGGGAGGAGGCGTTGCGGTGGCCGCAGAGGAGGATCAACATATAGTTTGCTGTTTTAGTCGGACGGGATTGGGATACCAGGAGGATGTGATATATCATTCTATGCATTATATACTCAAATCTATGCGTATATACCAAGTCTATCCGTATATTCAAGTCTACATCTTCACAACCGCACCTCGCTCCTCACCAGCCGCGCCCAATCCTCCTCTCTAAACTCCGTATACGTATCCTCCCCCGGCCGCACCCACAGCACCCGATCCCCCTGGCCGTCCTTGACCTTGCTGCCTCTCTTCGCCGGGTCAACGCCCTCCTCCCGCAGCGGCACCTTGTTCTGCTTGTTGTTATGGATATGATCCGACGCCCTCACCACCCGCACAAACACCGGCACCGCATACCGCGGCAGTCTCTCGCGCGCATGCCGCAGCAATCCCGCCCAATCGAACCCTTCCTTTGAATCTACAAGTAACGCCGCGCACCCAGCCCTCCCCTCCGCATTCGGCACCTGCACCCCATACACATTCGCCTCCAGCACGCCCGCATACTCGCCCAACACCACCGCCACCTCCGCCGTCGACACATTCTCCGACTTCCACCGAAACGTATCCCCCAACCGATCCAAAAAGTGCCAGTGTCCATCATCCGTGCGGCGCAGCGCATCGCCCGTACGATAGTACACGTCGCCGGGCCGGAACACGTCGCGCACGAACTTTTTGGCTGTGGCGTCTGGATTGCGCCAGTAGCCCTGGAACACGGACTCGGAGGGCACGGCGACGAGGATCTCGCCGCCCTCGGCGTAGGTGTTGCGCGTCGCGAAGCCCGTGGTGGGGTCGCGATGGATGTCGCCGGTGACCGGGTCGATGGCGACGGGGATGTAGGTGTCGCGCAGCAGGTAGCGGAGCAGGGCGCCGTGGTGGCCGACGCAGGCGGCCTTGTAGGGACCGTGGTCGATGTTGAGCAGGCCAAACATGCCCTCGGTGCTGTTGAAGAATTCGCAGACGGTGGCGACGCCGAAGCGCGTGCGGAATTTCTCCCAGACGTCGGGCCGCAGACCGTTGCCGTACATGACGCGGACCTTGTGCTGGCGGTCGAGCGGCGAGGGCGGTGCGGCGAGCAGGTAGCGCGCCGTCTCGCCGACGTAGATGAAGTAGGTGGACTCGGAGTCGATCACGTCGCGCCAGAAGTTGCGGGCGCTGAATCTCTTGCCGATGGCGACGCCGATGCCGTTGACGAGGCAGACCTGCAGACAGACGCCGCCCGTGCCGTGGTATAGGGGCATGCAGTTGTACCAGCGGTCCCCGCCCTCGCCCGGTCTCTCGCCCAGGCCGCGAATCAGCATGGTCGCATGCATGCGCGCCATCGTAAACGCAGACGCCTTGGGCAGACCCGTCGTGCCACTGGTATAGAACAAGCACGCGGGCTCACCACCCTCAATCCCATACCGCAGCGCATCATCCGGGACCGCCGTCGAAAAGCTGCCACTCGCCACATTCGCCTTCAGACTCTGGTCCAGAATCAACGGCTTCATCCCCAATTCCTCTCCCTCGATCGTTGCGCGCTCCTCCTCGATCCTGCCCACACACTCCTCACTCGCATCGACCACCAGATACCGCGCCCCGCTCACCTTGAGACAGTGAATCAGCGCGGCGCCGGCCAGATTGTAATTCACCAGCGCGGGCGCACACCCCATGGACCACAGCGCCAGCCAGATGATGGGGAACTCGGCGCAGTTCTGCAGGTAGACGGCCACCAGGTCGCCGCGCTGCACGCCCAGGGACAAGAAGTAGTTTGCATACTGGCAGGCCAGGTCGTGGGCCTGCTGGAAGGTGTACTCGGCCTCGCGCGTCCAGATGCAGGTGGCGTGCGGGTGTTTCTGGACGCTGGCGGCGAAGATGTACCAGGGGGAGAGGTGGCCGTTGGCGGCTGGATGGTCAGTGATAAGTATTGGATATGGTATGGTATAGGGGAGGAAAGTACCTGCACGCGCAGCACCGCGCTCGCTGGCTTTCATTTTGTATGCGGCCCAGAGGTCCTGGTAGATGTTGTATTTGGCATTGAGATAGGCGGCCATGGTGGCGCCGCCGGCGACGAGGGCAGCGGTAGCTGTGAGATGGTTAGCTGTGTTCTTGACTGAGGATTGGGGACGTACACAGTGCCATCTTGCGGTCCGCTTCCAGCGAATCGAGCAGACAGATAATCAGTCAAGATCAAGCATCAAGATGCAAGAAAGAGAAGATATCGAATGCCCATCGATAGACAGACCGACCGCCATCATAACCTCCATCTCGGTCGCAGCTTAGCCGCAGCAGGGGAAGGCCGGGGTTGGCCTGGTATCGCGAGCGCAGAATTGCTGCGTTGGGCGGATTCGACCTCGGCATGTTGTGAGGTCTCGGTTGGATTGAGCGGGGATGAGATCTTGAACTCGATTGTCAGTCAGTAACTTATCATCTGCAGATGTCTGATGGTGTTCGTGAGTGAGTTCATATTAAATCGATAACGAACAAAGAAGCACTTGTTTATATACAGTCAGCGACTCAACCAGCTCATCAGACATCAAGCCTGTCAACATAATACAGCAAGTCATACAAATCACCATCTACGCCATGACAGCCCCCAGCACAACCGCTCCCAAACCCACCGCCATCGACAGCGACATCTTCAACGACACCGCGCCCGAATCCTCATGCTCATGATCGTGCCCGTCCGCTCCTTCAGGGTGATCATGGCTCCCATCACCGTGGTCATGGCCCGCCGTCTCCATGGCTGAATCCGCCTCGAACGCATCCACGTTGCCGTTGATGCTAAACTCGTTTCCGTCCATGTCCATCTGCGCCGTGACCGCGGGCGTGGGTGCCACGAAGATGAAGCTGGTGTGTGTGAAGATGGGGATTTCAATGGGGAAGTTGTCGAATTCGGTGCCCGTTGCGGCGGCGATGGGGGCGGCGCGGGTGCGTGTTTCCTCCTCCGTGTGTGCGTGAGTGGCAGTGTCTGTGTCTTGGTTGCGCTCTGCGGTGCGAGACAAGGTGGTGGCAGTGTTAGCTGGTGCTCGGACGGAACTGGAGGTGGTAGCTGTGCTGATGCTGGCTCTGGACGCACTGCCTGATGCTGAGGAAGAGATCGAGCCCTGTTCGCGGTTCAAGCTGGGAGCGGCCGTCAGTCGCGGTGCTCTGGATGTATCAGTCTGTCTCTCCGTCTCGGTTTGACTCTGTCTCTCCGTCTGTCTCTGCGTCTCGGTCTGTCTCTGCGTCTCGGTCTCGGTCTCGGTCTCGGTCTGTGTCTGTGTCTGCGTCTCCGTCTCACGATCTTTCTCCTCATCCTTCTCTCTCTCCTCATCTCTATCATCCTCACCACCCAAATCAACCTCCACCGCCAACCCCGTCCTCGCATCCGGCAACCCATTCCTCCTCTCAAACTCCTTGACATCAAACACCTCCCCCACCCCCGGCAGCTCCCTCATCCTCGTCTCCCCCCTCTGCAGGTACATCAGAAACGAATACTCCCTCTTCCCGCTCTCCCCAAAGCTACCCGGCGCCCGATACTCCAGCGCCGGCCTCCCCCTCGCCGCCATCTTGGTCTTCTCGCCCGTCGGCGAAAAGTCCGTCTGCAGGAAATGCAGCCGCCGCGCCCGGTCGTCTGTCGTGTCGACCATCAGTATGGTAAACGCGAGTGCCGTGTTGACGCCCGACGCGTCGCTCAGCGCAAAGTTGGGGGCACGTTGGACCTCTAGCATCTTGTCAGTATCTTCATCTCATCATATATCACTGTATAGAAGATGATAAAACGAACCATCTCTCGTCACCACCGCCCCATCCGCCAATCCCTCCGACGCATCCCCCCCAAAGCTGAGCTGCAGCCCAATCGAGTCGGACCCAAACCCCTTGGCCAGGTCCTCGGGCACGGTGACCTGCGAGAAGGCGAGTGCGAAGAATGTTGTCGCCGCGGCCGCGAGGTAAGATGACTTCATCGCAGGTATTTATTCTCTTGATATACTCGTATGCGATATATGATGACAGCAACACCACTCTTCAAGAGCAGGTGTGATTAAAGAATGATAGAATGAATAAATGCACAGCACTCAAGTATTAGTTAGTTGGAATAGTAAATCAAAAGAAGAAGAGAACATCATCGCGACGCACTCAAAAACGGGGGTGAGTGGACGAAGCCCCCGTTTTATGTCGCAGCTTCATCTTCATCTTCGTCTTCGTCTCGTCTCATCATGCTAACTACTACTAACTATCATGCCATCTCCGCAATCACTAGTCCGGTAAAGCCTTAAAACACCGTCTCGTCCTGACGCATGAGACAGCCCAATCCAATCCACTGATGCCTCCCGGGGAACGCAAACCGGACAATTATTGATATCCAAAGACGACAAACGAAGCTCTCTCGGCGCCGTTACAGCTTTTGACAGCATCAACAACACCCGTCTCAGGCGTGTCTCATCCTCGACCACAACGTCCATGATCACGTTCATCCTCAACTCACTCCTCAATGCGGAAAGAAAATGATGCTGTTGACTAACAATTTCACTCAATCGGGACAAACCATCATCCCAACTCGTACATATCAGTCCATATCTGGATTCCAAAGATGCTCCCAAACAGTCTCGGTCATGCTTCCAAGATCGATATCAAACGGCACGAACACCAGGAACCATGGCATTAACAACTATGTACTATTTCACATTCGCTTTTCGCTTTTCCCTGTGGTCATACATTCACCTCTTGCACACAATTACTCAACAGATTTCATGCCTCGGAGCTTTTCCATGAGGATTCAATCCTGGATTAATCTCCGGGCAAGAGAAACGAAAGAAAGAAATCCCCAGAGGAACAGAGAACAGGGACCCGCGTTTGACCCCACCCACATCTACCAACGCCTTGTGGTACCTCCAATCTCTCTCAAAAGTCAACCTTCTCCTTGACATACAAATCCACATACTTGTCCACATCCACATTCTCCAACTCCTGCTGCTTGAGGCCCAAGTCGATCAGCGACTTGACCTGGTCCGCGTCGTAGTGAGCCTCCAGGTGGCGCTTGTACTTGGCCAGGATCTCGGGCTTGGCCTCTTCCCGGCGGAGGCGGTGGCCGAGCGGTGCATCCACGACCACCTCCTCGAGCACGGTGCCGTCGTTCAGCGTCACGGTGAGCGCGTTGGGGATCGTGCGGAGGGCGGGGTCGTGGTAGTCCTTGGTCATCTGGGGGTCCTCGACGCAGCGGATGCGCGTGCGGAGCGACTCCACGAGCGGGGAGGTGGCCGCCTCGGATCCGTCCGTGTAGTCGGTCGCCACGAGGCGGTTGAACACCAGCATGGTCGACACCATGTACTACTCTCCGTCAGTAAATCCTCATGTATCCTGGTGCCGGAGACAAACCTGAATGCAGTGGTCGCGGTCGGCAAAGTTGTCCATGGGCTTGAACTGTTTGTCGATGATGCGGACGCACGCCTCGTGCGTGCGGATGGTGACCTCCTTGATGTCCTCGGCGGACTTGCCCATCTTGGCGAGGGTCGCGTTGACCTTGGTCGCGGCCTCGATGGCGGTCTGGGAGTGGAATTCGGCTACAGACCGTCAGTATCAACCACGCTGATCAAGGTATAAGACACTCATACCTGGGTAGGAAACCTTGAAGAGGACGTTCTCCATGACGTAGCTGCCATAGGGACGCTGGAACTTGAACTTGTTGCCCTTGAAGAGGACATCGTAGAAGCCCCAGGTCGGCGCCGAGAGGACGGTCGGCACACCGGCCTCGCCCTTCTGGACGCGGAGCACCAAGTTCACGGCCCGCTGGCACGCATCACCGGCGGCCCACGACTTGCGGGACATGGTGTTGGGCGAGTGTCGGTAGGTACGCAAGCTCTGTCCGTCCACCCACGCCTGGGTGATGGCATCGGCGGTCTGGAGCTCGTTCAAGCCCATGAGCTTGGCCACGACGGCGGTGGTGGCCACCTTGACCAGCACGACGTGGTCCAGGCCGACCTTGTTGTACGAGTTCTCCAGCGCCAGCACACCCTGGATCTCGTGGGCCTTGATCATGGCCTCGAGCACATCACGCACCTTCAAGATCTTGCCGTTGGCCAAGTTGCCGCCGGCACGATTGGTGCGCGAGATCCAGTCAGCGACGGCGAGGATGCCGCCCAGGTTGTCCGAGGGATGACCCCACTCGGCGGCCAACCAGCAGTCGTTGTAGTCCAGCCAACGGATCATGGCGCCAATGTTGAACGCACCGTTGACGGGGTCAAGCTGGAAGGGTGTTCCGAAGACTCTGGTGCCATTGGGCACCACGGTGCCGGGGACAATGGGGCCCAGCAGCTTGGTGCACTCCTTGAACTTCAACGCCTCCAGACCGCAGCCCAGCGTGTCCAAAAAGACCCAGCGAGCGGTATCAAACTAATGGTCGGGTCAGTATTCTTTCCTTCTTATTTCATTGATCAAGATCCTTACCGCCAGATCCGAGTCCACGTTGTACTTGTGGATGTAGTCGGCCATGTCCTTGATCTCGGGATCATAGTCTCGCGGCCCAGCGGTCGTGGGACCGGCAGCCGAGTGCAGAGCAGTCATGGTGGAAAAGGACTTGGGCTGTTGCGAGATCCAGCGGGGAGCAAAGTGTCTGGTGGCAGAGGAGCGGAGGGCGGCGGTGGAGGTGAGGCGGTTGAGAGAAGAGAGGGCGCGGGGGGTGGAGAGGCGACGCAGGACGGGGTTGGCGACGGACATGGTCTTGTACGTCAGTCTGTCATTCAACAGTCAGTCAATTGAGTCGTCAGTGACAGTCGACAGTCAACTCAATTGAGTCAATTGCACGAGATAGGATGAGATGAAGAGGAAAGTGATAGTTACCTTGGCTGTTGGTCGTAGATGATGAGAGAGAGATCAGGACAGAGAGAGAGATCAGGACAGAGAGAGAGAGAGCAAGACAGACAGACAGACAGACAAACAGAGAAGACGAAAGCGAAAGTTCCGTTGCTCCTCGTCTTGGCGCTGGTTATCCGAGGAATGCCCGCCGACCCTAGCCGGTACCGTATTGTCCCGGCCGTGTCGCTCACCGCTGTACGGTATGGTCAGATCTTATCTGATCTTTTCATTCAGTCGTGTACGGACATTGGCTGTTGTCTACGATCTATCTACATGCACTTGACAACCTGTCACTCGGAGCAGCGGGTTATTACCTTCTGTCTGATAAAGAAAAGTGTAGATTAGGATTTGTTCACCTTCGGCTTATTCACTTAGTGCTCAATTCCAGAAAGCAACCGGATTACTGATACGGATATCAGACGACCGCAAATCCGTTCACCAGATGGTCAGCAGCCACAGACTGGCACCAGCCGACAAACTGCCTGGTGCGTGTCGAACTCGGAAGCCCAGCACCTTCTCTTCTTGCAAGCCATGCGATGCTGCTGTCATGTATTGGTCTCCATGCTCGTCTTTCCCAAGGATTCCAGCAGTCGTGAGGAATCCATCTTCGTAACTATCATCATAGACATCCACCCGAGACTCCTTGATCCCAGAAAGGTCCTTCGGCCGGCCCGTCTAGCTTCCAAACACGTATTCATGTCGACCGAGAACTTTGGGCCTTCTGTCAAGATTAGGGGATACTGGGAAGAAAGCACGACGTCGAGCAAGCAAGGGCAATACATACCTTGCATCCTGCTGAGTTAACATCTGATGGAAGAAGAAAAGGAGACAAGAGTCAAAAGACAGAGTGATCGTTGTCACTGCAAAGAGATCACGACTACATCAGCTTCTGAAACGACACCCAGAATCCCAGATTGACTTCGTACTTTTTTGACATGATGACAGCAAAGGCTGATTGCTATCTCGCAAGTATCCATATCCAGAGCTCCCCACAAACACCTAACCGAACCAGCTGCTCCCATCATCCGTGGAAAGTCACCCAACATTAGGAACTTTTCAATCAAGACGCCAAACAAGAATCCCACCCACCTCATTGTACTGTACACACTGTACTGGGTATAGCGAAGAAAAAAAAGAAGAAGGAAAAACAAAGGGATGAACGTCAAATATACACAAAGAAATGAAACAAACCACCATTGCATGGATCTGGCAGATATACAACCACGTCCCCAAGATTATCCTCGTCCTACTCCGTCCACTCTCTCCAGCTCTTGAATGATCTCTTTAAAGATTGCTTTCGCCAACATCGGCGGCACTGCATTGCCGATTTGCTTGAGGACAGCCACACCACAGAACCGATGTTCCATAGGGAACGTTTGTAAACACGCCGCCTCTCTATGGGTATACGCCCTCGTGCCACTTGGGTGGAAGTTATCACCACCATTGCAGGTGATGGTTTTGGCAAAAGAATGCGGGGAGTATGGCTGCTTGATTATGTTCCTAAAAAAGGCGCGCTCGGGGTCGTGGTCAGGAGCGTGCTCGGGAATATGACCGATCGCATCGAGGATTGTCCGGTACGGTCGCAGCCCGGACTCTGGAGGGCCATGGGTGGGGGATGGGAAGGGAGGGAGGGGTTCACCGGGTCTGAAATAAGGCTTGTTAGTGTTCATTCAGTGTAGGTTATATACTAAAACAACTCACCCGGCACCTATTATGACAAGACGTTTCCTCTGTTGAGGAACGCCATACGACTCGCAGGCCAGCAACTTCCACCGGATCGAGTACCCAATTTCGACAAAGGTGTGGATAGTGGCGTAAAGGAACTCCTTATGCCTCTCTTGAAGCCCAGACGTTTCTTCCATAGTTGCAACCCGTGGCTTGACTTTGAGCAAGAGCTCACGGGCCGAAAAGATGCACGCCTCGTTGGCGCTGTCAGTGGCCGCCGCGATGGTTTTCGCTGAGGAAAACGTCTGACAAGGGGGAGAAAAGTGCAAGATATCAACCATGATATCCTTTGACTCGTTTGTAAGAAAGTGCGCAACCTCGCACGTTTCGCCGACTGCAGTGGTGAAATTCAGCCGGTATGTGTCCATGGCCTTTGGACATTTGTCGAACCCCCAGCGGACATGTAACCCTGCTTGTAGGGCCCCTCGAGACACACCGCCAGCACCACAAAACCCATCTCCGAACGTGTACTGCGACCTATTTTCGCCGCTTCCAGTGAGGTCGACGAAAGCAGGAGTATGGCTACCCCCTGCCCGTGTTGGGCCCCTCCACGCATCTCGAAGCCTTGCTGAATCAACGGCGTGTCCCGGGTCGCACTCCTCCTTGTGCAGAAAGACGATCCCCTCCTCGATGACTCGTGGTTTCCTCAAAGCCCTGTTCCACACCCGGACGTATTTGAGACGACAAAAGAGATAGCCTTGCTGACGGTACTCGTCGTCAGTGCGAAACGTGGCTCGGCCTGTGTTCACTGTAGAATAAAGGGCGTTCGTGAGACGGAGTATTCGCAACCCTTTTACCTCCTCAATTGATACCTCTTCGAGGCCATCTCCACCAAGACCATCTCCTCCAATTTCCGAAAGGTCAATCGACCAACACAGTTCGTTGATGCGGTCTGGAACGAGACTCTCCATATATTCCAAACGCTGGAAGCGAGGGCCTTGCAAGAACACATCGCCTTGCTGGTCCTGTAACACCGCACGAATGCGGAGAAAAGTACCATCATTTAATTCCACGGACTTTCCTGCTCTGTATGTTTTACCTCTGGCTGAATATTGGGGAATTGGATACCTTCGCACAGGTGCAGGCACGGGTGTTGGAGATCTGATTGGGACTTGATGCGTTGGGCGAGCGGCATTTACAGATAAACTCGTGATGTAATCTTCGAAGTCCTCGTCCGTCATGAAATCTTCTGCATCAAACTGCTCCTGGGGAGCGTCGCTCAGCGTAACGCTGCTTGCCTCGTCATCGTCAATCAGAATAACTTCTTCATTAGAAAAGACCATTTCTGTAAATAAAACAGCTGAAGAAGAAGAGATAGAAAGATATAATAATCAACCTGCTGGTAGTAGCCCAACTGGGACGAGAAAGAAAGTAAATGATCAGTATTTCGATTAAAGCCAGCTCGAGCGACAGGAGGCGACGGTCAAATTTCTTCCTCAACCCAGTGCGAACGAGAGAAGGCAGGGAAACGTTGGATGTAAAAAAATCATCAGCTCATGGCTGATGTGTTGTTAAGAAGAAAATCCTGCAATGACAGACAGATGGCCACAACACAAGCTCACTCCATTAACACCATTTCGTGAGGGGTAGGGCCCGCCTGCGTTTGACAAAGAGATTCTGAAAGAATCTGGAGCCTAGGAAAGACGCTGAAGCGAAAAGAAACAGAGTCTGGGACTCTGAGTGCCAATCATGAGCAATAGAAACATAGCGATCGCTATGGTCATCACTGGCATCTGGAGAGCGAGTGCAGAGAATAAAGTGTATAGCTCCACGCTTGATCGGTAGACTAAGAACAAATGGAGATGCACGATAGCTGTTATGCTATACAGTTGTGTACTGCCCGTGGTCGAACAAACCAGTTGATGGTGATCGCCCGTCGTTGTCTGATGGCCGGACGGCAAGAGAACAGATGGGAGGACCTACTCCAGGAGGTCGAGTTCTGCCTCAACACAATGAAGCACCTCTACTGAAAGTCGCCATTCGAACAGTACAGAGACCAAGCCATACTCCTGTAGGTATCATCGACAGTGGTCTTTTTAAACAACCGCGAAGCCATGCCAGGTAAAGAGTTCGTTGAAACTCAAGCCCTCATAGCGAGCGACTTGTGTCGTTGCGAAAAGATAGAAAGACATCCATCTTCCGAAAGATGCAGTGCTGGCACGCAATGGCCCTTGACACGATCCAACACAGAGACAATGGTTGTTGATCTACCCATAGGGCATCACAGTCCGCTTTGGCAGACAAACAGAAACTCACCGCATAGATCCCAGGCATAATGGACCGAGAGTCAGGGACAATAGCAGTCTCCCGCATCAGATGGCATTGTGGAAGTTGCTGGTGTGTTCAGAGTGTAGCATAGAAACAGAGAGACGGAGAGACATTAGACACAAGCAGGCAGACGCGAAGACTTAAGTCGTTCACATCGACTTGACTTGAAGCTGTTGAGCGAAGAAAGATTCCCCTCAAACCCGCCGAGCGTACCCATCATGTGACCCTTATTTTCAGTACCGTTTCATGCCGAATACCGAACTTTTCGCCGAAACCACACCGCCCATCACCGCTTTTAACCATGCTTACCGTACCGAAACGCCAACACAACGTGGGATGGAGGAGCCAGAAAGAAAAAATCGACAGAGTATAAATTTTCAGAGGGTCAAAAGCGACGAGTTGCAACTCTTTTTCACTTTCAGCCCTTCAACATGGTGACTGTCTTCTCGCCAGGAACACTCCCTGCCCGGTTCCTCTCCCATCTCATCTACCTATCTTCCTTTGCGACGCTTTCAATGTCTTGATAGAGAGGTAGACTGTCTGTCTGGCATGCTCAAGTTGCTGCAGTGGTCGCCCACCGAATCGCGCATCTTTCGCTGATTTACAGGGACATTGAATTCGACTCACAGAGTGCGGTAGTCTTCGGAGTAAAGTACGTTCTTTTGCTTCCTTGTCTGCAGAGCGTTCGTGTCATCATGATGATCAAAAATGGAATTTGGATGTTAGACTACTGAGCAAACATTGCGGAAAACCCATATAATCTGACCCTCGATGCACACTGTTCTTCAAGTTTACTCTATGATTTGATCGTTCCTCGCTGACTTGGGACATACTAGACACGCAGTTACACAAGCAACATGTGCGGAATCCTTGCCCTGATACTGGCGAGTGCGTCCGCCTCTGCCAGCATTGACCTTCACGAAGCGCTCTACCTCCTCCAACACCGTGGCCAGGATGCCTGCGGAATATCCACCTGTGCCTCAGGTGGTCGCATCTTCCAGTGCAAGGGAAATGGCATGGCTGCAAAAGTCTTCCATGATGGTGCACGCCTGGCGGATCTCCCCGGATTCATGGGAATCGCACACCTGAGGTACCCCACCGCGGGCAGCAGTGCCAACGCAGAGGCACAACCATTCTATGTCAACAGTCCCTACGGAATCTGTCTGGCGCACAATGGCAACTTGATCAACGCCATTGAACTCAAGAGTTATCTCGACTACGAAGCCCATCGACATATCAATACCGACAGCGACAGCGAGTTGATGCTTAACGTCTTTGCCAATGAGTTGAACGAGACGAAAAAGGCCCGTGTCAACCGTGAAGACATTTTCACGGCTTTGAGTAAAATGTACGAACGGTGCGAGGGTGGATGGGCCTGCACCGCCTTATTAGCCGGGTTTGGAGTCCTTGGGTTCCGCGATTCATACGGTATTCGCCCTCTCGTTCTGGGATCCCGTCCATCAGCCGATGGGTCTGGGATGGATTACATGATGGCGTCTGAGTCTGTTGCTCTCGATCAACTTGGTTTCTCCAACATTCGGGATATCCTCCCGGGAGAGGCGGTCATTATCCAAAAAGGTGGAGAGCCGGTGTTCCGCCAAGTGTGTCCTAGAAAGGCGTACGCACCTGACATCTTTGAATACGTCTATTTCGCCCGTCCAGATTCGATCATGGATGGTATTAGCGTCTACCGAAGTCGGCAGCGCATGGGCGACAAACTCGCTGAGCGCATCGTCAGGACCCTGGGAGCCGAGGCCATCAAAGACATTGACGTGGTTATCCCAATTCCTGAAACATCCAATACATCCGCGGCCAGCGTTGCACGGTTCCTCGACAAACCATACTGCCAGGGTTTCGTCAAGAACCGATATGTCTTCCGCACATTTATCATGCCGGAGCAAAAGGCACGACAGAAGGGTGTTCGACGAAAGCTGAACGCTATGAAGTCGGAATTCCAGGGTCGGAATGTGCTGCTCGTGGATGACAGTATTGTCCGTGGCACAACCAGCCGTGAAATCGTCGCGATGGCCCGAGAGGCTGGAGCGAGGAAGGTGCACTTTGCCAGCTGTGCCGCCGCCATCACGTAAGTTCCATCACTTTTCAGTTACACTGGACCATTTCTAACGTCATCTAGTCACGCCCACATCTACGGCATCGACCTCGCCTCCCCCCAAGAACTCGTCGCGCACAACCGCGACCCAGAGTCCGTCGCCGCCCACATCGGCGCCGACACCGTCATCTACCAAACCCTCGACGACCTGAAAGACGCCTGCGCCGAGATCTCCCTCGAAAACGGGCGCACCGAGCCCACCGAGTTTGAAGTCGGTGTCTTCTGCGGCAGCTATGTCACCCCCGTGTCCCGGGGCTACTTTGACCATCTGGAAAAAGTGCGCGGCGAGGGACGCAAAGTCAAAGTCGTCGAGTCGGCGCGCAAAGCGGTGCTGAGTGGTGTCGCGAACGAGGTGCAGTTGCAGGTTGCGACGAATGGGGTGGAGTTGGATGCAAATGGTAAGGTGGTGGCTGCCTCGTCGTCGTCGCTGTCGTCGTTGGCAGCGGCAGCGGATGTGCAGAATGGGGTGAATTCGACGGGTCTTGGTCATCATCATCATCATCACCACGATCACGACCACGACCACGATAAGGATCAACATCATACGCCGCAGGTCAAGGACCGGATGGATATTTCTCTGCATAATATTGGTGATTATGCGTGATTTTAGAGGTCTTTGGAGGCTGATTCGGATTTTGGCATTATCTCAGTCCCTTTTGCTTGATAAAAAAAGATTCGCACCTTAAGATCTCTTGCTACATAGAGTGGAATACTTACGTGACGGCTCTAGATGGATTCACAGAGGCATTTTCTTCCTTTGCTGCTGGTATTTGGCCACATTTTGCATGCACTGCATTTTTTTGTTGATGAACCTTTTTTTGTTGATGAACCTTTTTTTGTCTAATTCTTGTGTACATGATTGATGTGTTTAACGGCTCAATGTTCTGAATACCATTGATGTTTGGCACGATATGACTTGACGGAAACTTGGTCCATGATGTGACGTCCGCGTTACATGGATTTGACTTTTATCGGACACCTTATTCCCAGACTTAAATGGACAGACGTCGGCCATGTTCAGGCTAGATATCCCCGATCTTCAATCAGTCTATCATTCTACAGGCAGTTCAAGCTACATATCGTTTCCATCGTATCCTTTGATGCAAGCACAGTGGAAAGCACATGCTGGATAAAAGGGAGCCTCCTTCGCTCCAGCCTTCGTGCTGTAGTACCACTGCTTGCAACTTGTGCGGCATTGCAGGCTTTATCGGAGACTGAACATCCATATACCCACCCACTGTCAGTGTCATTTTATCTTTTTATCTCTTATAGTATTGCATGATAGCTTCAATTGCACTTGTACACGCTTTGATCCCGTGTTTGTCCGGCAACTCGTTAGGGCAATCGCCCATCGTTGAAATACTTGGAATGGCTGGATCATAGCACGTACTACTACTATACCAGCATGCTCAACGAACCAGTGCTAAGGGATATAGCACAGTTGGCGCTCAAGATGCTTGATAGTACCATGGCCTCTGCTTCTTCTAGTACTTCTACTGTTGCGAATGTGAGAACACGATATTGAGATCCAGCGAGATGTTATACCCAGAGATTTCTACGGTTGTAACTTCATTCGGCAAAATGGAACTTGTTCGCTGACATCTGCGTGTCTAGGGTTCTTTACAGATTGTCTCCGAGTTTGTCATGGCACCTACAACACGGCAAATGTCCACCCTATCCAAACGGAAAGCGGAGGAAACAGCCCTTTCCAATGGAGTGGTGACCAGATTGGAAAAACGGCGAAAGGACGATGACCCTGATAGTACCAACGGCCGTACAGAGTCTATTGAGTTGCCACATAACTTAGGTACGATAGCTGCGTTTCAGGAAGTACTCAATCAAAACGGCACATTAACCACCACGGGTCTCGAGAGCATGGGGTCAATGATAGTGTTCAATGCTGAGGATCAGCAGAGGAGGGAATCGCTGGCTATCAAAGCAACCTTGGATATCAAAGCGGAAGTCCCAAGGAAACGAAAGCCTGCATTCAACGAGACCCCTTTTCCAGAATGGTCACGGCCCACACCGGATGAGTGCGAGGAGGTGGCTCGTCTGCTGTCGACCGTTCATGGGCAATTCATTCCTCCCGCAGCGATTCCGGCACCGTCATTGACCATCTCTGGCTGTGGGGAAGTGCCCTGCGTGTTGGACGCGTTGATTCGCACGGTTCTGAGCGGAGCGACGGCTGGAAGGAATTCCGCTATGGCGTTCCAGGGGTTGGTCAAGAGATTCGGCATTCTTCAGGACGGCGTGGGGAAAGGAAGCGTGGACTGGAATAAAGTGCGAGTGGCCCCGGTGACGGAGATACGGGATGCGATCAAGAGTGGTGGACTGTCGGAGACTAAGAGTCTCTATATCAAGCAGATTCTCACCATGGTGTATGAGGAGAATATGGCACGGCGAAAGACTATGGCTGGCAACGAGAACGAAGAAGACGATCACGTAATGTCCCTGGACCACATGCACGCGTTATCCAAGGACGAAGCGATGGAGCAGTTTATGAAGTATCCAGGAGTCGGGGTCAAGACGGCAGCCTGTGTCATCCTCTTCTGTCTCCGGCGACCGTGTTTCGCAGTGGACACGCATGTGTTCCGGCTGTCCAAGTGGCTCGAGTGGATTCCGCCTACAATCAAAGAAGTGTCGGCGTTCAGACACCTGGATGCGCGGATTCCAGACCATCTCAAGTATCCACTGCATCAGCTGTTTATCTTCCACGGCAAAGAGTGCCAACGGTGTCGGGCCATCACGACGAGCGCGAGTGAGGGCTGGAAAAAGGGCTGTGTGATTGACCATCTGGTGAAACGGACGGGGAAGCGGAAGATGGGGCAGATCGCAAGTTCTGATATATGAGCTTTGTTGTCTTGGTGTTCGTTCCCCTGTATAGTATGCCTTGCGAGGCGATCGGGCGCTGGATAGTGTTGGGTCTTCCGCCCGGGGCAGTAACTAATAGTTAATGGACTGTGGATGAGAGGCAGCCACGTTCACAGGCGAGCATGTAGCTTCATTCTGGCACAGGGATGAGCCTGTCATATAAGTTAACATCTCAAGCCATTGGGCTGATAGTCGAGATATCGATGTTCAGTGATTCGAGTCCAGGCTGACCCCAGGTTGATCGCGTGGTGAAGGGCTGGGCGTCGGCTATTTTTAACTGAGTTTTGTTAGCTTCGTTGACAATTCATCGCGAGCTTCTCAACAATGAACTTGACTCTCTCGTCTCCGTGCTCAGTGTCGTCTGCGTGTCTGTGCTGGGACTGCCCGTGATTCTGCTCCTCTGCATCACCAGCACCGCTCTGGTGTCATTGTGTGAATTGGGGCGTGAGAGAGAGACGAGAACATAGTAGAATGAATACAATGACAGCCTCTCTACAAGACAGCATGCACGCCCTCCAATCTCTCCTCAACAAGTGCCTCACCAGCACCGGCACCAATCTCAACCTCAGTCTCACCACCGTCCTCACCTCTAGCTCCCTCGCCCTAGCCACCTGGCTCGCCGTCCGTTTCGCCTACAGCTACATCCTCTACCAGCGTGAACGGCCCGTCGACTTTTTAGTGCCGATTCCGCGAGAGATTTCGCCAGACTGGCAGGGCAAAGCTTGGAGTGAGGTGCAAGGAGCGGATCGGGAGATTCTGGAAGCGCAGTCGTTCGGGGTAGGTTTCACCTCCTTTTATCCTTTTACTACTACTACTACTACGGTCATTTCTTTACGTTTCCTCCCCTTTTCTGGTCTTGATTCCCGTTTATTTGAGCGTGTTCGTGTCGTTCTGACTTGAGAGTGGTGCGTGATGCTGGTTGGGGTGAATATAGAAGTTCGATGCATCCAAAGTTCTGAGTTACTGTCCAGCCGATGGGCGGTTGTTGGGAGACGAGGAGGGCGTGAAGCCAGCGTCGCCGGAGAAGATCGATATTGCGGTTCGGAGGGCGGTGGTGGCGCAGATGAAGTGGAAGAAGACGAGCTTCGCGGAACGGAGGAGGGTGTTGAGGACGTTGTTAAAGTGCGTGCTTTTGATCGTATTTGACACTGGATGAGAGATGCTGACGGTTTATGTGCTATACTAGGTACATTCTGGCCCATCAGGATGAGATCGTCACAGCGTGCTGTTTGGATTCGGGCAAGACCAAAGTCGATGCGTGCTTTGGCGAGATACTGGTGACGGCGGAGAAGCTCAAGTGGACGATTGACCATGGGGAGGAATCGCTTCGTACCGAGTCGCGGCCGACGAACCTGTTGATGATGTACAAGAAGAACACGGTGCGCTACGAGCCGCTGGGCGTGATCGCGGCCTGCGTGTCGTGGAACTATCCATTCCACAACTTCATCTCGCCGGTGATCAGCGCCCTGTTTGCGGGAAACTCGATCATCGTCAAGCCCTCGGAGCATACGGCGTGGTCGTCGGCGTTTTTCCACAATATCATCCGTGCAGCGATCGTGAGCTGTGGGTACTCGGAGTATCTGGTGCAGAGTCTGGTCTGCGTGCCTCGCCATGCGGACGTGTTGACGTCGCATCCCAAGGTCAACCATATCGTCTTCATCGGATCGAGACCGGTCGCACATGAGGTGTGCAAGTCGGCGGCCAAGGCTCTGATTCCTGTGACCGTCGAGCTGGGCGGCAAGGACCCAGCAATCGTTCTCGACGACCCAACCACCCTCAAGGACCTACCCAACGTCGCCTCGATCCTGATGCGCGGCGTCTTTCAGTCCGCGGGCCAAAACTGCGTCGGCGCCGAACGCATCATCGCCCTCCCCAGCGCCTACAACAAGATCCTCGAAATCGTCACACCACGCATCCGCGGCCTCCGTCTCGGCTCCGTCCTCGTCGAATCCCAGACCTCTTCTTCTTCCAAAGACCCCCAACCCTCCACCACCCCGGACATCGGCGCCGTCATCTCCCAACGCTCCTTCGACCTCCTCGAGGCCCTCATCTCCGAAGCCGTCGGCCAAGGCGCAAAACTCATCTGCGGCGGCAAACGCTACAGCCACCCGCAATACCCACACGGCCACTACTTCACCCCCACCTTGCTCGCTAACGTCACGCGCGAAATGCGCATCGCGCAGATGGAACTTTTCGCACCCGTCTTCCTGCTGATGCGCGCCACAGACGTCTCGGACGCCGTGAGCATCGCCAACTCCACCGAATACGCCCTGGGCGCCAGCGTCTTTGGCCACCGCGCGCGCGACGTCGAGTACTGCATCAGTCATCTGCAAGCGGGGATGGTGGCCGTCAACGATTTCGGCACGTATTACGCCGTCGGCCTACCGTTTGGGGGGCTCAAGGGCAGCGGGTACGGACGGTTTGGGGGTGCGGAGGGGTTGCGGAATCTGAGCAATCTCAAGGCGGTGTGTGTGGATGGGTGGAGGGGGGTGGTGAGGACGAGGATTCCGCCGACGTTGGATTATCCGATTCGGAGGGGGGAGGGGGCGTGGGAGATGTGTAAGGGGGTGGTGGAGATGGGGTATCAGCCGGCGGTTGGGGGGAAGGTGGAGGGTTTACGGAAGATTTTGAGGAATATCTGATTCATGGATCGTGAGGTTGGATGCATTCTCTTCTCTTTTATATGTTGATGGATTACTCTACTGTGTTTTGAGGTGAATAATCTTATCCAGGCCACTAATAGGAAGATGTTTAATCGATGATTGAATGAAGAACAGGTTGAAAGATTAACAGTATAATACACTGACTAGCATCAAGGCATAAGAGCCACGCTTGGTATCGAGGCAAGAAAACGCAAATGCAAAGCTGATATCAACAAAGAAAAGAAACAATTTGGGGGTATCGCCGGTCTAACTCGCTCTCATCGTCCACACGGTGGGTGACAATCCATCGGATCGAATCAAAGACTTAAGCCGCAAGCATCGGGTTCGAAGAAAAGAAGAACGTATCGAATCGGTCGTGGTCACACATCACATCACTGTATCAGGAATATTGGTTTATACAGTGCGCATGGGTCTGCGTCCCCATCGGCGACGGGTCTTCATGCCACCGCCGGACACGCCGTGGGAACGTGCGCCGCGACGTCGTGAAAAGGAACCGCAGGTGAGGCAGGAGATGATGGCTCTGAAGATGGAGGCGATGCCGCCGACGATGGCCATGCAGATGGAGGCGATGCCGTTGACGATGGCCATGAGGCAGTCACCGATGGCGTGGAACTGGGTTGGGTTAGTTGGGTCTTTTGAGCATAGGGGAGGTTACTGTGTAGAGACGTACGATTGAGACGACTGCGCCCATTGTGATGTTTGTGTGTGGTTGGTTGGAGGTGTTTTGTAGAGTGTTTGTAGAGTGTCTTGTAGAGTGTCTTGTAGAGGTTGGTTGATATCGAGGCTGTTTAAGGATCCTTGAATAGAAGTGATGATTGAATGTGAAGATCCAGAGTTCAATATGTTGATATTGTATGACTGAGAGAAGAAGATGGAGGTTTGGTCGTCTATATATACACCGTCGAGAAGACTCTTCACGATGACTTCATTGGCACGTTGCTACAAAAGGCGTCGTTTCTTGATTGAGCATGAGTTGCAGCCAGGCCTGGCCGTTGCGCTGCTTCCTCGCATGGCAGCATCCCTGCAGCGTGTCGTGGGCGTAGATTGGCCGTCACGGCATGATGTCAGTTTCACTCTCTTGATATTGACAGGAGTGAAGTGACGGCGGTTCTCGTCACTAGATGTGACGTCACAGGGACACTTCAGGAGTGCACTAAACTACATTCGGACCAAGACCGTCATTACATCACCATGCAGCGCAGTCTCGGCAAGTACAGCAAACAATGCAAACTAGGGCACGACACCTTTGCAAACAGTGCAAACATCACCTGACATGCACTTCCCTTTCGGGCAACACAGAGCCCTACGCGCACTTTTCAGCTTCAGCTTCTCTTCACACACGCTACACGATGCCTTGAATGAACACAGCTTCGTCCCATCGTCGCTGTGTCGCTCGCCCAGGCCGTGAAGCCACTCCACCAACGGCAGAGTCTTGGTCGATATCTACAAGTGGACTGTGGAGCTTCATGGTGACGTGCATCCGCCCGTGTACCCGCGAGTCCCAGCTCAGCTGCCCATAGGGCCATATGGCGTTCCCAGGCAGTGTGGCCGTGAGGTTCCCCGTGTCAGAACTAACGCCAATCAGGGTGCGTGGGAAGAAGAGGAAGCTGGGAACGTCGCTGGACGCTCATTCAATACTACTCCATGAACAGTTACTGCACCACGACGCCAGAGCCAGTCGCGCATCGTCCCAGTCGTCAGCAAAGAGTGGCACCTCAAAGCGATCCAGAACGACGCGAAAGGGATCAAAACTCGTGGAGAAGAAATACTCGCGTCTGGAATCACTGCCCGTCGAGTTGATCGAGCAGATCTTTGTGGAAAGTCTCGAGTTTAACCTGGCACGCGCGTCAAGTTACCTGGGAAAAGTCCTCTCTTCCGAGTCCATCTATCGTGGGTTGATTCTACTGGCTTTCTGGAATGATCCGGCCCCAGACAACGATGAAGCCGACGCGATCATACAAAGCAAGCTCCGGCCATTCCACTATGTTCCCCTGGACCTGCTGGAGCGCCAGGCCCTGCAGTGGTCTGTCCTGAGCTGCCGGTGGTGCACGCGTGAGCGCGTCAGAGACCTGATGAGGGATATGGTAAAGCTGTCGATGTACCGGTGGATGTGCTCGGCCAGCGATGCACCCTGGGACGAGGGCAAAGTGACCTGCGAGACCGAGTTTGAAGACATGGTAGACGCCGTTGCGCATTCGAGTGGCGTGCAGCTCTATCACTTTCGATCCGTGCTGGATGCCAACTGCACGTTTCCCGACGAGTTTGAGTTTTCGTTTCTGCGTGCTGTAAACGTGTACCCAGGCCAGTCGCCGATCACGACGCTGGCCGTTCCGGACAAGGTGCTTCGCGGGAGTCCATGGACGGAGGAAAAAGTTCACTTCCTCGAGTTTCTCCGAAAATACATCACGATGTTACCGGAAGGCATTGACTTTTGGTCCACCTTTGCCTCGCGGGACGTCATCCAGGATGGAATTTGCTCTGCAATCATAGAGCGAAACCCACGCGCCCTGCGCGACCTGATCGAACTGGACGATTCCTGCCACCACATCCACGATAGCAAATACGACTCGTTCCATCCATACCAGGTGCCCAGCGAATACTTCACCCTGGCATCCCGCCAGGGCAAACACGCCACCGCGCTGCTCCGCCTCCTCGTTCGCGCCGCACCACTCTCAATCCCGCACGACGACGCCGAGCTGACGGAATGGGCAATTGAGGCACAGGCGCGCGGACAGGTGTTTGGAAGCTGGCTGGTCAAGTTTATGCGCGACGTGCCGGTCATCATCAAGCGAGGGAACGACATGGTGTTTCGCGAAGGCAGTCCCGAGTCGAGTTGTCCGTTGTACGGGTGGGAGTTTGAGAAGGTGTTTGGAGTTCGGCGGCGGCCGTGGACGCTGGAATTGTGGCAGGATGTGTATCAGGAGTTTGAAGATTGAACCATTTCGTTCAATCGATGGAACGAAACTGGAATGCAGCAGACATTGCGTTGCCTGCGACCTCGGTTCGATTAATTTGTTTGAGTTCAACAGAATGGAGAGTTTGTTCAAGAAGAAATACCGTGTAAGAATACCTGATCGGAATGAAATGTCTCTACAACGAGTCCTTCCGCTAGGAACTGAATGAATGCATTTGCCATATCATAAGGTCTATCATAATAGTAACCACGTTATCAATTATCGTTATCAGAATAGCAAATGCTCAATACCCCTATTCATCACCCAATGCTCACGCTCATGCTCATGCTCATGCCCCGACCCATGCTCAATGCAACATACATCACTTTCATCAATCATCAATCATCACTGCACTTACCACCCTCAATTCTAAACCCCATACCTCGCCAACAACGCCCTCATCGACCGATCCGACACGGGAATCTCATCCCGATACTCCTCAAACAACAACCTCAAAAACGGATCATCCTTCTCCTTCTGACCCTCCCTCAGACCCTCTCCCTCCCGCTCCCTCTCCCTCTCCCTCTCCGCCTCCGCACACCTCGCCGCCACCCGAAAATGATTCGGCCTCACAGGCCACCTCAACGGATACGAATACACGCGCACGCGCACATGCAGCGCCAACAAGCGCCGAAACGTGCGCAGATCACGCTCCACAATCACCGTCCTCAACACGCTCTTGGACCGCTCAAAGTTGCCGTCTTCGTCGATGTATGCCTCGTTGGAGAGCAGCGCGAGGAGTTGGAATTTTTCTTCGGTCCAGGGAGAGCGCAGGAGGTGGTCGGGCATGCGGCAGGGGTGGGACGGGGTGGTGGCGGGGAGGCGGAAGACGTCGGTTTCTTGGAAGATGGGGCTGGGTTCGCGGATTTGGAGGGCGCCGAAGGGGAACCAGATTGCTATTTTGAGGGTGGAGGAGGTTGAGGAGGTTGAGGAGGGGTCCGAGGGTTGGGCTGGGTTTGGATGGCGCGCGGCGAGGATGAGGTCACCTCGTCCGCGGCGGCCGAGCGGTGCATCGTTGTACGGTGGCATGTTCTGCCAGAGTTCGTCGAGGTTGTTGAGCTGTGCGCGGTCGGCGGGCGTGAGCACGAGATGTGTGCATTTCTGACGGAGCACGTACTCGACGTACTCGCGCTGGCACTTGCGCATCAGTCCGATGGTGCACCAGCGGCAGCGCAGAATCTCGGTCTGCAGGGCGCTGCGCTGGGCGGCGTTGAGCGCAAAGTAGTTGAGAGGTAGGGGGAGGAAGGGGTGCACGAAGATGCCAGTGCGGGACGAGGCGTTGTTACTGCTGAAGGCGAGGCGGATGAGCCAGGTGTAGATGACGGGGTTGGAGAGGGCGGCGGCGAGGTGCAGGGAGGCTCGGGGGAGGTTGAATTCGAGGCTCTGGAAGAAGATCTTGTGGATGAGCTCGACGGGGAGGCGCTCGATCGGGGCGCGTGTGTCCCTGGAGGGGGGCCGCAGCGAGGATGCCGGACGGCGTGGCGAGGGGTCCATTATTGAATCGGAAGTTCAGTGAACGATATAAAGGTGATATCCTCGTATTATCTCGTGTGTCTGTCGCGGTGTTCCTGGAGTACTTTTATATGCTCGTATCTGACTTCGTACCGTTCTCGTGGGACGTTCCCGACACAACGGACGCTGGGTCAGAATATATGGAACGGAACCCGATCTCTGCTCTAGATCCCAGAACCATCTGTATCCGCGGAAAACCCCCCAAGTCTCGGGACGGGCTGCACCGTTGGGTTCTCCCCGGGCCAGTTGGCAATCAAGATCAATCAATGTGGGTGCGTCTGTGAGGACGTCGGACTGTAGAAGCGACGACGGGAGGGACCAAGACGGGTGACGAAGACGGGTATCCAGACGTGCATTGCCTCTTTTGGGGTGGCTGTTTGAGTCCATGGGGATTTATATATCGACCCTATCAGCGCAGAAAAATATCAAAAATACTTTTTTATTCCATCCCGTCATGCGGGCATTGCGGGGTCCTGGATTAATAGGATTGGATTCCCACTCAAGAGGATGTAGAAGCAAAAAAGAAAACCTTTCCATGGATCCGCCGGAGAGCCGTCTTGTCTGCCTGCCATGAAGCAGTTTCAACGGCGGGACCGCATTAATTGACACGTCGCAACAGCAAGTGCTCGGTGCTGCTACTTTGACTTGCCGTTTCAGGACTAGAGGGCAGCATCCGGAGAGTGCGTTTCTGCTCGTTGCTTTTCCCTCTCTGGTCGGCCAGGCCAGAAGCTTCTTGGTTTGACTTTTTCCCTGCCCATGCCCTGGTCGCGTTAGGATTTTAGACTTTGCTGCTGAGGACGCTGCTGCTGTGCTGGCCGGTGCGGGTTGTGGTCCCAAGAGCGGGTGCAGGCGCCACCAGGTGGTGTATCAAGAGTGTGACAATCGGGGTCGAGTCTGAGTTCACAGCCGGGATGGGGGGATGAAACAGAGCAGGGAAGCCAGGCAGTGAACGGGACGAGAGGAGATATGTGCCTTGGTCTTCATCTGTGCCCTATATCTGTATCGCTGGCGTCGTCGCCATCGCTGGCCGTTGGATGACCCGCGGTGCCGGGAACTAGAACCTAGCCCGCCGCCCCAACAGCTGGTTAGCGAGTGGTTATGGCTGTGAATCGATCAGAAAAGAAAAAGAAAAGCGCGCAAAACCAGACGCCTGGGATCGCACGACCCGAGTGCTTGGGATGTGTCAAACCTTCAGCGAGTGCGTTGTTTCACAGCATCGCATCCTTGATACAGGAGATCGCTTTGCTTGCTGATCATGAACTTCCCGCTGGGCATTCCGACCCTTGTCGTGTCTGCAGATGGCGTGAGTGACCTGAGTCTTTTTCTGCGCTGACACGACGACGACGATTCAACATCCCAACAGCAGATCAACGGCACTGAGTCGAGAGTTGCATCGGCATCCCTGCACCACAACAAACGTTCAAAATCCAACCCGTCCAGCAGCTCATCCGGTGCACGGAATCGCCCGATCGCTTCAGGGTCTTTCTCATCTTCCCGGCAAGCCACTTCCGTTGTCGTTGCGCTTCGGCCTTCCGTTCCCACTCTCCCTGTGATGGTGGTATTTTCTCCTTTGCATTATACTGTTTGGTGCGTTCGTTCCCTGCTCCGGAAAAGGGTCTTGAAACCAGATAACCCATGTCTGTCCCTATCATGTTCAACGCGTGCCCGGATATTGTAAGGGTAGGCCAATCATGGTTTTTGGTCAATATCTTCAGATGTGCAGTGCAGGGTGTGTCGAGGTGGCCGGTTAAGACGGACATCCAGGGGCCCGTTCGCATGGCGAGGTTCCAGATCTCCTCAGGCTGAAGAATATGACCAAACATCGGGCCCGGATCTTTGGAACAAAGAAGAAGCAGTTATAACACATTCACGCTGTGAAGAACAACCGCCTGGGTCATCGAAGATGGTCAGTGAAATCGTCAACATCGGATTCCGTCACCAATTCTCAAAATAGGAGTCATTATTTTGCAGAACCTGCTCCACTCGTTCTAATATCGCATAATATAGGTGATGATAAAAGGTGCGAAAGATTACGACTGTACTTCTAGTTTCTTGTCGAAGAAATAATTCGGGATACTATCAAAAGAGACCACTCCCAGGTTTATAGGTTGGCTGCCTACTAGATAAGCGCTATCTGATCAAGACGGGTACAGCACTGTAGATATATGGGTGAAATCAAAAATCGAATCTAGTGTAAATTGACCAACGGCCCGAAATCACTGAATCAGAATTGCAGCATAGGGTGATGGACCAACTCATTATTGTGTGGAGGTAACAGTTACTGCATTCCTTTATCTGAAGTGCAGAGCCTACCATATACATGCCATGCCGTCAGATGAGATGTTTCACTACCAAGCATATCAAAAGACTCCAGCAAAAGGGAGTGCTGCTATTGAATATTGTTGATCCTCGCCTTTCTGGTAATGCTCAATCAGTATTTGTTGATCAGTGACCTGGGGGGATCCTGCTAGGAGTAATTGATATAAAAGTCTGCATGTGGCGTCGAACTCGAATAGACCTGTTCTTGACTTTGATAGCTCCTTATGACATGTGTAAAAGCCATCGTAAACCCCAGTAGTAAAAACATATAAGAAAGATCACGACACTCGCTATATATCTGATGCCAGTCAAAAAACCAAAAAGGTTCACATCCGCTGCTGCCAGGGCCATTAGATAGACCGCCGACAGCAGAGCCAACTGGATGCTACGTCCTCTCGATCCTGGGAAGGAAAAGCGACATTTTTTTTGCCGCCTCCCAGAATCGAAACCGACCCCTTCAAGTTGCTTAGTCTGTTTTTAGCCTAAGCACCTCGGTAGCCCGTTAGGCTACTGGGCGACGGTGTTGTACTGGAGGGGAACTTCCAGTCATTATAACCTTGGTTTTCGATTCGGTTGCTAGGGGCATAGGGGGTAGGTTGACAAAGCGGCCAGTGCGTGCAATTTTGCAATGCATTGGAGGGTTAGGACTGTGGATGTGTTTTGAATGGGACAAGCTTCTAATGCAAGATTTATTCTATACAGCTCCAGGGAACTATGCTCTCTGGAAAGTAAAACAATGGGCCGAGTCTCCCAGGCATCTCATATCTTGATATCGTAGTACAGATGGCATAATTCAAGGCGATACTTGACCCAAATCGGCGAACTGGTCGTTTACAGGAAGGAGAGGTCACCGAATTTCTCCTGTCATATGGGTCAGTATCGAATATATGTCAACTCGCGGAAAAAGATAGACGAACCTTGTAGCCAGGTGGCATCCAGATACCCCTCTTGACCAACTCAGCGGTCTTTCTATCAATCTCAGGCTGAGCAGTGACAACATCGTCCTAAAACACAGTTTTAGCATCCGTACACCCACCCACAGTCCAGCCCAAACAGAAACCTACCACAGTGAGATCCTCCCACGGTCTCGCCGTCTCAATATTCTCCAACGCCTTCTCCAAACTCTGCAACTCCACCTCCACCTTGCCCTTGGTCGCCTCCGCGCCAGCCACCGCCTGCGCCTCAAATGCCTCAATGGCCTTTAGTTGCCGGTTGACATCGTACGTCTGGGGCTTGAACGTCTTGAACGCCTTTTCAATCTCGTCCACGACCGCCTTGTTCTTCAGCACCTCACGGAAGTGCGCAAAGTCCACGGTCTGCGGGGCGTCGGACAGCATCTGCACCTTGCGGCGGGCATCGTCGTTGCGTTTCTTAAAGGACTGGAGCGAGGCTGCCGTGGCTCCTCGGAGGCCGAGCGAGCTGGAGACCTTGGTCCAGTCGAGTTTGAGAGCTGCACTGCGCTGTTTGGTGGGTGAGGGTGAAGATGGTCAGTTACTTGTAGGTCAATGGCTCGGCTGAGGGCGGGGAATGGTGCAGAGGATGCATCCCACTTACTGCTACAGCCATTGTGATTATGGTATGTCCGAGGTGGTTTGGGAGTGGTAAGTTGGTGATTCCGGATAGCCAGACGTTGAAGTGAGAGATTGTTGACGCTAACTCGATGCGGCACCCGGATAACGACGCACGTGATCCACTGTCGCGAATCTTGGCGAAACAACGAAGATGAATGCGATGAGATGGAATGTGAAGATAGATGGAGTAATAGACAGAGAGATGGCTCAATTGCAATCATTCGGATGGTATTCAGCTACCTGACTTTTAGAAACTTGACGTCCACAACGCGCCCTCGTAGAGTTTCCATACATCCCGAAGCCAATTAAAGCTCACATTAACGTAGCATACATGAGGAATTCTGGTTCAGCCTTCTCATACGCTTAGTGCCATGATCGAGTTGACGATATCATTATCGTTCTCTTTCAGCGCCTTGATGGCCTTGCCTCTCGATACGTTGGCCTGTGCCATGACCAATTCGATATCCTTGGCCTCGAGACCAGTCTCGTCAACCTCACCCTCCTCTTCCTCCTCCTCCTCCTCCTCCTTCTTCTCGACCTCGGGAGCCTTGCCCTTGCCGAGATCAATGTGCTCGTGGCCGGCGTGTTCGATGTTGCCGGCAGATTCGGCAGCAGAGAGCTGCTGGGCGGCGGAGGCCTGGGCCTGGGAGTTCAAGTCCTCGATCTTGGCTTCACCGAAGATGCTAGTAATGCCATTAGTATTCACTCTTAATCGAAATAAAGAACAGCAAACGTACATCCACGCATTGCTGGAGGGAGAACGGTAGACATCGGGCTGGTTGATGACGAAGAGAATCTGTCCACACCCAAATTAGAACCCCGTAGCCCCCAAACATCCCCCTCAATTGACAGATTTCTTTGATTTTGCTTACGTTCTTGGGGCGGCGGAGAGTGACGCGGGTGATGCCAGGGACGTGCTTCAGTCCGAGCTTGCCAATGGCCTTGCGGGCCTTCTTCTCGTTGCGGGAGTGGATGGTCACGGCCGCACCGCCGGGGATGACGGTGTCCTCGCCAGCCTCAACTTCCGACTCGGAGCTGTCACCGGCATCTTCGACGGTGGTCTTGGGGACTTCGTCATCGGGGAGCTCTTCTACGCGTGGGTTGGCCATGGTGTCTGGTGGGAGGAAGCTGTGTTTTTTTCCGGTGGTTAGAACAAGTTTGCCATATAAATTTCAATGGGTTGTGAAACGAAACCGTCGCACGGATGAAGCGCGGGCCTTTTGAGCTAGAGAATTGAGCTAAAAATCAAATAAACTTACGTTAACTTCGGGAGAAGATGACTTGGAGAGAGAGTGTCTTTCGAGGTGCTTGATGTGGTGGTTGTGAGGGCAAGTGAGGTGTGTGAAGTGGCTCCGTTCTGTCTTGCGAGAGGGTTTGGGGTATTGCCCAATCCCGTTTAGCGAGATTTTACCCCAAAGCACTTTGAACCCGTCCACTGCATGCCCACCAAGCCATCGCTGCGCGTATACTCCGTATATCTAATTGATACAGACATATTGATCTACTCTACAGAGAACGAAACAACGGTATTATTTGTGTAAACTTGCAGTTTGTTCGTGGATTCTACAGCATTTATTGCAAACTGTAATGACATTGCTACAACCCATACCCACAGGCGCCAGAAGCACACCAATTTGGTATTACTAGGCAAGGCAGAAGTAGGAATTTGTCAAGGAACATGGCCATTTATTCCGATTCATTAAGAATTGTTTTGAAAAAAAGTCGCAGTTCTCAACATCGGAAGGACATTGATTCCAGCTGTATTTGCTGAAATGGAGATCGGGCCTCTTCCAGCCATGAGGAGAAAGCCCATTCTCCATTCCCTCCGCCCAACCGTCGTCCGTCTCATCTCATTCAGGAAGCCGCGCGGACCTTGGCTTGTGCCTTCTGAACCTCATAGCGAGTCTACCAAAAGTCATATTAGCCCAATTGAAACCTCTCTGATCATTATCCGCGATGGCAGATTTCAAGATCCCCATCGCGTGAAGATGTACACACCTGCTTCTTCAATCTCATAACCTTGAAGCGCTCAAAGTCGTTGAGGTTGCGTCTCCGCTCTTGCTGCTCGCGCTTCTTCGCAAAGCCGCTCTGTGCCCATTTCGCATCGATCTCGCTCTTTTCCCACAACTTCTTGACGGGTCCTGTGCCAGCAGCGCGGGGGAGTCTGGGGATGGTGAAAGGAGTCAAGGAAACGTGTGCGAGGGGAATGGCGTGACGAGGAACGACCTTGTTCTCTTGACCCGAAGGACCGTCGACCAAGACCTATTGAAGATCGTCAGAATTCCAGTTCTTCTTCTCCCAAAAGTCCACTCTCTGCTTCCTCTCAAATCGGATTGCCAGTAACACATACGCGCTTGTGATCGATGATCTCAACGATTGCAGCCAGTTTGCCCGCGGAAGGACCGCTCCGGATGAGCACAACCCGGCCCACCTCAACGAGCTTCCACGACGAGGTCTTGATATCGATCTGAGCCATGGCTGAAGGCTACCTGGGAGGGAGAAAAGCGTCAGCGGTTGGGATTGTTTCAAATTGCGCGTAGCGGACGGGAATCGCTTACAATCCACCGGTCTGTTAGGGCGTTGATGGGGTGGATGGTTGTCGAGTTGTCGTTGTCGATATCTTGTATCGCGAATTTCGGGGTGAGTCTCAGGGCTGCCCACACAAAACCCTCTTCTCGCTTAACCCTACACTAACTGCATTAGGGCTTCCGCTTCGGGCTTAGCGCCACAACTCTCAGTTTGTATTTCTTCGCCCAAGAAAATTTTTTCTTCTCTTCATCTCAACTCGACCTCGTTCTTCTGTTCGCAATGAGCAACTCGACGCTGCATCATGATGGCAGCATGCTAGACACTAACTGACTAACTGGTGAGTCTTGCCTCTGGTCCCTATTCCTCTTTCGCCATCCCCTCAAATGATGCGGTAATTTGCGGTTGAACTAGCCATTGTGAAGCTCACGCCTGGGTTTCTCATGCAATGGCTGGCTAGTGATAGTAATTTTCTTACATATTCTGATTTGGCTTTGCCTTTTTTTCCCCTCTCTTTTGATTCTGGTTTTTGAACTCAATAACTGACGAAAGCTTCAGCACATAGGTCGTTCTGCGGACTCCCCGGCACTGGAACAGATTAAAATGATGGCTGCCAGTCGAGCCTGAGCTCCTGATGGGCCGAATATACCTGTTAATAGACGCAAAGCACGACATAATACCTCCATTTGATGCTGCCATTAAAGGTATGATATTGGAACACCGTCTAACCCCTTGCCACCATCCCCGAGTTGTCTGTGATGACACACAAAAGCACTAGATAGTAAATGATGCTTTACGCAATGATATTTCCTTTTTCACCAAGATCGCTGAGGACAACCACTCGCATATCCTGTATCTCCGCATTCTGTTTGTGGACTTGAAGCTAATTATGCTCAGACTTTAGGCTTCTCAACATTCACTTACCCACTGACAATTCACCTATCGTCCTAACACTCACTGTCGTCCCAGTTTCACTTGTCGTCCTAGCATTCATGCCGTCCTAGCATAACTAGTCAAAGAGTTCACTTATCTTATTCTCTTGCTTCTCACTTTCACTTTCACTTTCGTCTTAGAATTCACTTTTCGTCTGAGCATTCACCTCCCCATCAAGTTACTTTAGGCATAGCCTGTCAACATGACTGCATCTAGGCCTCACTTCTTTCAAATACAGCCTTGTCTTTCATATATGAATGAGTTTGTATATGAATCATTCTTTTATATACTCCATTGTGAATATCAGAGAGCCATATATCAAGTTACATGAAAGACTTCTATTTATTATCCGTCTGAACACTTCTATGTTCAAACATTCATTCCATGCAGTTTTGACCTGTTAAAGGCTGAGCTGTTCATTGTCTCTAAAGTTTTAAAATCCGCTGCGAAGGCGACACCGGCATCTGTTCCGACCTCTACGATATTGCCCTGAAGGCGTGGATTCATCAGGCCATCGACGATGGCTTGTCTTACTCCTTTGCTTGCGAGCCATATATACATAGCTACCACCGCTATCTACGTCGGTCACTATTATACCCAAGAAGCTCCGTAGCCATTGCCGCAGTTTGGTCACCGCCGGCAGTATGGGTTGTGTCTAATGCCCTTATATACTATCAGCAAGGCCGCCGCTATCCAGCCCGTCTGTTACTTATATATACCTAACGAGCTCCATAAGCACTGTCCGATTCGTGTCAGCGATACGAGACACACGTTCGCATATATCATTATAGAAAATACCGTTATCACGACATTCCATACCCTTCAGTCACTCTTATACCCAGCGGGAGGCTAAAATTGAAACCAACGGGGAGACTGAAGACACCGGGGATGACTCTGCCACTGAGCCATCTTCCATAAAAGACCTTTAATGGTGCTCCTATTCGTGCTCCCGGTTACGCAGTGCTATCAGGTAAAGTTCCAAACTCAGAAGCTGAGCAGTTCTGAGATGGAACTTTACAATAAGCACGTCCTGCCCCCTACCAATAACCATTTCCTGGTCATACGAGCCAATAACAATAACCGCTATGTTGTCGATATGGGCCATAAAATCCTAATCCCCTTAGAAAGACGACCGCCGGCTTGGGCCTTGACGGCCAATACTTAAACTATTTAACGGGCGTCTGCATCGAAAGCCAGCCCAAATAGAGCGATTTTTCGATAGCTAGCTCGATCGGTGTCTTTCGCCAGAGGCCTCTTAGGCAGAGAGTGTCTCTTTTCCTCATAACTAATCCAGCATAACTGAGGGGGGCTTATGTCCCTTTCAACTGCCATGAATATCTTCACGGTATGTGCCGTCAACTTGGACCCTCCCTGTCCCCGTGACCTGGCAGTTGTCCCCTTTCGCTTGATATGTGTTCCTCACACAATATAAAATTGCCAGAGCAGATTAATACTTTCAAAATCACCACCTCTTCTCCTTGCATCCTTTCTGTGCTTTGATTGACATCCCATCAGAGAATAACTTCACCATGACGTTTAACACCAATATCAAGGCTCGCGATGCATCTAATCTCCCAATTCTTGACAAGATTGGGGTTGCTTCAATAATCATCCCAGTCATCTGGACTGTCGCTGTATTCTCGGGGTTTGCGTGGCTCTTCTTCAACCAGCAAGTCGGTTCACTCCGCTTGCTAAACCTCCACATCCTGTTCTGGGTGCTGGTTCTCTTCCACGTGTTCTTGCTCGTGGGCATGTTTTCCTATCCCCTGATGGGGAGCATGTCTTGTGGGCTCGAATACTGGTTGTTGACGTTCATTCTGGGCCTTGCAATAACGCTATATCAATTCCATAATTTCCGGGTACTGGAAGTGGCACTGGGGCGAGAGATATTCGACGTCAGCCACCTGGTTGATCACGACACGACTCCCTGGCAGCGCAAGCTTATCCGTTGGAGACATTACTGGCAGCGTCGAAGTGGTATCCGTTCAGCTCAAATAGCTGTTCTAATTTTGTTGTTCCTCTGGCATGTATGTTAGCCCCATTTTGCTACCTTTGAAACAAAATTCTCCTGGTTTTGAGTCCTGACATTGGTCTTGCGATAGCTGCCTTTAACATTTACGATCTACTTCACGTCTGCCAAGTTTCAGGAAAATGGGATATGGTCCAGCTACGACAATGGGTTCGAATGCCGCAGAGGCATGGAATGGTGAGCAGCAGATAGTTTCGATTTCTGGGATCTTGATACTAATTTTGGCCAGGTTTCCGGGGGCTCTTTGGCCGTCAGCATTGGCGTTCTTTTCTATGACAACCTCTCTACATGCTTACTGGAACATTTATGCTTGTCGTTCCTGGCGTTCACAAACCGTTTGGGCTGTTGCTGCTGCGTGAGTACTTACACCTCTTTTTTAAGAAGGGGTTTGATTTCGAGTGATTAACATTGATGTTAGGACTTATGGGCTAGTCCTTTGGCTAGTCTTTGTGGTCGGATATAATGCGCGAGGAAGTGACCTTGATTCATTCTGGGGTTCAACGCTTTGGTAAGGACTCATAACTCCTTATGCACCCAAAATCGTGACAATTGCTCACCTTTTCCTTGTCTATGCTTAGGTACATCCCTTCTGCCATGATATGGCAAGGAATCTCCCTTTACTTCCCAATTGCAGACGCCCTCGCCACAAGAAGGCTTATCCGCGAATTTCCAGGAGCCCAACCCCCTGCGGCTGTGATCCCTCGCGGACCACAGAGATCACAAACAGGCCCACCTACAGTGGCAGCATCATTAGGAGAGGAACTCGACGCGTTGCTCGGAGGAGACATGAGCACTCTCCTTACCTTTGTCCTCACCCAAGATTATTCCGCCGAGAATATTCTTTTCCTGCATCACATCCGTACCTGGAAGGCCAAGTGGACCCAACTTGCGCCCAACTATACCAATCGCGAGTCTCTACGAAAGCACATGTTTGACCTCGCAGTGGAAATATACACCACATATATCAACATCCACTCGGCAAATTTCCCCGTCAATCTCGAGTCCGGCATTTCATACGCTCTCGACAGCATGTTCTCTGACGCAATGCAGCTCAGCCAGTCAACAGAAGGTGGCAATCATATCGCGCCCTTCGAGTCGGTCTCGGATATCACGCTCGTGAATGATGAGGATATGCCGATCCCCCTTCAACCAATGGGTCGCCGATCGCGTCGTGGTTCCCGTCCTCCATCCCGTAACGAAGCGGGTGCGTCGTCTGCCGGTATGATGGTCGAGCGGTACGTGGAGACCATGCTTGCAGACCTTAGGAGAATGAGCGAGGAGCCCCGTAGCACCCCAGAGGTCTTTGGCATTCCTGTGGGTTTTGATGAGGGGGTGTTTGACGAGGCAGAGAGATCGGTTAAGACCCTGGTGCTGAGAGACACATGGCCAAAGTTTAGGAGGTATGAAGGCCTCAGAGAAACTGAGAATAGGGCAGAAGCGGCGTGAGCATGCAAGGGATTTCCAAGGCGCATAGGGGAGTTTGTGGTTTGTTATGCAACTGCCATTTTTTAGAGAAAATATTCCGGCCTTAGCTCTCCGAAAATAAATAACAAGCCGATATTTCTGGGTCTATCCGAAAAAGAGTACAAATTGGCTTTTTTTTTTCATCCTTTAACATCGCTAAAATCGCCATTAAATCAACCCAGGAGAAATTCCATCAGTTCCCCTAATATTCAGCACACAAAAGCAAAAATAGTAACTATGTATGTACGTGCAACAGGTGTATCGCTATCTACCTTTTATATATCAAACCATATCTTTTCTTAAATGCCCATCAGACGCGCTTTTTTAAACACTAAGATGTCCGCGTTCATCATCGGATTTATCGATATCTTCATCATCATCATCCTCATCATCCTCATCATCCTCACCACTATCCCCATGCCACCCCTCGGCCTCGAGGTTTCGTCCCCGAATTCCAAAGCTGAGCAGGAAGCCAAGGAACGCGATTCCGCCAAAGACACCAAACGCGATCGCCTCCCCCTTAGGTTTCACTTTTGTTACCGCGGAGTACAAGCTGCCGGATAGAAAAGGGCCTGCGGCACGGCCGGCGGCAGATATGGTCTGCGCGAGGCCGTTGAGTGCGCCGAGGACGGAGTTGTCTGGTGCGGAGTTGGTGATCTGGCACAATGTTAGCTATTGCTCAAAAGATTGAGATAGTACGAAGAAGACATACAAGGAGTAAAGCGCTGGTTAGTCCACCAACGCTAGAGATGGTTTTGAGGAGGAGAATGAGGCAGAGTTCGATGGCGAGGAGGACGCCATCCTTGGATAATTTACCCTCGCTCGCGGCCTTGTCTTTGTATCCGACAAACGGCATCAGGGCAAATGATATCACGAAGCCAAGCAGGCCGGCGCGGTACGACCATCGGTTGCCCATTTTGTCACGGAGTCTGCCGAAGATGCATACTTGGAATGCGATCGTGACGATGCCGGCAAACCCGAGTGAGAACCCGATCTCCTGGGGGTTCAGACCGCGTCCTGTTGGCGGTGAAGCTTGGGCGAAGATGGGGTAGAGAGAGTTGTATGAGATGTTTGAGAGAGCGAAAATGAGGTATGTGATGAGGAGGAGGATGATATCTCGCGTCAGCACTTCTTCGCTGCTGAACTGCTGCTGGTTTTGACGATGTCGCGCAAAGAGCGACAAGGTCGAAGAATCGGCCGTGTCTGTTGTCGCTCCGCTGTCGTAGCTTCGGCGGCGTCGACCTCGTCTGTAGGAGCTTTGACTGCTTGTTGCGCGTAGATAGCTTGGCCTTGTCGAGTATGTAAACTGCCACAGCCAGGTGAAAAGGTCACGGACCTTTTTGCCAATAATAGGAAGACTGATGGCATCCTCGAGGCTTTCTTCGAGAAAGAATGCAGCCAGAACAAAGTCGACGAGCAGGATGGCCGCAGAGGCAAGATTTGGCCCAAGATACGGAAACCTCGCATCCAGAATCGCCTTCTTCGACACCAACATGCCCCCAAGAATCGGACCGGTAATCCCTCCGATCCCATATATCACGGGCAGATACGTAAACGCCCGCGACTGATTACTCCGATCCGTAATCTCTCCCAAGCACGTCGACACCACGCCCTGATTCCCATTCACGACACCCATCAAGGCCTGCACCACAATGGCCTGCCACAACCGCCGACAGAACCCAAACGCCACAAAGCACGCCGCCGTCAAAATCGTCCCCAGCAAAATGACCGGCTTGCGCCCAATCCGATCCGACAACCACCCCCAAAAATAATTCGTCACAAACTGCGCCAACGCAAACGACGACGCGATCGCGCCCACGTACATGCCCACTTTGTTGCTATCCGTGTCGGGAAACGACGCCGCCATATCCGGGAGGTACGGTCCGATCGAGTTCAGTGCCGTCTGCTCGCAGAGCGCGATCATCGCGAGTACCGCCATCTGCCGGACGGGGATGGGTGTGTTGCCGCCGCCTCCGCGGCCGCCGCAGCCGCCGTTGGCGAAGGAGCTTTGGTCGGTGTCCACATCGTCGTCGTTGTAGTCGCTGCCTGTGCGGGATGCGGCGTTGAAAGAGGTAGAATCGCTCGAGGGAGGGCGGCCGCGTGAGGTGGGTGGCGGTGTCGCAAAGGTGTGATAGCGTGGTGTGGAGGACTTGCGCCGTGGCACCGGCGGGCGAGAGGCCATAGGTAGCTGGAGCGGAGAGATGTTAGATGGTATGTAGCTATTTGTCTTTGCTATAGAGGAAACATACGTTCAAGAGTCAAAGGTCAGTGGAAATGATGCGGTTGAGGATGAGATCATTCGGTGTTTGGCGGTCAGAAAGAAGGCTGGTTCGCGACCAGGTTTTCTGGACCGGGACGGGATCAATTGCACCGGTGACAGGCCGGCTGCACAAAGCTTTGAAGTGTCACGATAATCACATTTCCAGCAAGCACACTCCCAGTGAGTCCAGGAGAGAGAAGAGCGCAGTTCAGGCAGTGAGCGGGCGATGGCGACGTGATGGCGACGATGATGCTGAATGACTCGCGAAAAAAAGCCGTTGCAGGCGGACCCGCTGCCAAGACCTGGAGCTAGCGCGCGTCATCGGCGCCAAGTCTTTAGCCGCTTATCAGATGGACGCGATTGATAATCAATGGCTTAGATCTGGTCTGATGGACATCTCAACTAAATTGACATCTCAACTAAAGATTGACTGATGGTCTGATGGACATATCAATTAAAGATTGACTGATTGACAGTGATAGATTACACAGCTGACGTTGATGAGACGATTCTATTTCATCAGCAGCCCAACCGCCCACGGCACGCTCAAGCCCCTTAGATCCCCATAGTGCTGTCCAACTCCCAGAAACACAATCGGAATGCCCGTCGCATGGACCATGCTAACCAGCGTCCCGACCATATCACCCACCGTATCGCACTTGCTAATGATGAACCCATCGAGACCACGTCCAGCCCCAAACGCCTGGTTAAAGTTTCGCGCTTGCATCACGCTATCAGTGCCGACAAGCGCCTCGCCAACCATGAAGATCTTATCCGGCGCGGCAAACTTGGCAAACTTCTCCAACGAGGACATGAGGCGCTGGTCGTTGTGTCGGCGGCCGGCAGTGTCGATGAGCACAACGTCAAACTGGTTGTTGGCGGCGTAGGTGACGGCATCCTTGGCCACGTTTGCGGCGTCCTTGCCATAGCCCTTCTCGTACAGCTCGACCTGGCCAACGTTCTCTCTCTGACTGAGCTCCTTGAGGTTTCGCGCGTGCACGCGGAGCTGCTCCACGGCTCCGGACCGGAACGTGTCACAGGCAGCAATCAGCACCTTGTAGTTGTTCTGAAGCAAGAAGAAGCAGATCTTGCTGAGATTGGTGGATTTTCCGACACCATTGACGCCCACGATGGAGATCACATACGGGCGACGAGCTTGCTGCTTATTGCTCGGAGAGGTGACGGCTTCAATTTCGCGGAGAAGATCCAGCGACGAAGTTGGCGTGAGAATTTTGCGAAGCGACGACTCTATTGCTGAACGTAGTGCGGCATCAATACTCTGGAAATTTCCAGTCTTCTTGCCGACCAACTCCTGCTCTACGCCCTCACACAGCCGAACGGCAGCTTCGCGCGCAATATTCTTCTCCAGCAAATGTGTTTCCATTGCCTTCAACGGCTTCTCGAGGTCAGCTTCGGTCAGAACCTTGCCACCGATCACGTTGCGGAAGAGGCCACTGATCGCACCCAGGCCAGAGCTGACAACTCCGTTAGGTGTGCTGGATTTGGCCTTCTCTTGGTCTGCCTTTTGTAGGATGGAGTGGACTTCATCACCCAGATCCTTAAGAACAAACTGCCCCTTCTTTGTCTTGGTGCCCCATGAATCAGAGTCCACGGCTTCAACTTGCGGCCCAGCTGGCGATTCGTCACCATTTGCATCATTGGTAGCGGAGTAATCGAGAATCTCTCCATCGTCCTCTTCAGCAAGCCCATCAACACCCCATTTTCTCATTTTCTTTTGTGAGCTTTTGGCGGCTTTTCCTTTCTTGGGGGTATCATCCGGAGTCTTGGTGTTGGCGGCCTTCCGCGCACGTCTTGAAACACGTCCGCCGGGTCCAACCTTTCCTGTTATGATGTGGTTTCGCGAAGGGGAGGCGGATCGAGACGTCCCTGGAGAAATGGATGGCGTGGTATCTTCCGATGCCACTGGAGCCTGTGCAGCGCGATGCTGCGCTGTGAGAACATCAGCACTGTCATGTACATAGTCCGGACTTCATTCAGACATACCAGGCAAGAGACCCGGGACTGGCGGCGGAGGTGGTCCTCCAGTGTCCGCGTGGGCAAGGGTGTCTTTCTTCTCTTCCACGGCGAAACGAGGTCCATCTTCAACCGATGAAGCGGCGGCAGTCTCCAGCTCCTGGAGCTGCTGGTCAAAGTATGGATCGAAGCGATACTCCACTACCCTCGAGCGCGGGCCCTTTAGCTGTTCCTTGTATACGTTGATAAAAATCGTTTTGATATTGTCGAGTAGCTCGTCGATCCAGGTCAAGTGTAAGAGCGACTGGTAAACGGCCTAAGAAGCAGTCCGAGTTAGCGTGGCAGCCCAGCTAAGGCAGAGGAATTTGGACAGCATACGACGAAGAGGAGCCCCAGATCTTTCGACCTGATCCATCTCAGAGTATACTTCTCTTTCTTGTATTGCTGCGTTGCGCCCTCTGCGCCGGTGTCCGGCAAATGTCGCCTCTCTTCGATAAAGACATCCTTGATAAGACTGTTGACAATGTGTGCGCCCACCGGAGCGTAGGATCGCGACCAAAGGACGACGCCTGAGGTTGTGATGATTTCAAACGAGTCCAGCATCCTTGCTCTCGAATATGCGTGCTGGTGGTTGATCTGTGTTCGTCCTGGTTGTTGGAGCGTGATTCTTGTCTTCTGTTCTTGTTCCTTTGTTGCCGGAGGTCATCCGCGCACGGACCAACAGAGGCCACTTTGCAACTCAATCGCTCACGCACTCACTCAGCTTCTCACTATCTCTCTGCCTGTTGTTGGAGGTGAGATCTGAACAAACCACCGCTTACTTGACACTGCACGCATCTTATGTATAATTCTGTTCTCATTGACTGTAACTGCGTCGACTCAGCTTGAGAGCTACCCACAGTCTTCCAACCAACTTCGGCTCTCACGCCAGCTCCCTCTCCCACGATATCTCTCCCACCGTCGAGCCATCACCATGCACCGAACGCCCTTTGCAGCTCCTCCGCCGGCGCATTCTCCTCCACTCCATCACCCAGTCCCCCAGCATGTTTCCACAGTCCCCATGATGCGGTCCCCGCCGCCACCGACCACGCAACAACCCCAGCAATCCAGCTATGGGAACCCGTACCAGCCAGCTCCCGCGCAAGGGGGCAGCGGCGCGTTTGCGCCCAATTTTGGTGGCTTCATATCGGATCCCACCGCACATATGGGCTTTCAAGTCGGCAAGTCCGCCGTGATGGCCGGACAAGAGTACGTTGAGCAGAATGTATGTTCATCGTCCGTCTCGTCTCCCCCCATCCTTGCCACGAACGGAGCTCTAATACGCTCTGTGTGTCTAGTTCAATCGTTATGTGTCCATTGCAGCTCTAAAGCATTACTTCAACGTCTCAAATTCCTACGTGTTAAGGAAACTGGCCCTCGTCCTCTTTCCCTGGCGCCATAAGCCCTGGTCTCGACACCAGGCACGCCTCTCCGCCGCGGCGACAGGTCCTACTGGCCAAATCTCGCAAGCTCAATACTCGTCAATCTATTTACCACCTCGTGATGATCTCAATTCGCCCGATATGTACATTCCAGCCATGGCACTGGTGACTTATATCCTCCTCTCCACAGTGCTGGCTGGCCTTCGTGGCAGCTTCCACCCAGAGCTACTCGGCTCGATAACCACGACGGCACTGGCCGTTGTGATCTTTGAAATTATCTGTTTGAAAGTTGCTATGTATATTCTCAGTATCAGCAATGATTCCCAGTTGCTTGATCTGGTCGCCTACTCGGGATATAAATTCGTTGGAATCATCCTCACCCTCGTCGCCGCAGAAACGCTGAGCCCGGGACGCGGAACTGGAGGCTTGGTAGGATGGGTAGTGTTCACATATACCTTCCTCGCCAACGCTTTCTTTTTGGTAGGTTTTTTTTTCCCTACACGTTGTACTCCATCTATCATCTAACACCTTCCTTTTTTAGCTTCGATCTCTGAAATACGTCCTGCTCCCCGACTCTTCCAGCGACGGCCCAATCCGTGGAGGCACCATGCCCACCGTCGCGCGCTCGCAGCGTAACAGACGCACGCAATTCCTCTTCATCTACTCATACGTTATGCAGTTCCTTTTCATGTGGGTCCTCAGCCGGCTTGACCCCATTGCATCCAAATCCGCGCCCAAGGTCAAACCTCCAGGCATGCCAGCATAAGGAATGATATTTTGAAAAGTCTGGAGATGATACGCTTTTCCTATAACTTCTTTTAAATAAGCGTCGGCAGGTAAATCCTAATTCGGAGAAAGAAAAGCAGCATAGAAAACGGGTCCCCGGTTAAGAGGCTAATCGGTGTACATACATTTCATTCGGATGGTTTTTTCTATCCATGTTCGGCAAGGTCTCGTGGCATGTGGGGTTTCCTTTATCATCGCAAAGTGCTTTCTGTTTTGGCGAATGATCTAATGATTGTTATTGGGCTTTTCTGCTAAATCTGCCATGAATTGTTCCATTTAAGGCGCTTTGCACCGTCTGGTGTCGTTATGAAATCTGCTCCTCGTCATGCAAAGTATACCCGGCTTCAATGCAGCCGACGGCTTTTCTCTTATCTTGAAAGGATGCATTTAGAAGTCACAAATGTTCATATTCGTCTACTTGACCTTATGTGTGCCAACCGCAGATCTATGTTGATGAGGGGGGACTTATATCAAATTCAAACACACAGACTCGACTCGCGACAGCGTCCATCATAGCTATCAACTTGGTTCCCGAATACGGACAAACAATTTCGTCCTGGCCTCCTAATTACTCAGCGCCATCCCACCCCAGCCAATGTCCCCATCGAGACCGTCTTCGTCGTCTTCGGACTCACTGATCTCAATAATCACTCTGTCCCTGTTCGCCCCGCTCCTCCGCCTGGATCTTGACCTTTTTCTCAGCGTCTGTTTCTGCTGCTCTTCATCATCTCCTCCGTCCACCATCCGAGGCTTTATCTCAGCTTTCTCCTCTTGCAAGCTCTTTGCACTCTCTTCTTGTTCCTTTTTCCTCTTCGCATCCTCCTTCTCCTGTAGCTTCCTTACACGTTCTTCCTCCAACACCCTTCGCTGCTCTCGTCCCCATTCCGCCAGCCTCTCTGGGTTTTTGATACACCATAGCACCACTTCCCGCGCAGCAAATGCATCCTCCAAGCTACTATGACCATGATTTCCAGTCTGAATCTTCACCCTGAGAAACATTTCGCAGAGGGTTTTCAACCCCCACGACCGCGAACACTCTCGACCAACGGCCTTTTTGGTAAGAATCTCCGAATCCACGACACGTGTATGCACCATGCCCAGGGCATTCAAATCATTTCCCAGAGATTGCCCGATAAGAATGGTTTCTTGATCCATGTGCTTCCAAAGAGCGGCACGCGCGGCTTCCCAGTTTGGTAGTGTATGACCATTTGCGACGGCTTGGGCCATCATGACTTGGTTTACGCCGGTAAAGCGCGAGCGCCAGTTTATTACCCTGACGGTGGGGTTGATAAGGGTATCGATGAGGACTTCGCCCGTGAAATAGTCAACTGCGCTGAGGGTGACAGGGTAGTCTCCTTGAAGAGTACCGACCATTTCGCAATCTAGGGCGATGGCGACGCGTCTGGGGTTGTTGTCGGTTTGTGATACGGGGGTGGTTTGGAACTTCTGGAGTCGAGCTGCGAGGGCTTTGTGGGTGGGCGCATAATCGTGGGTAGGAGCAGTCACGCATCCTTTGCCGTTTTTGTTGCAGCAGGGATAGACAGGTTTGAGGCTGTCATTTTCGGCCACTTTTGGTTTGGCCCCGTGCTAGAATGGACCACATCCATTAGATTCCTTGACAATGGCTAGGAATCATCGTAGTCCGGATACTAACATTTCTTGGGAGCTTCACGGTATGGTATAAGCACTTCTTTCTTCCCTCAACGTCTTGTTTCCTTCCTGCTCACTGTTAGTTTAGCCCAAGTTTTCACAGTGATAGTAAACGGGTTACTTGCCATAGCAATTATTGCAGCGGCCATAGCCTTCAATTTCCTCCTTGCTATATTCTTCCAATCGATATATCTTGGGAAACTCGTGAAGCGAAAGACACTCCTGTGAAAGAAGACCGTGAAGGGTGGCCCATTCATGAATTGGAATCGTAGACCATCGCGGGATGGTGTTGAGAGTAGTCTCCCCTGCTGGCCGATTGCTGGGATTTTCCCTTCTCTGGTTGCTGGCTTGAATAGAGGGACTACCACCTTGTTCTAGGGCGACAGAGCCGATGATATCCCTGTGCTTTGCTGCTGTGTGTTGGTAAAGTCTATTGCGGTGGGAGAATTCCTTCTTGCAGTGGAAGCAGGCAAATAACACTGTGCCACTCGGCGGCCTCTCCAGGGCTTTGGGAGAAGGTCCTTTGGATCTCAAATTGTATTCCATCTTGCTTGACCGAGCAAAAAAAATAAGAAGCACAAGATTAGCGAATGTATGCTGAAGACGCACCAATGCTGCGTCAGAATCGGAGATGAATTTGCTTATCGGTGAATGGAAGAAAAATGATATTTGTAGCGATGAGAAGGAAGAACAAGAGTGACTGTTTGCCGAGACAAATGTCACACGGAACTTCCCAGAGTGGACGACATCCATGATGTAGGAGATACTGGCATGCTGATGCCTCCCCAGCTGTGCGCATCAAAGGAACAGCATCCTTTCTGCACTTGCTAGTGGAAGGCGCCATCCGAGACGATCGCGTATTGGATGTATCATCTTGAGTAGTTGGCAAATCATTGATGTACGTAACATCAGCCCGGACCTTCCAGACTATTGTTGATGAGGTTGTTGTTATACGAAACCTCGGACCAGTTCTCATTCTTTCACATATCATCTAGGGCAACAATTCACTATATATCAACAGAAACTGTGATATTGCGAGTAGTTTCTAGTGATAATATCCATTCGCTCCTATACCCCGTTTGAAGGAAGTTGAAATTACCAAATTGGGATATTGAGCCCCGCCAGAGTAACAAGTGGTGATTGGCTGACTAGCCGCCGGGTACCGCGCTAGAGAGGGAGCCGACGGACTAGCCTGAAATTGACTAGTGGATCACCGCAAAATGAATACCAACCCTTGCCCGATGATTCACGCTCTTAGGATCTCAATGGTATAAATACTGCCTCCCGACGCTCACTTTTCTTCTTCTTCTCATTATCTCTATATATTTCATCAACCTCTAAGTTCTCGATGGGCACTCAGTCTTTTGGCGCTCACTCCATTGCAAGGCAGCATGGCCCTGCCTTGCGCTAGGCAGGAGTTTGGAAGATTACTATAAAACAGGAAGCTCTATATAAGCACTTCCAAACGACGATCAGGCGTCACACAGAGACTTGAACATGGACACGGACAGCGATGGAAGTCTCCTTCAAAAGGCAGAGGCCTTGCAGTTGATACGAGTCTAGTCGTCTCGGGAAATGCAACGCAATTATGCAGGAATCAGCAATTCGGAGAAAGAGCGACATGTCAAGAAACAGCGAAAGAAGTCGACTGACAGTTACGCCTAGTGCTTGGAGAGGACTACTCTCGAAAGAGCAAAACCGGATGTGCCAACGCAGATGATGATATACCTCTTCTGCTTGACCGTTTTCGAAAGCTCCAATCTTGCCAGCCGAGCATTAGCCACCGACCGCAAGGACGTTGCGCCGCAAGTATTTGAAATTGAGAGTCCCAATGTCACTTCTATTTCCATCAGCGATGGGAGCCTCTTTCAAAAGGGATTCAATTGCGAAGGCCAATGGCGGCTGTTAATTTGAAGCAAGGCGACATCGACCCCACTGGGCTTTCGAAATATCACCGAACGTAAGACATCTCGAGCTTACTCTTAGTATCCCGGGTTTCGCGGCGTGTTTTCTAGCCTTCATGAAATGAAAACGGGAGATTACTCCTAGGTCCAAATATATACGAGCCGATTATTTTTCTCCTAACAGGGTAATATCACTGCCCTTGAGAGCTGCCTGTGTCAAACGTTTCCAGGTCTGAGGACTCGGGTTAGCCAGTTACCCAGGAAACATAATCAGCCCCGGAAGAAAGGGGATATCACATGGTCTTTGTTCTGAGCTACTCTGCCATTCCATATGCCGGCGATATTCGTGAACAAAAGCTTCTAACCTTTTAGGAAGAGAATATATACTCTCTAATGCCACGGGCCTTAGATCTTGCTTAAAGGTTGATCTATCAACTTTGAAATAATGTGAACTTAGAAATGTAGTCATCATCCATATGGCAAGCTTTCATCATTGTGGAAAAGAGCTAGCATTTCTAATTCAATTCAATAGATTCATTTTATTGAACCTTTCTTGACGTTATACGGATTATCCACAGCACTGGTTACATTCCTAGGTGTGTTTTGCAAAATACTCTACGCGAACTCGTTTCAGTCCATTGCTAATCAACTGTTGATAGTCAACAACGATAACCATCACATACTTCGAGCCATCGATTCTATGGCGGAGTGCAAAGTCAAAAGTTCTACCCCACCAGAAGCAGTGGAAGCAGAATTCACACGTTTGATCCAGGAAATCGAGACTCGTGATCTTTCGAAAACCATTTCAAATAAATTGAACAATAAATCCCGCGTGGCCCAGGCGAACAGAGCATTGGGCGCGAATGGCGCCGTTGGCGGAACTATTGAGTTGCCGTCATCGTTACATGTCCTGTACCTAGACTCGAGTCAGTGCGCTCTTCTGCATCCATCCCAGAGAGCAGTGACCAGAAATGGTATCATCGGATCGACCATCTAATAAGCGTTCTCAAAAGTCCTGGATACCCATTTCACAAACCAAGAGCGAAAGGAATATGACTGCGTTGCATCTTCCCTATTTGGGAGGCTAGCCGTCTGGCTTCAGGATGGAAAGATTGTCTGGCGATCGTGGATTTATCAGGAATTTATCGGAGACTGGTCCTGATTCCTTCCTCGAGAGAATGATTACTTTGACCGCTTATTGCCGAGTCCATGAGATGTTCAAATGAGACCTTACAAGAGACATTGTTGAAAACGCCTCAACTGGGGAAACCATCGAAATCAGGCACAGTGCAGACACGTCTCACCTTCAAGAGGTGTGGCTGGGGTAATTTCTAGCCAGTTTCTCTGGTGAAGTGATACACTAAAAGACCACTGAAAACAAGTCCCACCGTCAGAAGAAAGCCTTTAATTACGATGACGAACGGTATGTCACCCTGCCGCGCTTTGCTCGCTTTGCTGGACTTATATTTCTTATGCTGAGCAAGGTGGATTCGGCGCAGAAAACGTACAGTATGTACATACAGTACACACATACCAATGTGAACCTTCACTTCAGCCTAGAAATTTCCTTGACATTTATCAAAGCATCGTGTGTAATATCATATTATAGCTGGTGTCTAACCTTAAACCCGCTCGCGACTAGTTCGCTCGCTTGCTTGCTTGATTCTAAATTGAATCTCCCAATTGGGGTACCGGTCTAGCTTACACCCGCTATGCTGTCAACCCTCGGCGGTACCCCAGGAGAGGAGCAATTTGGAATCAGACTCTTGCTATTCAGGTTGCAGACAGGTTAGGAAAGGGGACAGAATATTCGCAGGATAGGCGTTAAATCTGGTGACATGTTGAAAACCAAATCCGAGATTTTCCGCTACGATTGAACAAGGCCAGGAGTGCTGTAATGATGATTGGAATGAAAACCGAAAATGATTGTCCCTAGTATAAGAGGTCTCAATGAGAGGATTTAACGGATCTAGCAATCCGTAGACTTTAAATCATCTGTACGGAGCAATTCTGGCTGTTCAATATATCAAAGTGTTGTCTTTTATTTGAGGTTCTTACCGTTGAGCAATGGCTCTGGAAGTACTGTCCGGAGTATATACGTTCACGCCCCCTGGCCCCTAACCCCTTACCCCTGTCTCCGGGGATGTAATGGACTTAGTCAGCAGATCCGCCAAGCACAGCAGTTGCAGAAACTAGCCAACTACGGCTAGACCCAGTGCTGCGACAGGTGAGCGTCGAGCCCGCTAAAGCAGCGCTGGAAGTGCGTTTCATCATCATCATGGCCAGACGCAACGTTCAGTGCTCCATTGACCATGATCCGGTTTGTTCACGGCCAGGTTTGGGCTCACTCCGCACACTGCGTTCCCGGTTTTGCGACTCCCAGTTCTCATGCCAAATACGTACACGATGAGTGGCCACAGCCCTGCTCCTCAACAAACGTCATGCTTACGTTTCGACTGCTGCTGCTCGAGTCTATCTCGCAGCGACGATGGCCAATATAATGAGCCCTGACCGCAGACATTCTGCAAGGCCTGTCTACACTCAAACTCATATATCTGAGACGTACAGCACCCATTGGACCTCTCTAACCGCTCCCTATCAACTCGATTGATCCAATTGACTATTCATCATGGAGCACCTGGCTGCAACAGGCATGCACAAGATGAAGCATGCGATGCAAAACTTGACCGAGGATAAGAAGGTCAAAGACCTTAAGCGAGACACAGTTGATGTCCACGCCCCTGCCACCATCACGACAGATCATGGCACCAAAGTCAGCAATACAGACAATTGGCTTAAGGCCGTTGACGACCACCGCACTGGCCCATCCCTGCTAGAGGACCAAATTGCCCGTGAAAAGGTACGCTCGAAAACGCAGTACCTCAGGGAGTGGGATTGCTAGCTAACGATTATGCAGATCCACCGCTTCGACCATGAACGTATCCCCGAACGTGTCGTCCATGCTCGCGGAACAGGAGCATTTGGTCACTTCAGGGTTTTCGAGAGTGCCGCTGATGTCACGTCTGCTGCTGTGTTAACTGATACATCTCGAACGACTCCTGTTTTCGTTCGCTTTTCGACTGTCCAGGGTAGTCGTGGAAGTGCGGATACCGTTCGTGATGTTCGAGGTTTTGCAGTCAAGTTCTATACCGAAGAGGGCAATTGGGATCTCGTAGGAAATAATATTCCGGTGTTCTTTATCCAAGACGCCATCAAGTTCCCTGACTTTGGTATGTATTGCTTGGACTCGACTTGGAGGCAATGGCACTGACCTCTTTAGTTCATGCTGTGAAGCCAGAGCCGCATAATGAAGTCCCACAGGCTCAAACTGCACATAATAATTTCTGGGATTTTGTTTATCTGCACCCAGAGGCCACACACATGTTTATGTGGGCCATGTCTGACCGCGCAATTCCGCGGTCGTATAGAACAATGCAAGGATTCGGCGTCAATACATACGTTCTGGTGAACAATGAAGGAAAACGGCACTTTGTCAAATTCCATTGGATGCCGGAATTAGGCGTTCGCTCGCTTGTATGGGACGAGTGTCTTAAGCTTGCTGGCCAGGACCCTGATTTCCACCGCAAGGACCTTATGGAGGCCATTGACAACAAAGCATACCCCAAATGGAAATTTGGAATCCAACTCATCCCAGAGGAAAAGGAGGACGACTTTGAGTTTGACATCTTAGATGCGACCAAGATATGGCCAGAGCATCTAGTGCCGATTCGGTGGATTGGCGAGCTCGAGCTTAACCGCAATGTTGACGAGTTCTTCCCACAAACTGAGCAGGTTGCGTTCTGCACCAGCCATATCGTTCCGGGCATTGAGTTCTCCGACGATCCGCTCCTTCAGGGCCGCAACTTTTCGTACTTTGACACTCAGATCTCTCGACTCGGAATCAATTGGGAGGAGCTCCCCATCAACCGCCCAGTTTGTCCAGTCATGAACCACAACAGGGATGGCCAGATGCGTCATCGCATCACCCAAGGCACCGTCAACTACTGGCCCAACAGATTCGAAGCTATTCCTCCCACCAACGTCAAAGAAAACAGTTTCGTCTCCTACCCAGCAAAGGTATCCGGCATCAAGGCGCGCAGCCTGAGCAAAAAATTCCGTGAACACATCAACCAAGCCCAACTCTTCTACAACTCGTTGACCGAGCACGAACAATTCCACATCAAAAAAGCCTTTGCATTTGAACTCGACCACTGCGACGACCCCATCGTCTACAACCGCCTCGTCGAACGTCTCACCGAAATCGATCTCGACCTCGCCCAATCCGTCGCCGTCATGGCCGGCGCACCCACCCCCAAAACCGCAACCAGACCCAACAAGGGCGAAAAGACCATTGGCCTCAGCCAATACGAACTCAACCAACAGCACCCAGGCACCCCGACCATCAAATCCCGCCGCATCGCCATCCTCATCGGCGACGGCTACGACCCCATCGCATTCATCTCCGCCCGCACCGCCATCAAAGCCGCCGGCGCCCTCCCCTTCGTCATCGGCACTAAACGCCAAGCCATCTTCGCCGACCATGAAGACCCAGCCAAGGACAAAGGTGTCGTTCCCGATCATCATTACGACGGCCAGCGCTCGACCATGTTCGACGCCCTCTTCATCCCCGGCGGTTCTCACGTGCGCAAGCTTGGTGAGATCGGCCAGATCCGACACTGGGTGGCTGAGACGTTTGGTCATTTGAAGCCGATCGGGGCGACGGGGGAGGCAGTGAATTTGGTGGCACAGGCGTTGAGTGCGGCGCCTGAGGTGGAGGTGGCGGATGCGTCGGATGGGACAGTGGTGGAGTCGTATGGGGTGGTGACGAGTGGGCGGTTGCATGAGCCGGAGAAGTTGGCGGAGGGGATTAAGATTCTGAAGGAGGCGAGGGATTTCTTGGGCAAGTTCTTTTATCAGATTTATTTGTTTAGGAATTTTGATCGGGAGATGGATGGGTTGGTGGATAAGGTTGCGTTTTAAGGAGAGCTGCGAGCAGATTTCGATCATGAATGGTTGTATCGGTTATGGGCTGAGGGGCATTGATGCTCTTCGTTTGCATGTTGCCTTTCAATGATGGTAGGTAGCAAGGCGCCCGCTGGGTACGGATTAAGACGTTGCGACCAGACGTATTATTTTAGTAATTTAATTTGCATCTCAATGTCGTCTAGTTTTACATACATTTTTGGCGTCGACTGACGACTATATAGTATCAAGGATCAATTTGAAACCAGGGAGTATACGTACTGTACAGAAACGAGGATGAACGGGCGATATATAGGAAAGAAACACACAAAAGACATGATTTCTGGCATCCAACTCAAAACGGACTGCAATAATCGCTCAATAACAGAGGGGGTGCGCCATAGCCCATCAAATGTTTCTGCCCTGCATAGAAAGGAAAGTAAAGCGCTCAGAATTGAATGGGAGGGGAGTATCACAATCAAGCAATCGTTCACTCATATCATATGGTAGTAGCATCGTCGTCGCCATTCGTATAAACTCATAAGAAAATATCATCACGCCCATCGCCAAGTCGGATAATGCAAGAGATCCGTCTCTCCGGCAGCAATTACCCTCTTCTCACGCACTCTCACCTGCAGACTTGCAAACTGGGGTGTTTGTCCATTTCTTCCCGCACCGCTACCACCGCTGCCATTGCTCATGCTGCCCATGCCGGCTTTTGGAAGCAGCATATTGATCGCGGCCTCAACATCCAGGGATTCACCCGTATCCGTGCATTTGAGCGCCCACTTGGCATCTTCTTCTTGGAAGCCAAGCTCGTGCACGAGTTTGTGCAGTGCTTTGTCGGCTGGGTCGATGAAGCCTGGTGGAGGGGTTTGGCTGCGTCGTTTCTGACGCGAGCTGCTGGGAGACGGATGGCGGCCTTGGGATATTTTTTCTTCGACTTCGGTGGGGAAGAGGCCGCGTTTGAGTACGCCGGGATGGGAGGTGGTGATAGTGGTGGTGTCGTTGTTGGTGGGATTAGTGTTGGGGGTGATGAGCGTAACAGTGGGGTCGGCATCTTGTTGGCTTGCTACGAGCCGTGGTGATGCGCTCGCGGGCGAGCCGTCGAGGCGTCGGATGACTTCTTGAAAGTTTGAAATGGGCCTTTCCTCGGAGGCTATCATGGACTGTTTGCTCAAAGCTTGCTCCTTGGCTTCCTGTCGTTTTCGGCGGAGTTCGTGGGAAAATTCACGGCGACGCTGCTTGGAAATGCTAGCACCCGCTGAATGTGATCGAGGTCTCTGACGGGGTGTAAGTGATCGTGACCTCTGAGGCGGCTGATAGTATGCTGGCATTTTGGGAGTATGAAACCGTGGTGAGTTCTTCCCTCTCACAAGCTGATTATCATATACACGTGAAACCGCTTCTTTGAGAAAGGATCGGTTTGATCCGCTTTTGGCTTTCGTCGGACTAGTCCATTTGGTCCAACCTAGAGATTGCGCGCGCGCGAACATGTCCTCAATTGGTGCATCAGGGTTCAGACTACTTAGTGCTAGAATGGCTGAAGGGCCAAGTGTCAGGAGATATTGCGTCCAGGACTCTATACTACAATGTTAGCATATCCGGAACCGGTAATTCAGAGCCATATTGGACTATCTTACCTAGCAGAGCATCTTCTCCAGCAATGTCACCCGCTTCAAGATCAGAGTCATCAAAAACCCCATAGCGACGAGCTTCATCACGCTTGTCATGAAAGATTTGAACCAGAACCCCTAAGCAGGTCCAGATCTCCATCATATCATATAACTGTGTCGCAGTCAGTCCGCCCTCATTACCTTTCGAAAAGCCTTCGGGAGGATCGAAGAGAACACTATCAGCATCCAACGGAAAGGTAAGAACGGCACTTGAATTCCGGTTATTCGCCAGTGCGGAACTTCCGCCACTGAGCCAGTCTGCTTGCGCTGTAATGTCTTCTTCACGACCTTTTCCACACCCGAAAAGTCGACAAAATGTCCAAACTCTCCAAAAGGCATCGTCAAGTTCGACTGAGCGCTCCTCATCCTGCCCTGCAAGTGCTCGGATGGTTTCTGGTCGAAGAAATGACTCGCAGCGAACCAGGATCAGCCACTTGAGAGACACCATTGTGCATAGATCCCTCATATAGTGGCAGATGTATAAATTAGGCGTATAAGCGGGTACTGGCCGGTCCAAAACCCCAACGTCGTAGTCGTCATCTTCCCAAGGTGGACTCATCTCACGTAACTCCCATGCCGGGGGGGACATGCGGAACAAAGTGCCTTTGATAAGCAACAGTTCATTGTTTTTGAAGATAGCGTAAAAGGCACGATTAAGGACAGCAAGATTGAACAGATCTTCGAGCGAGTCGGCGCACTGGAGTATACGAAGAACGATTTTCTCCGCTGTCGTCACCGGGATATCATTGATCACTTGGTCTGGTACTCCGGAAGCCCTCGAAGGAGTACAAGAAGCGCTATATAGTTCAAGTAAGTTGGAGAACAAAGACACCTGTCCAGATGAGCTCTGTGAGACCGATAGCTGGTTCGTCCAAGTCGATACACTGTCCTCAGGTCTTTTACTATTGAAGTTACTAAGCTCGGCCCACAAATTTTCGGTTGTTAGAGATAAAACGCGCTCGTTCATAGCATCGGTTCGCAGACTATCACGCTCAGAAGGCGACTCGACAACAATGCTAAGATTGACAGGCACTCGGCCCGGCTCAGACAAGAATTCGGTGGTCCGTATGCGAGGCAATCGTAATCGAGCACGGTTCCCAGCAGTCCCCTTTACTTTCGAGATTGATGATGCACCACTGAATTCGTCGTTCAGGGAGGATGGATGTTGAAGGGATACACTGCGAGAATGGGCGATGTTGGATCTCAATACCTCGGAAATGCTGCCGCAAGAATGATGGTGTTTAAGTTGCTGATTGGTTCGCGAAAGTTCCCGCAGATTTTCTGCAGAAACTGTAACACTGCGGCGCAGAGCAAGATCCCTGGCTGCTATATATGGCGTCGGTTCTTTGACTGTCGCAAATCTAGTGAGTCGATCAAAATGCGAGGCAGGGGTTCCTGGTGACTTGGCGTCCGCATTCTGCATCATGACCGCAAGAGGGTCACACACAGATGTGCCAAATCCGCCATCCCTGCCATTCATTTTCTTCTCAGGACCAGAAAGTTCTGAAAACGGCGCCAGGTTAACAAGTGATGCGGCTGAAGACATTTTGGAGAGCTGTTTTTCCAACGCTTCGGTGACTCTTGTTAGAGACGGGCACTCTGAGCTACGGCACTCATCTTCGAGGAGCCCAGAACGTCGAAATGCATCATCGAGACTTTCCAAATCGGAGGGTCGAGGCTTCTGTGGTAGGTATACAGGGTCACCAGAACGCACTGACGATTTTTTTCTTCCTTCGGCGGGTTTAACGATCATTTGGCGGCGAATTATTAAAGGAGCGACAGGAACTTCAGGTGCTGGCGGAAGTGGCTTCATTTTGGATTCGTTCATTGAGAGCTGTTTTCTGAACGTTGGGTTTCTCCTCAAATGTGGGCTGTCGTCGAAAACTCCCGCAGATATCGGAGATATGAGGTCATAGTTTCTAATGGGCGAGACATCGTTGATACTATTGATTGGAGAAATTACATCCTGAAAATTCTCAAAGCTAGACCTCGAACACTCCGGGCTATAGATATTCGGGGTAATGCCTGCGCTTGATGCCGACGTCGACGTACCGAGGACTGCGCCGGGAGAAGTAGAGTATGCCCGATTTTGGGAACAATCATTCGTTGGGCATTGCCTATATTTTGAAGAAACAGCTTTAAAGGAACGTGATACATCAGTAGATGGTGGGGATACGATGGGATGAGTAGCCACGACAGGGACGATGCTATCCGAAGGTGACAAAGACCGGACATGGTCGTTCAACGTAGAAACGGGGGAAGCGGAGCTTGTGTCGACTGTCGACAAGCACAATCCCACAGCTTTAACTTTAGGCCCTTTTCTCTTTGATCGTCCTTTTGATGAGTGTTGCATAGTAGGGTGGTGTAGACTTCGAGATCGGGACTGCTGACCGTTGGGTGTCATTGATGTCGAAGACCTCACGGCGAATGTTTCCCTCTGACTCCCAGTCCTCATCGGCTCTCGGGATAGACACATCGTATGTGAAGCAAGGTGATTGAACTGACAGCCTATTTGGCGTGGCTCAATGATCCGATGGCACTCGCTTTTCTGAGCGTACCTCATGTTGCTATCCACCGGCACGTTTGAATGAAGCAATGGCATATTCGCTTGCCAAATCGATTTCACAATTTGCACCTTCTGTGGGCCCGTGAGATTTTTGCTTGGATATTTAACATTTCCGTAGCCTAATTTTGCCGATTTCCGCAGAATCACTTGGGACGGATGCGAGTGCGGCGTTTCTAACCAGGCGGCTGGGCGAGGAAGCTCGGGTTTCTTCGATTTCGTTTCCTGTAGTTGGCACCCAGGGTGTAGCATGGGGTTTGGTAGATAGGCTGAACAGGGCATTATTAAATCTTCCTAGCTATAGTCTCCTAAAGATCGCGTTAGCCTTTGCGCGCTGTGATATATTGCTTGCCCCGGCGCTTCAAAGTTGAAAAGCAGAAAACTCCGCGACGATATCAAGCCAACGAACACCAGAACTCGACATATTCGACTATCAGACAACATCCAAGAAGCACGACGAATATGTATATTCACGGTCCATTTTACTTTCAAAGGAGACATGTAACCGGCAATTTGCGACAAGATTGACTTCATCTGCCAGTCTTTGGCGAATGCCCTTTAAAAGAACGATTGTAATGTTGCTTGAAATCGCTTAAAAGGGAGGTGAGATAGAGAAATGTGAGATCTGTAGGTGCCGGCCAAAGGTAGTGGAGGTAGCACAGTGCTCGTTCGCTTTTTTCTCATCGATACTCACCTTGAACATGATCGCTAAACGGCCTTGAAAAAGGAGCAGGTCCGTCAAGATGTTGTCAAGTAGACTGGTATACCCTCTTCACGGCGGAGGTCTGGTTGAAGGGATCCAGGAAATTGCTTGAGCAACTGGTCGCCGCCAGGGTGAAAGAGAATGAACTAGAGCAGAGTGAATATGGAGTAGAAGAATGGAGGAAGGGATATTTCTTACGGGCGATAAAAGAAAGTACCTCCATACCCTCTGTAATATGTATATTTCAGCAGAAAAGACAAGACCCCTAGCTCTTGAATAAACCGGGTCTATACATACCAGCTTATCAACCCTTGATTGCCGGGCGAAGCCTTGACCAGGGTTCCTGCAAGGATCTAAGGACCGGGCTGTTCTACATTGAGCAACCTTCTCCGTGTTGGGCTATTCCCCCCTTGCGCAGATACGGACTTGTTGCTACAATGCTATTGTGTATGCTGCTCACAGCCGAGTAAATTGCAGGGATATTTAATGCGGTCTAGGGAGATTCCCCGCCAAAACGCTGCGATCTCGTGCATTATCACGATGTTTTTCGTGCAGGGGCTACTCGAATTGTCAGTAACTCCGGTGTCTGAGAGGCGACAAGCGAAGATGCTCCGACCAAAATTTGTACTGACTGTGTAATAAAAAGTTCCTCAAGTGGGATAGTGAGGCAACATCTATGTCACACGGCTCATGATGCTTCACGCTTCGTCTTACAATAAAGTGCTATGGTGGAACGAGCCGATTTACGAGGTGAGGAAGACAAGAGACGAGGTGAGGAAGACAGGAGACGAGGTGGTGCTCAATGCCGCAGAATAGATGTAGCTGATAGCCATAAAAATGGAGTTAATTGATGAATCTGTGGTCAAGGCTGCGATCCAGGCGGAGTATTATTGGTGTGCGATGGTCGTGAAGGATTGATGTTGAGCGTCTCGTTTGGGAAATTTGGCCCGCCCAGCCCGCTCGGCCAGCCGCAACCCGCAAAGTAACCCCAAGCGCAACCTACAACAGTACAAACGTTCTTCAAGTAGATTACTCGACTAACAAACTCAGCCTAAAGGGGCCGTGGATATTGTCTGTACTTGTTCAATCATCCCTTGAACTCGGAAGGCTAGTTCAGACGCGCACAATGTCGGTAGGCCTGATGGAGAGATGGACTTTGGGAACGAAACGACTGATCAGGATTCTCTAACAATGAGGGCCTTTTCCGCCTGTCTTCACAATCAACAGGCGTTTATGTACTCTAACTGCGCAACGCGAGCTCAAGACCCCCATTAGGCGCTGGGCGTTGCTATTTATGACCTCGAGAGGCGCAGCTGAAACTGGACCCCAAGGGAAGTCCAAGGTTGGCATTCGAGATGGCATCTTTTCTTGGAATCACGCTGAAAAACTAACTCAGAACATTGGGGTCCATCCAAATCCACCTCAATCGGCCTGAATGAGCTCATGGGGACGTTTTAAGCCACTTTGGCTCGGACATCAAGTCTGGATCGTCTGTTAATGTCCCTTCATAGAGCTGAATGCATTGTCACAGGTCGTTTGGTGGTTCTTTTCAACTGCTCGCAACTTCTCGCGGGTCGCAACCTGAAAAAGTCGAGCTTGTGAGTTTTTCTTGCTTTGTGTACAGAGTATTAGTTCATGACTAGTTTCTCGGCCGCCCGCGGGCGCGGGCGGCTATTAGTTCATGACTAGTTTCTCGGCCGCCCGCTGGCGCGGGCGGCACGGTGGTGATGATTGTATTAATATCGTAATGTCAGGTGGGAATGGTGGTTATGCCCCGTATAATTGGGTTCAGCCCGGTAATGGGGGTGAGTCTCTGTTTTTGGGGTGTGACCGGTTTTTTTTTTTGATGGGGTGGTATTGGTTTCGTAATAGTTTACCGAAAGCTGCCTCGTTTTGAGGCGGTACCCTGTATCTTTTCGTAATGCCCGGTAACCAGGGCACTAATCTGTATTTGGGAGTTGGTCCCTGCGTCTGCACGGATTTTTCTCACGTCTGAGTCCTGACCTCGCGGCTTGCTGTTGCTGTGTTTTGACATCGTGATTTTAATTTGTAAGGTAAGTCATATTGCACTTTTATGTTAAGTACATGCTAATGTTTTTTAGGGCTTCGGGATATTGGGGCTGGATATCGTGCGGATCGCGGTTTGATATCGCGGCTTGATATCGCGGCTTGACATCGCGGCTTGATATCGCGGCTTGATATCGCGGCTTGACATCGCGGCTTGATATCGCGGCTTGACATCGCGGCTTGACATCGCGGCTTGATATCGCGGCTTGATATCGCGGCTTGACCTTGCGGCTGAATTCCGGCTAGGGTGTTATTGCATCATGCGACGTCCACGAGAGAAGTGTCTGTGGCCTCCTTGTTCAAAGATGTCCCCGAAGAATCATTGGAGGTCTCATGTGGATAGGTGCAAACTGAAGGGAGATTACGAAGGCATGCAATGCCGCTTGTGTCGCCGGTTTGTTCTTGTACCTCACAGTTGCCCAAAGGTCATTACCGGTGCTATTGCTCCTGGTACCAAATTATTTTCTTTGCTTGAGAAAGTACAACGCTTGCAGACCTTGGGCAGATTTCCCTTGTTTTCCTTGAAGAACTTCACGCCTTGATTGTTATCTGGAGTAACTCCTTTTGAAGATCCTTCAAAGCCTGCTTTGATACCTGAGAAAGACGTTTGGCTATTGCAGCAAGTCCCTCATTCAGAGATGTATCGCCATGTGTTTGATAGTGTCTTTGGGAAGTGTGCAATTCCTCAAGGGCAACTTTTTGTTGGAGGTACTGCTGTGAAAAAGAATGATATGAAAAGGGCTATAGGGGATCTTTCAGAACTTGTTGTGTTGCCTCTTGATGATGCTCCCTCGACACCTAAGCCTACTGTTATGAACTTCCCTTTGCCGAAACGATTTTGGCACATGCATCCCTTTGCTGGTTTGATTCAGAAATGTCAGCTTATCGACCCAGGAAAATATGAGGTTCTTGCCAACTTTGCTGCTGCAGGGACATTTGTCGATATTCATATAGGTAAGTATTATCCTATCAGAGTGTTTGTATCATTCCATGATGCTGATGTCGTTTAGATTATGGTCGACATGGTTTATCTCAATCTATTGGCAGTTCTGAACGCCTCTGGTTCCTTTTTCCTCCTACTATGACAAACCTTGCCATTTTCGCTGAGTCTTCTGGGGAAGGAAACAGATTCAGCAGAATCGCTGCTTATCTAGAGGGTGGTTATGTTGCCGAAGTTGGTCGTGAGGAAGTGGTGTATATTCCTCCAGGGTGGCTGCATGCTACGTTCACAACTCAAGCCGGGGGTCTTGTTGGGATTAACATTGATTCACTGCAGTGTCTTCCTATGATGGTCAGAGTACTCAGCTCCAGCTGGCGGTTTTCGGATCGGATCGAGAACAACATTCTGGATGATATACTGATGTTTGAAAGGGTAGCTTTGTTCTTTCTTGATCAAGAAACGGCCCCAGCTATTTTGGAACAGGTTGTGAGGAGTTGGATTAGTTTGGTGATGTCTTTGCCTCCTGCATTTGCAACTTTGAATGGCAGTGAGCGCCGAATCCGGAATAGGTTGGTGGAGTTGATGAAGAACATTGTCGAAGGTGTTAAGGGGAAGCAAGCAGGCTGTTGTGATTCCTATCAGGGAGATTTGGGTGCTCATGTGGAAGCAGCTCATTGTTTGGCGATTCTCAACTTGGATTAGTGGGAAGTATAAGTGTTTAGTATACATGATGTACTATTCTCTCTTCTGTTATTTCTTTTATTTTCCCTTGCCTTTTCGATCAGTTTTGGTCGTGATATTCGCAGTCGTACTCTCTTTATTCTCAGCTTCAGTGTTTTCTTTGTTTTCCACAGCTTCTGTTTCGATGAAGGTAGTGTCTTGATGGGCCTGGTCGATACTATCGTCTGTCTTTAAAAAGTTCTGCTCAGAACTTTCTGTTCTCTGAGACTTGGAAGACGGTTCAGGCTGACTGACGGACGCTGATACTTGGGCCATACGTTTGGGTCGGAGTTGTTGGGATGTGGATGCCTGGATCGCAGACGATGCTGAGTCCTTGCTGCTTCAGCGGATCGAGGGAGAGTGTTATAACTGTCAATGGTTACAGCGACATGCTGCTCAGTTCCTTTCAGAGACGGGCCCGGGCGGAAATATCCAGCAAAGGTGCCAGTGATATATACGTTTTGCCCAGCGTTGGGTACCCAGTATTCTTTCCATCTTGTATTTTGTTGAAACAAACACCATATACGGGTGTTTGAGAAATGGTTGTTGTTTGACTCCCGCCTATAGAAGGTACGCAGGTCTACCGGAAACACACGATTGCTCAGTCTTTCGTTGTGCGTTCAAACAATGCCAGTGAATGATAATGTCCACCAGGTTGCTGGTGGATTGCGTTGAAAATAGGCTGGAGATTGAGAATCGCCTTCGAAGCTTTTGATACCAGTCAGTTTGGATATTCCACCTGTCGAAGTGGTCTGCATGGCTGTCATGGCATGAAACTTAGACCGACTTACGCAATAAGTGTATTGGCTCTGATATTGAACTCAGGTTTCCCATCCACTTGTCGAAGTGTTACTTCTCCTGTCGTGTACGCCAACTGTGCAGGTTCCGGGGCGGAAGTCAATTATCAAGTTGAGTGTACAAATATTGTCACAGACCTATAGTATGTGCTATCAATGCATCATTGACATTATATCTGCACAAGAACCTTCTCATTACCAGGATCCTCTTGGTCATGTAAATGATTTAGCTTCTCCTCTGCTGTTAAGTAGTCGGCAGGCAGTGGCATCAAGACCTCTGGATACATAATGTTTCGTATTGAGTAACTTTGTTCACTCGATACCAGAACCTTGATCCCACGGACGTCGGTGACCCTGGAGAGTGCAACATAAAGTTGACCATGTGAGAAAGGATGATGTCGGAAATCTAGTCCAACCCATTTCACGCTTTGTCCTTGGGCCTTGTTGACTGTCATAGCAAAGCAAACTGTAACCGGAAACTGCTGCCGCTTGAATGGATATAAGGTATCAGATGGTAACGGGTAAAGCTCGATCCGTGGGATAAGACGTTCGTGATTGGCAAAGGCCCCTGTAAGTAGTCTCACTCTGATAGTGAAGTTGGAAAGACCTATGACTGTCATTCTTGTACCGTTGCATAGACCATCTGCTGGATCGATATTACGTAGCAACATCAGAGGTGCACCAATGCAAATGCGGAGCGTATGAGGAGGAAACCCAGGAATGCTGATAGTACGCATATACTCTGGCGTCATCAGATGTCGAGCTTCGCTTGATAGCCCTGGGTCTAAGGTGTTTATTGAATTATACTCGATACATTCACCAGGAAGCTCGGATAAAAGAGTTTGATTATGGTCAATCAGCGCGTCGTTATAGATAGACAGGATGACACGTTCAGCAAAATAATCGACGTTGCGGTAGTTAAGAAGGAGCTGATCTCTTTCATACACATGGTCCTTGAACTCCTGCTCATCTGTAGTTATGGAAACATATGCTGGCAGACGTATACGCTGATTTTGCAACGTTGGATCATAACATACACGTTTAATCCAACGAGCGTAGTCTCTGTTTGCATCGTTTGGTATGAGACGCATGTTCTCCCATAGATATAATCCAGAACTAGATTCGACGAGAATTGAGTTGGCTGAAAGCACACACATCAGCAGCCAAGACGCAGACAACGTTCGTTTGATCAGGCCCTAACATGACATTGATCAACACAATAACGGATTCGAACCGCAATGGTGATTCGAAAGGATCTCGCTGCCATCGACGAGCCGAGCGTTGAATCGGCTGCCTTTGTTGCCTCCTTTCTTGTTCAAGCTGGCGTGTCGTCAGCCCTCTGGGGGTTGTGCGCAGCCACTCTCTACGGAGGGGAACTCTGTCCACTGGTTTGTCTGCGTTTTCAATCCAGCTTCATATACCAAGAGAGATGACTAACACATCTGTTTCATAGGATATCGAGCTTGTCATTAACGATGCGGACCAAGAACGTGCGTTCAACATACTGACATCGAATAATTTGCAGCCCTCCATGCCAGACTGCAACGTGCCACAACCCTTCCCCACGAGCTATGTGAGATGGCGCGAACAGGCTTCAAACTATCAATACCGGGACCGGCGTAGACTCCGTCACTCCGCGCCCATCTACGAAATACCTCCTCCCCAGCCCGAGGAAGCTTCCGTAACTTTCTTTAACTATACTCCGCGCATGTTCATTATAATCTATTCTACTGAATTTGTTGGCCTGCCACCAATTCCAGCTACCCATCCACCTCTCGGAATGACATCGGAGGAGGCATATGTCCCAGGAACGGCGCTTCGCCCTCAATCAGATGCTGACAATCAGTTGAGAAGTTGTTTGGTTCCAAGGTTTCCGCTGCTGGTAGAGTCCGAGCTGCATGTTTTGCTGCAGCATACCCAGCCTGATTCCGCTGCATGGGATCAGCATATGTCCCAACTATCGGCACTCTCCCGCTCGCGGAGCTGCCCAGGTGGCCCTCAACATCTACCGCACATTGTTGCGCCAAAATTCTTTGCGTTTTCCAACTGGACCGTGGCAAGTTTTAGCGGCAATGCTGATTATAATGCTTTGCCTGGTATACAAAAAGATTATTCTTCAGTGGACTAACACTGGCGCCATCTTCTAACTCAGATGATATGACTCGGAATAATGCGTAGAATGGCATTCGTATAGATATATCTTTCACTAAAGCGAAAAGCAAGGACTTCCACTTTCACTCTTGAGCAACATTTCATAGAAGATATCCGACCCCAAAAGAATTTCTCATTAGCATAAGAGGAAGAAGAAGAAGAAGAAGAAGAAGGGAAAAGGATGCGCCGGGATTTGGGACGCCGTGGTATCCTGAAAAGGCGCGGCCTTGACGTCGACAGTCCGAAGTCTGCAATAGCGGTAGCAGTAGCAGCAGCGGCAACATACCTGTTAGAGGATCCGGCGTACCCTATGTGATATACAGTACACCTCCAAGTCGCCCGGAGGTTCGAAAAGCGCTCGCAGCAGTTACGCGGATGTTAGTACGCGATATCGTTGACGCGAGAGATAACGCGTGCTGATTAGATAAGGGAGCTTGCTCCCGTATCTGCGCAAGGGGGGAATAGCCCAACACGGAGAAGGTTGCTCAATGTAGAACAGCCCGGTCCTTAGATCCTTGCAGGAACCCTGGTCAAGGCTTCGCCCGGCAATCAAGGGTTGATAAAGTCACCTCCAAATATGACCGGAAGACCTCCAAACAGGATGTCGTGTCCACGGATGTCCCGGAGACACCTATCGACAGCCTCGAAGCAATGACGGTGTTGCATAGTGACCTCATCCCAGATCAACAGGGAACTGCGTCGGAGGATGCTGGCGAGCTCTGAATCAGTACTAATACCAGCAGTGGAGAACTCATTAATTTCCAAAGGCAATTTGAACCGGCCATGAGACGTCCGACCACCGGGAAGCAGTAGCGATGCGATTCCGCTAGAAGCCACACAGACAACGATCTTATTTTGTGCCTTTAATGAAGCGCAAATAGTTTGATATAAGAAAGTCTTGCCGGTACCGCCGGGACCGTGGAGAAAGAAGTTGGCTTCGTTCGGGTTTGTTTCAAGGCCGTACATAATTTCTCGATAGGCCTTCTTCTGCCCAAAATTGAGTCGTTGCTGATTAGTAGCCGCTGTAGCCGCCTCTGTATCGGAGTTAAACCTAACCAGGTCTGCATGTTGTCGACTGAGTAGAGGAGCACTACTCCATTGTAGAATGAAAGTCGGCAGATTGGCAAATGAACGGCAGTCAGTCTCGAGAAGGGCTTGATGAACCAAGTAAAGTCCGTAATCTATATGTGCGTCTGCCACACCTAGAGATACTTGAAACTGTGCTGCATCAGAGTATAGATCATCGGACATTTTTTCTTTATACTTCTCCCATACAGCAGCAGCATCCGTTAATCCGCCGACGTTGATAGCAATAACCAAGAGCCTGCGAAGCTGTCTTCCTGTACGGAATAGCACTGCTTCCTCGAAAGTCATCATTCATTCCTGCTCTTGCTCAAGTAAACCTCGTGCTTCACAAGCTGCTTTAAACGTAGGGTGAAGTATACCTCGGTACGTCTTAAGGTAAGCATAGCTGCTTGCCCCCGGAATCGTAAGTAAAAGCATTCTGAGGTAGTGAAGTTCACCAGCAGTAGGATTTGTATGATATAGTCGGCCAATTTGCCATACAGATGACCTTTGTCTTATTGCCCAAAACTTGTTCTTCTGATTCCAAGAAAATTTGCCTGGAAAGTCTTGAAACAAAATACCTTGAGCATCATCATGGAGAGTATTGTATTTAAACCACTCCATGAGATGGGTTCTCTGTCTCGCAGCTTGTTCGCATATCTAGAAGTCAGTGGCATCCTCATTGTATATAACTTGGTATTCGTTCTCAAGATGGAAACTCAACCGCATGACGGGAGGATACTCTTCATGGACGCGGTACTCCATCAGGCGTAATACAGCCTCAGTTGAAGATATATAACGGCATGTCAAATACTGCTTTAGCTCATCAACACAGCCATCTGGTCCTCCGACCATTATATTGTAGTTGCACGATCGGTTCCCTTATAAATATACTTGTGTATATACCGAATGGCTCTAATGGAGCCACAAACCTCGACATTGATATGAGCACGATATCACCATAGAAGATATGGGTTATATGGAACAATATTCGAATTATTAACCCATATCATTCTCCGCTTACGGGAACTGTAAACCTGGTGCGGTGGATCTGCAGGACGTGCATAAGATGGATATCCATCGAACGATAATACTGTTTCAGAAGCTAAGGGTTTAGGATAACCACGACGGCAGCTGCCATCAAGCATGCATGGACAACCCGGATCATCAGCACCACAGGGGCCATGGATCATATGCTGTCCGACAAGTTCGGTGACCTCCACAGACCTCTCATCCGATTCTGATGGGAACCGTGCCCACACCACGTTATCGATGTAGTCAGCGTTCAGATACTGCAATCGGTTTCCCAAAAAAAGTAACAGGTGTAAGTGCGGTAAACCTCGTTTCTGATACTCGATAGTCCAAACACAGCCCTGAAAGGGGCCGAAAACCTGTTCCTTTTTCAAGTCCCTAAGGAGCTCTGTCACCTTTATCATGAACACACGGACTATTAAATCAGGACGGTCATAGGCAACCTGGCCAGGAAACAGTTCCCTTTCGATTTTCGGCCAGCGAGGATTGGCTGTAAACGTGATAAATAGGGTCGGATGTACCAATGTCCGTACAACCGCCATAGAATCATGATAGTTTTCTTGCATTTGGCGATCACTACCTATAAAATTGGACGGCAGGACAAATGACCTTCCACGCCGGGTGGTATCAGAACAATCTGGATGCAAGCGAGTGGTTGCAGCTTGAGTTGCAGTTGCAATACTGCTATACATATCAGCTCGTAGTTTCGGCTGGTTTGTTCGGTAATAATGGAGCATCTCAGCTTCAACACTGGCCCAACAATCGACCAGGAATCGCTGAAAAAGTGATCGACTGTGGTGAAAGATGGGAAACTGATTGTTCCTGAGATAAAGATGATACCGATAAAAGGCACGGATGCTCATCTTATCTCCCGTACGACGCCCGGACAGTGTCTGATGAATTTCCCATCCCGGATTTTTCATAGGAAACAGCAAGACGTAATGTGTTGCCATGTAGAACGGATTCGCGGTATGAACAGAATAAAGAGCCTCTCCTTCACCACCAGGAACGCTGGCGTTGTGCTTATATAGTATAAGGTCTCGAGAGCTGGTATATTCGTACTCGAAAGGTACCAGAGCTGCAAACTGCGGAGCTGAAGGTAAACTAAGACGACCTGGATGTACATCCTCATTTTCCTCCAAAGCCTCGCCTGATATCAGGGTATACGATCGAGGCTTCACAACGACACGATCCTTAGGGGTAGTCTGAAGATGTTCGTATGCAGTCATGTAAGCCTCATGTAAGCTATTATGAGTGCAGATCATCTCGTCTAACAGTTGTAACACGGAAGGATCCAGCCCGTGTTTAGAATCAGAGGTATATCTGAAATCTAACCTGGAGGACTCATCACAGAAGTACAGTTGACAGAACACAGGTGCCTCCAACTCTTCTGATTTTAATGCTCCATGAAGATGGGAAACCTTTCTTTGTAAACTGAAAGAAGGATGATACCCTTGAACACGGGTATCCGGAGTGTACTTCAATGATGCAAACGCAAAAGCAGCATTGTAAAGATGCACATGCCTCAGAAATGAGTCCGATTTTGGATGCGAACTTAAAAGTAGCTGCTTAAGAATCTGTGGCGGATGAGGCAGAGGAGGGATAACGACGACTCCCTGATGATAGCAACCGCCGAAGGCAGGAACACTGTTAGTTGAGGATTTAGACAGACTCTCAGCACTCCAATGTAGCGCATGACAGTGTTGGCATTCCATGTTCATCTGTCCAAGTTCCAAGGATACCCAAGATGAGCGTCGATTCCAGAAGCCTAAAGGAAAACGTGCATTCTTTGACGTTAAAGGTCCCCATCGAGCTGGATCGCCACCACTTGCAGCTGTGTCTGGGCGAGATGTTCTCTCTGAAGGCCGTCAGGAACACGATGCCGCTGAAGCACCAGCTGCACGGCAAGCGGAGCACAATAACAGAGAAGTCCGGTGTGGATTCTTTCTTCGCAATGCATCCTGTGACTGAAGTACACGACAAGATGAGCAGATGAAGTATACAGACATAAGCTCTTCCTGTGAAGACAACTGATAACATCTGAATTAACATCCGAGTCCTGAATACATATCAGGCGGCGGTCAACATACCAGTGGCATGAGGCGTGGAACGGATGAAAGATTGATAGGAACCAACCAGTCATACACATCCTCATGATTGGGAGCAGGACTTTGCAGACATAACTGACAAGTTCTCTGACCCGCAGCATAAGATCCTGCAGGTCTAACACAGAAGCAATGACTGCAATGTCCAGAGACTGATGCCATTTGACCTGAAGCAGATGGTAGTATGTGTCTCCAGTCAGAGCAGTGAGATTGGAAGGAGAATTCAAGGCTCCATGCGATAAGCGTACGCTATAAGAGAATAGAAAGAGTGACGGCAGCATAGATCGTAGTGTCTGATATGATATGGGGCGAAAAATGAAATCAAGAAATCAAGATATGAAGTGAATCAAGACAGGTATCAAGGTTGAACTATATAGAGTCAGGAGGTGACGTTGTTTTTGAGCCACGACCAATGTGGATCAGCCAAAGAAGCTTATGTCAATTAAAGTGGATGCTGAGCCTGACAGTCAGAAGCCACGCCGAAGCACCCCACGAAATCCTGTTACGTAATACGGCTCCCCAGCATGTGACCCACCACCATATTGTATTGTAGCTAGATCCTCCATAGCGAATCTAACAACAATCATACACTCTATCAAATCCATTACATAAGGTAGCTAATGGGGCGGATGGATGATGCTTGATATTGGAGCTATCTAGGCGATCGGACCTCTAATATGTGTGTGGGTCGCGTGGAGGGTAGCCGGATTACCTAACAGTAGTGATAGAGAAGATGATGTGTGTGTGTATTCGACTATCTAGCTAGGCGAATCCCTACATAAATACATGGATATCACGTGTATGGGGAGAGCCGTATCACCTAACAAGTATGTTACGTAATACGGCTCCCCGGCACGTGACCCACCACCATATTGTATTGTAGCTAGATCCTCCATAACGAATCTAACAACAATCATACAGTCTATCAGGTTATGAGACCCTTTGCGCTTTATAGGAGCGTATTGGGGAAAAGAGTTATTTGAGACCTCAGGATTCCTAATTAGGAACCTAGGTGCTCTATCCTTTTGGTGGAATTCCTTATGAGGATTCTACATCTGGTTATTTGTGGGTTTCCCTCGCTAGGGTTCCCAAGATTTTTCGGCAGAAGATCCCAACTCGGGTGACTGCTATTCTTTTTGAAGGCTCGAACTGCGAGACCTTATCCTTTTGAAGACTCGATTTGCGAGATCTTACCCCCATTTTCGGAAAGCTTTTGGAAGCTATTCCCAATTCAACAAATTCTAAACCTCTTTTTCCCGAATCAAGAAATGATCAACAGCTACTAGCGACATGGTCAACGAACGGAAACCTGCCGCCCCAACCGAGAGACGGACCCCTGATCCACCAATCGGAAATCCTAACGACGCTGGAGCGTTTCCAGCAATTGAGGAAGATATGAATAATACGGAGAAACGGGCATCTCAGCCTGAGATGCAGCAAGTCCAAGAAGCAACCTTGTATGATGCTTTGGAAGCATTTATTACAAGCATGGCCAAAAGAATAGAAGATATGGACTGACAAAACTTGGAGTTCTATACAGAATTGCGAAAAGAAATGCGCAAATCCATGAAAAGTATTTGCTATCCAACTTTACAAGAAGGAGAAAAGCAAGGGCATGTCGAAGCAGCGGAAGCGCAACTGAACGTGTACTGGACCTGTAATCCACCACCTACATCTACACCTCCAGTTTATGCACTGGGTGACGACGATGATCCTGGGTTCGATCGTTTCATTCAGGAGAATCATCTTGATCTCAATTCGAAATGCAGCAACCCAACCTCGTATGAGACGGTGATGCAAATCGAACCTACCAAGAACTTCTACGCAACTTTCGCAACTTTCACAAATGAAGACGATGACCCCGAGGTGGACCTTTTCATTCAGGGGTGTGACTATCCCAATCTTGACTCGGAAGGCAACAACAAGCACTCAACCGCGCATGAGGGGGCAGTGCAGCTTGACCAAGATCCTCAAGGATATGGCAAAGTGACTGAAACCAACGGCGGACCTCTCACCCTAGATGAGGCGCGTCTACATCAAGAATCAAGAATCAAGTTTGGCACGTTGATTAGAGAAGGATATACTCTGGTTAAACAAACGCTCATCCATGGAGAACCTGTTTTGTTGCTTGAATCTCCAGACAAAACCTTCAGCCTTGAAGGCACTATTCTTATTGACACGGATAATACCTTTGTTGTGAAACATTGCATTCCTACCGGACCTGCCCCAGACGCGAATCTTTACAAAAGTGACTATCCAAAGCATGGAGCCCCGGCTGATCCAGGCAATAATTTTACCATGGACGGTTCTATTGACCCAGACGATTATGGGGATAACAAGTTAACGGTTGACCCGTACGAATCGGAAGCAATCATGTACGAATCGGAAGCAATCATGTACGATAAGAACGAAGTCGTGTACGACGAAAATAATGACAGCGCCGTGTACGACGACGATGTTGCATACGAAGATAATGACAGCGTGTACGACGAAGACGTTGAAACTGTGCAGTGTGTACGAGGCAGAACTTGTTTACGGGGATAAAATTCAAGTGTACGGTCACTACGATGACAAAATCCAAGTGTACGATGACGTCGAGATGATTGCGTACGACAATGATGATGGGCCGGCAGATGGCTATACAGCTGCTATTCTAAAGGTCAAGGACGATAATATTTTTGTGCTAAAACAGCCTGAACAAACAGTTTTCAAGAATGCGACTGCGTACGCAGTTTGCAACCCAAACACCGACTTTATTCCTTGCTGCTCTATTGCAGAAGGTCTACTAGCAACAAATCTCCGAGATGACCCGCCGTACGATGCGAGGGTCATGAACGATAAGACAGTCGTGTACGATGAGAAGATCGGGCACGATGACAAGAACGTGTACAATAAGGCCATGGACGGCCGGACCATGTACGATAGGGAGATGTCAAACTTCAATAAACCGCCGCCGTACGATGGGATAATCGCGAACGACAAGCTCGTGTACGACGAGGTCGATCCGAAAGCGTGGCTGAAGCCGCTGAAAATGAAATGGCACCCGCCGTACGACTGGAAACACAAGCTTATTAAACAACTGATGAGCGATGAGGCTTTGTACGATAGGATCGTATGCGATGAGGTCGTGTACGATGGGAATCGGATTATGTACGATGCGGACGCACGGTTGAATGACCCGCTGTACGGTGCAGTTAGCAAAGGAACGGAGTTCAACAAGGAAATGGGCTTCTATCATGAAGTTCTTACTGAGAAGGGGTCTGGCCACGATGCTGAGCCTCATGAATTGCCGAGAGATTGGGGGGGATGGAAAGCTTTGAACAACCTGCGGACGATCAAGGAACGTACGATCAAGAAGCGTTCCGCTATGACGAAGAAATAATGGAGTGAGAAAGGATACGCCGGACGGTATCAGGAATGTATCGCGCTAGGCGGAATGAGGAAATAAATCTGGATTCCGTAATCTATTTTTATTGCGGATTTGAAGGATTTGAGCTTGGAGAGCGATGGGGGGATTCTACAATCTTTGGTTGCGTTGTGGGTTCGCCGCATGAGGGGGTGTTACGTAATACGGCTCCCCGGCACGTGACCCACCACCATATTGTATTGTAGCTAGATCCTCCATAACGAATCTAACAACAATCATACAGTCTATCAAAGTAGCCGTTCGATGATTAAGCACGCAGAGCGGAACAACTAAGACACCGGACCATGTGTCCTGTCACGGGACAGCAGGCGAACTCGACACCTCGACGTCGATTAGTCAGGACCGTGGGTAGTATAGAAAAAAAAAAAAGAAAAAAAAAATAATTGCCTTCTTCAGCCTTCTTAACTTGCGTCGAGCCTGTGAGCGTTGGTGTCTCGCTGACTCACGACTCTTGGCACCTGCTGATCTAATCAGATCAAGAGCGGAAAAGCGGGAGCAACAAGCTAGTTACTTACAATCCCAGACGCCCTGCATTAGAGTATTCTTCTCTTTCACATTACGGCTAAATATTGCCATTCCATGGACGCACGCGTCCTTTTCGTGCTTCGTTATCTATGTCAACCTCCTCATTTCCCAACACCAAAAACACCTGCACCAAGATTCGAGAGAGCTTATCGAAACGAGATATCAATCTCGAAGTACAAAGTATGACTTCCTCGACATCGACCCAGACCGTCAAACCCCATGCGAACGACCCAGAATCAATCAAGTCGATTTTGACAAAGACAACCCGGAAACCACTCTACTGTCATCCGAAATCCTGGTGTGACGAGCACTTAGATGTCCTTCGCGTCGAAGGATTGGACAAAGAGTACCCTGTTGAACATATTCTGCAGTATCCTGTTGGTTCTGAGCACTCAGATCAAGCTCTGATGAACGCGATGGAGCCCATTGCAGCCAGCGCAGACGCTGGTAGTAAGGACAGGTTTCCTCTGGGCGTGAGGCTCTATCACTTCCAACGCGTCTTACAATTGGAGCTTCAATCCTCTTTTAGCAGCCAACTTGATTTGGAGGAGCACGTCGCGGGATTCTGTAGCGGAGCCCTCGGAAATATCAGAATAAGCGTGCGCGGGTATCCAAATGAATTTGAAGGTTACCGGGGAAGGCCTAGCGCGCTCGAACCCGAGCTTCGTCTCTATCTTGGAACAGGAGAGGGCCGTCATAACCTGGAAGTGAAGACCTCCAATATGGAAATCGATTATCCGGACTTTGAGGGTTACCCGCACACATTTTTTCCTTTCGTGGTTTGCCACTGTCGACATCACGATGACTACTATCCCCGGAAAATAAGATGGACCGACGAGGAGGAGATCAAAAGATTGAAACGCTGGAAGAAAGCTTCAAAGCCAGCGGAATTGATAGCGGTCCTCATTGCTATGGCACAGCAACAAGCCAAAAGACTAATGGACGACCGAAATACCCAGCAGCAATGTTGTCTCAACTCCATTTGCGTAGGTCCACCCTCAAACCCTTCACTTTTCCACACAAGCATTTACCAACACAGGGACAATATTAGCCCCTCCTCATATGGGTGACTGATACAACGGTCCGTTTTGTTCGAGCTCATATACCCCGCTCTCACCTTGACGCTCTTGCAAACCCTACGAGACCCATTATCGACACCCTGAAAGTAGAGATATCTCCGCCATTGGAGTTGCAGCAACAAGAAAATCAAAAATATTTGATGTTTTGCTTGGCCGCATTGGTCGACCAGCATTTTCTCGTTTTTCGGCCCGCAAATCTGATGAATAAAACTAACAATGCTTAAGGAGAGCTCGGCACTTGGATGAATACAGTAGCAGTACGGAGGGATGGAACAAAAGTCCTTGCACGGATTGAAGTACCAGGTATCATCGCGGGACGTGAGTCTTATTCCGTCCCGTGATAAGGTATCTAGGTAAGGACTTTTGTTCCAACCGTCCGTACGCAAGTCCGCGCCAAAACTGTGAATCACTGGCAGAATCAAAGTTGTATGTTTTGATCGCGATTTGGTCACAAGCTTGGGGCTTCTTTCAGCGGCTTGCAGCATTTTGGCCTTTGTTCACCATCAACAAAGGCCACTTGCGCCTATTCCAGCTATTAGCCGTCGGGTTTTGATTTTGTTTTGTGGCCTACAAGAACAAATTTTGAGTGAGGACTCTTTTGGCGTAGGAATTCGTCATGATGTTGGCTCCTTGCGCCTACAGGCCAGCAGCTAACCGCCCAAACACCATAATGACGGATACAACCGGTCTTTATTGACTATTGCGTGTCTGGTTTGTAGAATTTTCCCTAAAATCCGAATCTAAAGCAACATGGCTTCGGAGAATTCCCTACAAAAGAATCTTCTCGTCAGGTGCGTGGCGTAGACTGCAATTTCAGGGAGGCTTGTTTCTCAAATAGAGGATATAAAGTGCGATGTTCTGAACCCCAGACTTCTCTACCCTTTCTTCATACAACACTTTCTTCCGCGTCCAGCATTTCCAGCTCGTACATCAACTTCTGTCGTTCTTAACACACGTTATCTTTAAGAAATTTCTCCAATGTATGTATCAGGACTTTATGACTTCAGCAAAGAGCTAATATGTCCCAGATTCTACCCTAATTCTATCTTGCCCCGTTGTCGTCAGTTCTTACATCCGTCGCTACTTCAAAATTCGCTCCAATACATCAAAATATCAGTCTTTCGGCCTAGATATGGAATCTCAGCCCTCCACGTCGCGCTCAACGGCCACACAGGCGGCAGCCTTGACCCAATATATGGCGGAGTCTGGAAGTAAGTGGGGGAAAGATCATACCGGCTACTATAATATCCAATTCCAAACTCAGGATCTTGGTCTGAAGAGCGTTCTTGCTCCATATCGTGGGAATGTACATCTGAGTGACAGCATTCGTTCGATGCTCAATAAACTGGGGTCGGCTTACCTTACGAGGCAACCGCACAAAGAGTTGATGATGCGCTCGTCCTCGGATAATCTAGGTGACATGCTTGGCCCGTTTATGACCCTTCTAGCACGCATCAAAGAGCCTCCTGCCGAAGCTCCTGTGCAAAGAGCCCAGCCGTCTCGGGACTCAAAACGTAAAATAAGCTTTTATGTGGAATCCAGCGATTCTGAGGAAGAGCGACATGCAAAAAAACAGCGAAGGGAGTCGACTGAAGACAGTTTCTCCCAACCTTCGGAAACGACCGACAGATCAGGCCACCTCGAAAGAGCAAAACCGGAAGTGCCAACGCAGATGATGATATATCTCTTCTGTTTAGCCGTTTTTGAAGGCTCCGATCTTCACAACCTACTATCAGACGCCGACCGCAAGGACTTAAGCTCATGGCGTTTAGAATGGGACGTTGCCCCGCAAGTGTTCTCAATTGAAAGTCCGAAAGTTATTTCTACTTCCATCAACGATGGGAGCCTCTTTCGAAAGGGGTTTAATAACGAGGGCCAATGGCAGATGAAGAGCGACCTTGCTTATTGCTCTGTTGAGGTGAGAAAGGCCTTTTCATTCATTTTTTCTATTTTTTTTTGGCTTTTTTGTAAACGGCACTGACCGAGTTATGGCATAGACCAAGGCCCGCTTTACTCTCTGGAGCGAAGAAAACCTGACGCCGGAACAGACAGATTCTGTCGTCGCGCAAGAGGCCTCTCAGCTGATAGGAATGATGTGCCAACGGCTAAGGGCAGCCGTTATCTTGAAGCGAGGCGACATCGACCCCTCTGAGCTTTCTGTTTATGACCGAATGTAAGACGATCCTGAGCGCGCTTCAAACATCCTTTTATCTCTCCATGGTCTCTTGATTTCCTTCATAATAAGCATTTTTTTCCCCTTTGCTCCTTGACCTTTTCATTTCGTTGTTGTGAGGGGGCGGCACGAAACAAAACTGACTCCTATTCAGAGTTTTTTTAGTGTCTGCTACTCAGCGGTCCATGTACCTGAAGACTGCAACGTTTACCCCTGAGTATATTAGCCATTATTTTCCCGCTTTATTAAAACACGATCAGGGAGATTCGTCGTAAGTTGACATACACATGGGCTGGTTGAGCCGTTTTACTAACAAATTACCTAGCCCCGACTTACCGGCACAAGGTATGCAAAAGGACGACGACAGAGCCGAACTTTTGATATTCTCCAGCAAAGAACAGGATCTTTCACGCAACGGTGTTAACGCAGCGGTGCTCCTGCTAGCGATGGGCGCATATCTTGAGTCAGAAGGGCCATTGCTCAAGAATATCCAGCCCTCCTAGACGAATTAAGTCTTGAATCCTTATGCCGAGGAGAACGAGGTGCAGATCTTGAGAGTCTAGAGTTTGTACAGTACTTGTGGAGTGAAGCGAAAAATAAGCACACTCGTTACTATTTGTTTGCTAGTTGGGCATTGATGTCAGAAAACTGAACTTGTGAATCGCATGGAGTATCTATCTATTTTCCTATTATGTGCATAAGAGCATGCTCGGGCTACGTAAGCCGATTAAAGCCAACCCGATTTCTTATGTTTCTTTTTGGCTTCATCAATATAATTGTTGCCTTGAGATCAACGTCAAGAATCTGTGGTGGCGTGAACAAAGGAACTAACGGCAATTTACCCAGACTGAATGTAAAAGCTGGATGGAGATGGTAGAGGCTGACGGAATTATTAACATGCGCTGGCTATCAGGGGCGTCTTCGGCTGTTCGTTGTCTGAGAGTCGCGGAGCAAACAAAGTGTGTCGGTGGCTTCGGGATGTTTCAACAGAGCTCACGTCATACGTCACATGTCGCGGTCATCAGTCAACCGCCGATGAACACTGAACGGTCTTCCATGATTAGCAACAAGCTGCTTTCAGTCATTCATCTTTTTGACATACGATCTTCTTTCATTGCGATCTGTCCTGACTGATCGTTAAGCAGCCGCAATTTACTCAGCCGATATGGCTGGCCCCTCCACCCAGTTCACTCCTCCATCTTCCCCGCCTTCTCCGTCTGCGTCGTTTTACGATATCAGCGACGATGAAGAGGGCGAGTACAATACCATCACTCATACAAGGACGGGGAAAGGAGTGAAGCTTTTATTCTCGAAAAGCAAGGTTTGCAGCTTCCCGTCCGCTGGTGCCTGTTTTGCTGGGCTCCGTTAAATGTCAGCGGACAGTATGGCTAATATCATTGTGGCATACAGGTCTACGTACATCCTTCTCCCTCGTCAAAGGACAACATACCAGGGTTCATTGCCCTTATCCAACAGAAATCACCATCGGCCGATGGTGAGAACAGACCTACCTCCTCATCTTCCCTTCAAAATACCAATGCCGCCTCTTATCTTCTCGCATGGGTACCCGAATCGTCCCTGGGAGACGCTTACAGCACGTATGTCAAAGTTGACCTTTCGGACAGCTCATCGCCTCCGCACCAATCATACCTAGTACCGCCATTGCCGACAACGACCGCACATGGAGACTCTATTGGCCTGTATGCTTTTGCAATACCCCTGACACAAGTTTATTCACTGCTGGTCCGCCCACCAAGTCTGGGCTGGTGGTTTGGAAGTGTGGTCATAAATACCAAAGCAGGGGATAGCTCCCCGGCGTTATTTTTCCACGATAGCGAATGCGAATCCACAATCTTGCAGAAAAAGAAGAGAACAAAGGAGAGCTTCAACCCTTTTGAGGAAGGGCATATGTTCTGGGGGGGGGATGAAGTGCTAAGATGGTTGAGGAGATATGTGGAGGTCTATCGATCTGGGGTAGACCCAAATGTGTATCTGATCAATCCCTCGGAAGAGGACAAGACGTCGTTTGGCCATCTCCCTGGTACTGTCAAGGCTGCCGAACCCGGGGATACTCAAACAGCCCCCAAACCGCAAAGAGACGCAGGAATGGACCCCATCACGAAAACTTTAAAGGAGGCGAGATGGAAGGTTTTGGAGCAACTTAGCAAAATCACAACATTTACGAGACGGACAGCGCAGGATCTCGCCGACAATCCCAGAGTCCCGCCGCAAGTGAGACGTCTCATGAGAAATCCAGAGATCCAGACGCTTCAGGACGAATTTGACAGTGCACGACTATACCTTGCAAGATGGGCCATGGGAATTGCAGAGCAGAGTGAACGTGAACGGAATCAGCGAATATGGACGGCTACGGACGTTCTTGCAATGGAGGATAGCTCTGTGGGCGAGTTTGAGATACTAAACATGGAAGCGGCAAGCATGACGATTAGCGATAAAAGAAAACCCGTGACAAAAGATGAGTGGAATAACTGGTTTGATCCTACTACTGGACGATTACAGGTCACGCCAGAGGAAGCCAAGGAGCGAATCTTCCATGGCGGGCTCGAGCATACTGATGGTGTGCGAAAGGAAGCGTGGCTGTTTCTCCTTGGAGTGTACTCCTGGGATAGCAGCGAAGATGAACGCAAGGCGATAATGAACTCGAAAAGAGATGAATATGTCCGACTTAAGGGCGGCTGGTGGGGGCGTATGGTCGAAGGGACATCGACGGCTGAAGATTTTGAATGGTGGAGGGAGCAGAAGAATCGAATCGGTAGGTTGCCACGCTTCTCTTCATTGACCGGGAAATTATCATAACCAGAAGGCTGACAACGATTATCCCTGGCGGTTCGACATTCAGAAAAGGATGTCCATCGCACTGATCGTACGATCCCACTTTTTGCTGGAGAGGATATCCCCCACCCGGACCCTGATTCTCCATTTGCAGAGACTGGAACAAACGTTCATCTGGAGCAAATGAAAGACATGCTTCTTACGTATAACGAATACAATCGCGAGCTGGGTTATGTCCAGGGAATGAGCGATCTTCTTGCTCCCATATACGCCGTCATGCAAGACGATGCGGTGGCATTTTGGGGCTTCGTTGGTTTTATGGATAGAATGGTATCACAAACCACTTTCGTCACATTCTCTGATACAATATGGTAGCTAACAAGTTCTGCAGGAGCGGAACTTTTTGCGCGACCAATCCGGGATGAGGGAGCAGCTTTTGACTCTCGATCAACTTGTCCAACTCATGGATCCGCAACTTTACATTCACCTCCAGAAAACAGAAAGCACAAACTTTTTCTTTTTTTTCCGCATGTTCCTTGTATGGTTCAAACGGGAATTTGAATGGGTAGACATTTTACGTCTATGGGAGGCCCTCTGGACAGATTATCTGTCCAGTAACTTCCATATATTCATCGCACTCGCTATACTAGAGAAGCATCGGGACGTTATCATTGCACATCTGCATCATTTCGATGAGATTCTGAAATATAGTACGTGCGCAATTCAGTCACCCTTTATAAGGACTTTGACAACTAACCAGAGATGTCTCCAAAGTCAACGAACTATCCAGTACAATAGACCTCATCCCTCTGCTCAGCAGAGCAGAAGCCCTTTTCCATCGATTTGAAAGGAAAGTAGAAACTATCGATAAGAGATACAACTTTCCCGCCCCGCCCGTGCGTCAACGCAAACCTATCCAGTCGGAACCAAGCACCCAATCACAATCACAGTCACAGCCGCAATATCAGCCGCAATCTACATCGACATTGTCGTCCCAGCGCAGTCCCCTTCGGTCGACTACCCTCCGCGCACGACAGGTCACTACTTCTCCAACCCCAGTATCTGCGTCAGCGAGTGGTGTTCAAAACCCCATTTCTGGGAGACCTTCCCGCGGCAGCGGTGGCGGTAGCGGTGGCGAGCCATCCGGTGATGCTTCGTCTGATGAGATCGTACAGGTTATTTCACCCTTGCTTCGGAATCTGTTGAGCAAAGAAACGCCGCATCTTGAGCGGTCGGAGCGGAGGATTGCGCAGGGATAAAAGGGGTATACTAGGGGATATATACGACTCTTGTGTTTTTTTCCTAGTTGTAGTAACTACAGTACTATCATTGATGAGGTTTCCTTTTGGGTCAGGGTTGCGGGACAGTAAGGGGTGTTTATGGCGTATGTATGTACTTCTGCTTCGTGTTTAATGTTACGGTACATACTTTCTATCGGGTTCGATTAACAACTCTGCTAAGTTAACGAGCAAATCTCAATCATTGAAGTATCCTGCTAACGCTCTGTGCGCTGGTTTCAACCTTCTGTAGTATAATTAATTCCTTCGAAGCCGGTTCTGCGTAATCACTCGGACTGGATTCACTCGGTGAACTTATACTGCCATCTACTATCAACTAGTTTGGTCCTTGTCCCGACTCCTCAATTCACAACATCTCCAACGTCTACGCATCTTTATAACAGCAGTCGAAAACGGAAGCAGAAAACCGACTTCTGCAAACAGAATGATTTGATTTGGGATTCTCTAACAAACATAATACCGAGAAGAACAAAACGGACTGGCCGGGTATAGTGCAAAGGGTTTAAATTAAAAGTGTGGTGCAATGAGAAACAAGACTTCTCGAGCCTGCCTTTGACGAAATCGTACATTTCAAAGTAGAATCCAGATGGTTCTAACGAGGAGAAAAGTAAAAAAACTCCTAAATCAAACTGATGCCAGAGATAAATCATGAAGACGCCGTTCTCGCCGAACAAGTACTTTTCATCTAGATGAAACCCCCCCCCCCCCGAAAAATCGCAAGATGCTCCAGGCACATAGCGTGTAGAAAACCAGTAGGTATGATACCGAACAAAACAGAACGAAATATCCCACCAGTGCGCAATAAAAGGGCACGCCTCCAGTCCCGTTACGCCGGGCCAGTTATCTGACCATATATGCCAAAATCGAAAATCACAAAAATAGAATAAAACAATAAAAGAGACTCGACAGCCATGCTAGAACCGGGTGATTTCAAACTGGAGTTCAACAAGGTTAAAAGGTCTCAAGTTTTTCCTTTGCTCATACTCTTCAAAAAGACACGCTTGCTTGCAGGGGCAGCGCTACTGCTCGGCGGACCAGTGAAGTCACTCACTCGTCTCGCACCTGCATCAGCCCGGCCTTTAAACTGTGGCGCATTTTCCGCCATAGGAGACGGGCGATAACCCCGCAATGACCCCGTGGATAACTTGGATCGCAGAGTTTCCGATGTTTTGCGCGCTTGACCCATCATATCTTCTACCCACGCTTCACTTTCGGGGCTTATAGCCACATTTCTGGATTTAGGAGTTGGCCCAGCGAGTCCCAATGGAGTAGAATTGGCAAACATAGATGTTGTGGAAGAAATGGATAATCTTCTGCGTGGAAGAAAAATATAGCCAGGCTCTGCCGCCCTAGATGCCTTTTCGACGTTCGCCGCGGTCAATGTGGGACGGGCCGCTCCAGAAGCATTAGACAATCTGGTTTTGCGGATAGCGAGCGGGGATGGAGGACGGCAATCAAATGGTGAACCCGGGCGAGAGACAGGAGTTGTCCGCCCGTTATTCATTGTCCTGCCAGGCGACCGATGAGGTGGCGACGAACGATAAGGGGGAGATGCGTTCGGTACTTCGTGAACCTCTAACTTGCTCTCTGACATCTTTCGTCGACCATGATGCATAACATACTCCCGGAGATATTCTCCCAAGTCTGCCCAGCCGCCTCCAACACGCACCATGACCCTTTCCCCTTCTTCGCCAACCACACGTACGAAGAGCTTTAGGGGTGGTAGCTTTCCTCCACGATGAAGATGATATAGCCTCACAGGGTTGTCATCTTCAGAGCGCATTCGCCGTTTTGGGCGATTATAAGCAGGCGTCAAAGTTAAAGTAGGAGTGGGGGTTGTAGGCCGTGTAGAAGGAGGGGAAGAAGGTCGTTCAGAACTGGCTCGTTGTTCAACTTGCAAACTACTGCCTGCATTTACCCCTTTGGAGTTACCCATTGGGGTCGAGCTAAGCTGAATACGTCCTGGGATTGTGGTGAGAATAGAGCTGATTTTCCTCTCAAGGTTGTCTTCAGGAGTTTTGTTGGGCGTTATATATGGCCGGTAAGATGTCGACTTAGTCGCCATCGAAGGTACCACGTCACGGTGTGTGGTTAAAGGGGTGATGGGCTGGCTAGAGCTTGGAGGAGTGGGTAACATGGGGCTTGGGGCCCTAGACCTTTCCCGAACAGATGGAGTAGAGCCCCGAGGATTGTTTGGAAAATCGGGCGAATAAGGGGACATGGATGACGTATCATCAGATGTGCTGTCGTAACAGGACTGACTCTCACATTGCTCGTGAAGACTCTCGGGAAACTGGGGAGTCGCAGGTTTTAATCCCTTGAACGATGATGAATCTCGAGTAGAAGTTTTGCCCGTTGGCAGCAGCGTAATAGAGTTCGCGGATGCCTGTTTAGTCTGGTAAACTACACTAGTCTGAGACTCAGTGTTGTCAGTGCTGGTTGGAAGTTTTCGATTGTCGATATCTTGATCAAGTGGCAAACATTTGCTTCGCCGAATGCTCCCGTCAGAGTTTGGAGTATATCCTGGCTTCGACGGAGTACGGTCGCCCTTTTCACCGTCGCCAACTTTGAGTGTGAGAATGTTGGGTAAAGAATCCGTCATAACAGGCTTGCCGGGATTTTCAGCAGTTTGAATATCTTCAATCTCCTTGTGAGAGTTAGAAGAGGCGAAAACAGAGGCAACGGTGTGCGATGAATCATTGGAAGGAGACGTTCGATTTTCTTCCTTGGATGTCGCGTGTTGAGAGGGTGGCTTGTCACCACTTCCAGTCGGTTGTGAATGGGTTGTAATAAAACTGGTGGAGGGCTGCTCCCCCTTCGACAGATATGAAGGAGGGTTTGGAACATTGGTTTTGGCCGATGTGTTATTTTCAGCCAGTTTTGCGTCATAAAGTTTCGTATGAGCAGCCGCTGCACGAGTAGCCGAAGCTTGACCGTTCTCGCTCTGTGTTGGCGGTTGTGTCTTGGCTGGAAGCGGCGCCACAACCGAATCATTAGGCACAGCGTTCGTTTTCCTAGGTATCCGATGGTAGTCCGCTTGGGTTGGTGTTTCGGGTGGATTGAGGGTTTTTGGGGACAGGTCGACAGAGGGAGCATCAGGTCGGGATGGAGCTAATACCCGAGGCTTTGGCGTGGATAAAACTTGACTTTGGAACGACCGTTTCCAGTCATTTTCACTGGCCATCTTCTGCGCTTGGGATACCCACGTCGCAAAATCCATTTCAATCGACTCCATATCATCGATCCAGTTCTCTGGTAGCGAATCCGGGCGACCTTCGAGCTCATCAAGGATTCGATCCATTTGAGCTGCCAACATAAGAACTTTGCGTTCCAACGCCCGGCGGGCAAGAGAAAACGACTCTTTAGAAAAGAGCATGTCGTCAAGGTCTGGGAGCAAACCACGTTGTAGGCGGGTCAAGGCGATGTCAATGGAGGATCGAACATCCTTTAAACCTTGAAGCAAGTCGGGTATCTGGCGCAGTACTATGAGGCGAACATCCCAGGTGGATAACAAATGGTTTAGTCTTGAGAGTACAGGGAGAGCTTGAAGAATTGTTGCAGTTACGACGGCGGTAAAATCACTAAGCTGCACGTAAGACAACTGTGTTATCTCAATTGATATGGTGCTTTGTGAGGATATGGGCCGTGAACGGGATGGTATATGGACATTGAGAACATGCTCTTTTAGTGCCTCAACGTCTAAAGCATCCATATCATCACGGATTTCCTCTATTCTGCTTTCATATTGTTCGACCACTTCGACAGGAAGGCTGCCCAGATAGGGGGGTTGAAATTCGCGGACACCTGCTGGGGATGCTGACGGGGAAAGGAAGCCTTTGCCGAGGCCTGCCTCGTGTTTTGATGGCCAGCTCCATGACAGTATTTCGGCATACCATTCTCGAAGCTTTTGGCCAGCCAACGCAGCTCTGATGCCAAAGGCTCGCTCAAGTGTCGAGGCACTGGCGATGCTTTTTGTTAGTGCATCAGAGGGGGTCTTGCCGTTTGACGGAACCGCGTCCGCAACGGACAGTGCTCTCAACGTGGATTGCGGAGATAAGTTCGATAGAAGAGGATCGAGCTCGAGGGTTAGGAACTGGTTTCGTCTCTCGGGGGAGCGGGGACGCTTGGGAGACTGTGAACGCGCTCGCGACGTCGAGGGAGTGAGACGCAGCGCGGAGGTCAACGACTCTAGTGGATGTTCAGCCATTTTCACCAGCGGAGAAGCGCATGGCGGGGTATATGAGGGACAGCCCGAGGGAGGGCGGAAACGAGTGACGGCGGGATAACGGGCTAAGAACGTGGACCAATCAATTGCTGGAGAGCATGGGGCGATGCTATCATGTCGCGGATGTGATTAGGGACAAACGCGTGTCGAGTCTCGAGACAGATTAGCTGTTTCGCGTCTCGAAAGGTAAGCCCTTTAACGAAAAGGAAACGAGCGTGGTTAATTAGGTGCTAGTAGCGAATGTGGGGGATCAAGATACGTCCAGGATGTGCAATATGCGAAGTAACAAAAGAATGTCTGGGAAGAAGTGCTGTTTTAAAAGTCGAGAAGCGGGCGAAGACATGAGAGCAAACGCTGAAAGGATAGAGAATAAAGAGCGAATGGAATTTTCAATGAAAGAGATGCACGAAACCGCCGCTGCAGCTGGTGAACAGGCGACCGATAAAAAGCAACGAGAGAGAGAGGGAGAGAAGAAGAAGAAAGTGAAGCAACGTCGTCGGAGCGCGGCTGGGAATGAGAGCTCAGGCGAGCTTTGGCTGACGTTGAATCAAGCTCAGAGCGCTAGGCTGCTTAAAGGCTAGCGCATGACCAAATCGGTAGCACCGAGTCCGAGCGACACGAAATGATATCGAACGCGAACCACCAGGGGATATGCGGTTGTGCAAGCCATTGTGAAGCGCTTCTAGAATGTCAACATGAATGGGTAACTTGTTAATTCTTTATTGTCTAACGATAAATATAGACAGCTTTATTGGAATTGAGCATGACGCGGCAAAAATGAGGTTCCGCAGCCAGCTGACCAATATCGCTACCTTCACTAGTATGCTCGACTGCGTTTAATGCGTTTGGTTCGGTCATTCACTGATATTTATATAGAACTTACTGCGTCCCTTTCTTCTCTGGGAAAGATTTGCTGGGTGCGCCTCGAGGATGAGGCTATACGCTTCACCATTATCCCCGACCAGGGCACCCAAGTCTGGGCACAATTACCCATTGCAAGTACCTTGTAGCTCCCATCTTCTTCTTCACCAAAATAATAACTCTTCTTCCTAGGAAACACTGTTTGAATCATACTCAGTCTCTGCCGCCGCAGGCGTCATCAACCTTGAAGTCCCGATCGCCGCTCTTCACAGAGCCCTCAAATCAGCATCAGAAGCCACCGCTGCAAATCTCCGCTTAACCAAAAAGGGCGCCCAACCCCTCCTCGCCCTAACAGTTGTCAGCTCGTCATGGACAGACGGCAAAAATGCCCTGGGTATTACGCGAAGTCAAGCTGATCGCCGTGATCACGATCGCCACCCACCACCCCTCCACGATCAAGACGGAAACCATCTGGGACCCCGGGAACGAGAGACCCTCATCACCCAAGAGATACCCGTGCGTGTATTGCATCCATCCGTCGTCGAATCCCTCCACGAACCCCGCTGTCGCGATCCAGACGTCCACATCGTGCTACCAAGTCTGATCCAGCTCAAAAGTATATCCGAACGCTTCAACAAGCTCGCCACAGACACCATGCAAAGCACCAGTGCCACACTAGTTGGTGGCGCGAGCGCCGGCCCGAAACTTGAGCTGAGTGCAAACATGCATGGCTCCCTACGACTGGGAATTGCGACGGATACGTTGCGGATTTCCAGCGTGTGGCGTGGGCTGGTCAATCCGGAGCTGGATCCAGCGCAGATTTCTCAGGAACAGCGGAGCCAGCTGCCCAGTGAGCGGATGAGGGCGCTAGGTGGAGAGAATGGAGAGAATGAGGAGGGCTGGGCTACGGTGAGGATTGATGGAAAAGACTGGGGACGGGTGTTGAGTGTCGGGCGGCTGAGTCCAAGGGTAGTTGCTTGTGAGTTCATTAGAAACCTCAGGACGAAGGCGTTGACGGATTGCTTTTTTAATTCTAGTACCTGCTTTGAAGACTAACAATCATGTTTTAGGTTTCATTCATAATACTGCTCTGATCTTATACGTGTATCTTCCAGGCAGCTGGGGTGAAGAAGAGGCTTGTTTGACTGTGAGTCTTAAATCGTCGCCATTTCTGTTGATACACTATTGGGCTCTTTTGCTAACGCCGGGTATCTCCAAGTAGTATTATATTAATTCATATGTCACATAGACCACATTGAATGCACAAGACCGGCACTGGAACCTTAAACAACCTTCAAGGTGCCCTAAGGCGAATCTACATCATCGAGGGCACTACATATCACTTAGCACCATAGTATAATACTAACCTCCACTTCCTTTGACTGTTCCTCCCGTGGTACATACAAACCTCACGATTGTATGGAACCCGACCGACCGTGATTTCTTGAATGGCCGCTTATACCATCAAAGAAGAATCCTAGTTCATACATCCTGGAGTGCCAAAGGGATAACATAGAAATCCAGAGAGAACCAGACATGTCCATTGGAAACCGCTGTATAATACACATCTTGAACTTTAAAACGAAAGATGCAAAAAGAGAGACCTCAGACCAAAAAAAAAAAAAAAAAGGAATCCCAGCAGACTTTGAAATTCGCAAAAAGGCAAGTGCCCGCAGGATAGCCATCGTGTCTCAAAATGACCCCCCTTGTACTAAAGAAGATAATTGATAATAATGCTGCCGCAACCAACAATGTAAAAGAACCAGAAAGTGAGCAGAATATGAAAGCAAAGCTCAGCATTGTCCATGATGGCGGCCGCTACCCAAAGAGCCCAAGGGAGAGATGTATAGCTTCAGCACACAACACAAAATCGCGGGATACTTTTCCATGAAAACGAAAAAAGTCCAACATACGACAAAGAGCAGGTTACAGCGCTTCAATCAGAACTGTATGCCACCTTTTTTCTAACATGTTTCAATCTTCACATCCCATGAACAATGGACAAAAAAGGGTCCTCAGCTTGCAGGACGCCAAGCACGACGAGTGCAACACAGAGAAAACATGAGACCGAAGCAGAACATAAGTCATGTTAATGACCTTGCATCGTAAGTCATGAGATAGGATGAAAGTAAGGGTAATTATTTTGCCATGATGTCAACATAGCCACGTCCCTTCTTCCGCGTTCTTACAGTCCCCGCCTTTCTTGCTTGCGGGGCCCCAAGAAGATCATCAATTGAGCTAGCATTGCTCAATGCCGTGCCGGGTCGGGATGGTGGACCCGGTGGTGGGAGTCCCGCAGACACGGATCGTGGGATGGGACGCGGGCTCCTAGAGGCCAATGGTGGGCCCAAGAAGCTCGGTGGTGGGGTTGGCAGCGGTGCAGTGGCAGTAGAAGGGGCAGATGCCACGCCTCCAGGAAGAGCCAAAGGCCCTGGTCGTTCATTTCCGAGATTGGGTGTTGTAGGCGTTTGGGCAGCGCTTACAGAACGACTTGGTGGCAAGGAACTCTTCGGTGGCGGTGGTGTAGCTGCTACGGTTGCAGCACCAGTAGGGTCCTTCTTATTCACCCATCTGTTCAGCTCTTTGTCGAAATAGAAGCAGTTCTCGTCGTCGAGATTCGCACGCACGGGACCCCCAGTGTTCTCTTTCTTTCCAAACCACCCGGAAAACCAACCCTTTTTCTCCTGGTTTGGTGGTCGATTGGCTAGAACAAGCAACATTAGTTTTTGACTTGCAACCTTCAGAGTGATCACAACACTTACCATCTTCTTCAGCGGCCCTTTTAACAGCCTCGGCCGCTTCACGATCCTGTCGTGCCCTTTCAGCAGTACGAAGCTGGGCCGCCCGGCCCATAAAATCATCATCATCGTCATCCATGACTGATTTCTTTTTCGGTTTCTCTTCTTCCGAATATTCGCCCTCGCCTTCTGCCCCATTGGCTGCGAATGAAGGCGGCTCATAGCCGATGCCCAAAGATGGTGGTTCATACGAAGTCGGCTGATACTGGTTAACAACCCTGGTTTCGTCATCTTCTCTCACCGGCTCTGTTGACGGCATATAGTTCGTTTGAGTAATGCCAAAACTCGCCGTGGACGGCATCGCAGCAGCCGTTTCATTGGTGGGAGATCCGATCTGAGGAGAATAAGTCTCTTCCACTGGTGCGAGCGGGGAATAATTTGGCTGGGGTGGCGTTGTGTATGAGCCGACCGCTATAGGTGACGAGTAGAGATTGTTCGATCTAGCTCCATACCCATTGTTTTCTAAGGGTGTTGAGGGATCTTGAGAATGGCGTCGTTGTGAGTATGAGTTGCGTGAGGGAGACCGTTGAGCATCCAAAGAGCGGCGACCACGAGGTTGTTCAGGTGAGGAATAAGGCGCATACTGATTACTAGGGGCGTAGCGAGATGCCGACGAGGGCACAGGTATTGGCTGTGACGGGGGCATGTATGACCCATACCCTTCCGCAACAGATGGAGATCTGCTGATGGGCGGCGTACCCGCGATTTTAGCGAACGGCCCAATCTCGCCTTCTCCACCTTTTCCCGACCCGTTCGAAGCCGCCTCATTGTCGTCGCCAGAAACAAAACTGTTGAACTTGGCCCACATTGACCCGGAGACCTTCTCCATGCTGGGCTTCGAGATCCACGAAGACGAGTCATCTGCGGGAGCTTGTCTCAAACGGTTTGAGAGTTCGTCTAACTCTGTGAAAAACCTTTGGTTAAAGTATGGCGATTTAGCGGTTGACTTTGAGGTGACGCTCGCGGCGATCGCTTCGCAATATTGCTGGGCCTCGGATTTGTGACCTTGCTCAGCAAGATGAATGGCATGTTGAACTTTGATCGCTTGGAGGTAAGGCAATATCTGGGAAGGTGGAGAAGCTAGAACGGATGTCGCGAATTCGTACACTTCGGTCAACAGCCAAGCCTTATGGTCATTCATAAAGGTTGCCGGATTCTGCCAGTGGTCAGCGCCGAGAAGAACGATATTTGCCTGCGGTTCGTTAGGGCCACCAAAAGTAAGACCGGCCTTGGTGCCAGCAAGCAAACAACAAATATGCGATGCTTCAACTCTTCCATACGAGGCAAGTAGCCGGCCAAGCGCGAGAAGAGCCTGGTGGTCTTGGCTACTCCTATTCTTTAAGATCAAAGTCACGGTATCTTTCCACTTGTCCAGACCTTCGAGTGCGTTCTTAGTATGTCCTACACCCGCATGCGCACTAACCATTTGGAGGCCTGCTCGTGCGGAAGGGGGTACAAGTTCATCGATACTCTCTTCGAAATTACCTGCAAAGACCTCATATAGCGCCGCTAAAGACTCTGTATTCTCGCCCAAGGATCGAACCTCGCGTCGAATGAATTCTTGGGTGACTTGTTTCCAAACAGATTTGTCAAGCGTGGAAGAAATCAACATCGCATGGCCCCATGAACGATGGTCGACGGCATCCCAGACGGCCTTTTGTCGATCACCAACCGCTAAATTCTGATAAATAGTTTCCACTCCCAAGGAGCCGGTTGCTTCAGGTTGCAGTGGCCCACTCACAGATCGGTTTGAAATCGCATGTCCTACTTGGGGCCCCAAACCAAGTGGAATCGTTTCAGGCGAATTGGCGTTTTCCGAAAATACACTTTGAAGACTTGCCTCTACAGCCGCGGATCCTTCCAGAATTCCGTCATGTTCGACTAGAACCCTCACTACTTTCCATAGCAAGACGCTGTCTTCCTGGCGGCGCTGTTGCGCTGCATCTGCTTCAGGAAACCCCGCCAGCTGAGTATTTTCAAATGCAGATATCATGGCGGAAAGCCAAGCCAAAGCGTCTTTTTTCTTAGATTTTGCTTTCAAAGGTCCTGGAAATTTGTCTGACGGCTCGTCTTCCACGAGAACTTGGTTGATGGGGTATGTCTTAATATCTCCAACAGTTGGCTTGATCTTTGGGGCTAGCTGCCCTGTGGCATATCTTGGGATGTGTTTAGGGAATGTACTCAACACTGACCCACCAAACCCAAATTTGAAAATCGGAGCTCCTTTCCAACGCTGAAAAGGATCATGCACCTGATCCCCAGTAGGTTCTATAAAATCCAAAACAGGAGCGGTACTGTTGCTAGTAGCTGGAGGATAGACTGAATGCAACGTTGTAGATTGCGTTGAAGACCTTGGACCATGAGCTGACGCCGGTCTAGCGTAATTGCTTTGGTTCTGTACCACATGGCCCTGAAGAGGGGCCATCTTTCCTGGGGACTGGGTCATGGATCGCTTCGGAGGGATAAATTGCGAATCGGATCCCTGTAATGTGGACATGACTGGGAATGAGTCTCTTTTGCGCGGCTGCGGAGGATAGGGGCCAGCAGGGTCGTGCTGTGCCAATGGGCTTGAAGTACGCGGCTGGAATGGCAGTGTATTCACAGAGGTTTGGAGAGTGGGTGCTTGTGATACGTATCTCGGCGGCCCTGCCGCGGCCGAGGGCTGAGGTGGAGCCGGGGAATATCGAGGGAAGGGAATCGGTTTTGATCCTGGTTGAGACGGAGGCTGGGGCGAGTAACGAGAAGAGGATGCAGGAGCAGGCTGTGCAGGAGGAACAGATAGAGTTGAATACGGATCTAAACGTGCAGGAGGCTGTAATTGAAATTGTGAATATGAGTCGCTAATTTGAGGCACAGTGGAAATAGGTGGTGCAGTTGGTGCAATCGGAGCATTCACCGTCTGTTGGGCCACGGGCTTTTGTGGAGTGTATCGTCCTCGTGTAGACGGCCGGGATCTCGAAACCAAGGGGAGTTCCTCAAAGAAGCTTCCAGTCCTAACAGGCTCCTTGGAGGACGGAGAAGCTGCCGGAGGACCGGGCGGAGGCGGTGGAATTGCCACCATTGGTGTGATTGCTACTCCTGAAGGAGGTGGCGGGGGCATGTAAGAAGAGCTTGGCGGCCGGGAGCCCGACATGGAGCTACTTCGAGGGGGTGGGTTCATCCCCAGCGGGCGAGAAGCCGGGCGAACATGTTTTGGCCGGACTTCGAAGGGTAGATCGTACGGGGACTGGTACCCAGCTTTCGGTTTATTTGTAAAGCTTTCGACGGTGGTAGTTGGCGGATCAGGTCCTTTCTGCGCAGCTTGAAAATAATCCGTCATTGGTAACTTTCCAATCATCTCCGTGGATGACGGTTGATGAGGTGTGTATATGTTGGACTGACGCTGCGCGGGCTGAATTTGCGATGAAACAGGCGCAACAGATGGTTCTGAAACAACAGGTTGATAGCTTGCGGCTGCCGTGTTTGATTGCTCAACGGGTGCATCAAGCTCATCATCCTCAATCAACAGGTCATCATCGCCCAAGAATGCCTTCCATCGCTCGGCCAATTCATCCTCTCCAAGATTCCCATTGGTAGGCAGCTCAGCTGTTTGTGTCCCTTCAGGGTCTTCCTTCTGAGCGGTACCCGCTAAGGACTGAGGTGGAAAATCACTCGACGATGGTTCTAGGGGCGAGTTCGTGTCGAAATTGAAAGCTGAGAGAACCTCTGAGGTAGATTTACGGTGGAATTCGGGGGTTTGATCATGGGTCGGCCCTGGGCGCGCAGAGAGTTTCGAACTAAAAAAGTCGGCATCTCCTGTTGATTCATCCGTCTTGAAAATTGCCTCGATTGCATTAAGCTGGCCATGATTCTCGTTTGACAATTGGGTATCTCCATTAGCCATGAGAGGAACTCCTTCGTCGAATCGGGACTCGGAATCCGGGGGGATGTACATGGGTTTCGTCTGCGAGCTGATTTGGCTGAAGAAATCCGCGCCTACTTCATCATCTCCTCTGAATGTATCATCCCATGTGCTGCTTTCGAACTGGTCATTTTTAATTTGCTTGGGTTCCGTCAAGGGTGCATCTGAGGGCTCCGGTGCATAAATTTCAGACGGCCGATCGCAAGTGTCCGTGTTATCGTGAGCTTGTCCGATCAATGCTTGGAAATCAACGTCGTCCGGGAACGAATTTGTTCTTGTCTCAACATCCGAACCTTTAAAGGAATCAATCAACGAGGAGTCACTCCTCACATGGTCAATATCAATATCTGTATCTCGAGATTCATCAACAGGTTCGGCGTTTTCTAGGCTCGTTTTCGAAGGAACGCCGTTTGGCAAATCAGGGACATCTTCGGGGGTTGTTTGCGCCTTTTCTGAAGTCGTAGCATCGCCCTGCACGTCTGCGCCAACAAAATCATCTAAAACATCGTCTTTCGGCTCGAAATCTATCGGTGGGCTTTGAATAGGACCGGTCGTGGACGTGGGCGGCTCTGGCAGGTGGTCATTGGAAGAATCCTCAGGCCTATGCGCGGGATTCCAAGATCCCGGCTGAGGTGCAAATGTAAAGAGGCCATTCTGATAGCCCTGCATTGGATCATCTGCCATTAAGAATCGAGTTTCGACGACACAATCTCCCGGGGGAATCGAATAGGTGTTGGCAGGAAAGGAGGCAAAAAGGAGGGACGGACGTCGCAGGAGAGGGAACGCGACCTGCTCGTGGGGAGGACGTGCACGCTACCAACACTCAGGACGTATAAAATCGAGATTCTGTCATGTCGATGCTCGAGCGCCCACTATTGTGCCTTGGAGAAAATACAGACACCTTGGAATTCAGCACCGTTTATTGACCCGTTGCTTTGAGTTCCAACGACGAAAGTCACTCGACACGCGGCGGAAGAATAGGCGGTCCGGAACTGGCCAGGTAACCATTTAAGACTTCGGACTTGACCGCGGAATCTGACGCCGTCGGGCTGAAAACGACGGGAGCCCAGAACATTGCTTGATACGGGGTCTCGGAGTCATAATCAATCGACCAAGAATCTTCCATTCACGCTGTTCACCATCTCCAATTGTAACAAGCTCGCAGCTTGTCGTCTCGTCCACAACTTCGTTCGGAGGGCTCGGAAGAAGGTATCTCCGAATTTGACTGCGCCACACCCACGTGACTGTCATCTGTGGCATTGAATTCATGACGGGTCGAGCTGCGAAGACGTTACGGCCACTCTGGACAGGCTGCTTTGGAACGACTTTATGAATAACACGATCGACGGTAACCTGGCGTGCTTGCATAATAGTGCTCTTTAAGCTTCACGTTGTAACATTCTCCAACCTCACCCAACTCTTCCCTACAACAGCCGCGAGCATGCGATGACGATTGCCTGCTCCATGTGCTGCCAGCTATTTCGGATTCAAATGAGAACCAGCGGGACCGGGATTTAATATGATTACGGACGACATCTTACCCTTGCGGCCGTCGCGTTATTTTCAAGATGATGCCCTCCAACTCCCACCGTCTGCTTGACTCCAGAACTCCTTCCGTCCTTTCAGACTCCGACGATGATCTCGATTTGGAGGAACTCGGCGCCGGAACGTCGAGGCCACAGCCTAGTCATGAATACGCATCTAGAGGAGGACATGGAAGGAATTGGTCCAACCCTGGGATTGCCTTAAAGAACATCAGGACTTCTGCTCGAAACCGGTTTAGAGACCACGGCCGAGGGAGCCACAGGCAAGAAGAGCAAGAAGACGACCTGAAGACTTTGCTTTACGACCATGGCGACGAAGGCCAGAGGTCGTCCCGGGCTGCCTCGAGTTCTGCGGATGACAACGCTCCTTTGCTCAGTGCAGCCCATCAGGATCTTCCTTCTCCTCCTCGCTCGTCAAAGCCAGATGCATTTTACGCAAATTTAGTGTCCAAGTTACGGTTTCCAGGATTCAGAGGGCCCTCCTCAAGGAGTGTTGGTGGAAACTCTGGACCGCCTGGCCGCGGAGAGCACAAACCTACCCGCCTAGTTCAGGTCGGCCAGCAACAGAATGCTCGGTATCCAGCTAACGTCGTTTCAAATGCAAAATACACTCCCTGGAGTTTCCTTCCTCGCACTTTGTACAACGAATTCTCGTTCTTCTTCAACATATACTTCCTCCTCGTTGCCCTATCTCAGATCATACCGGTGCTAAGAATAGGGTACATGTCGTCATACATCGCACCTTTAGCCTTCGTGGTCACCATATCCCTGGGCAAGGAAGCATTGGACGATATTGCCCGACGGAGAAGGGATGCCGAAGCCAATTCAGAGTTGTACACCGTGCTGGCCTTTGACTTGAACCCGTCACGTAATCACGGCAGATCTGCGGCGCACGACCAGAGCGATACGCAAGGGACCCCTTTTGAGGTCGTTAAAAAGTCCAAGGACCTCAAAGTCGGCGACATTTTGAAATTACGAAAGGATCAACGTCTTCCAGCAGACGTGATTATTTTAAAGTCAATGCATAATGAGTTGCTAAAACCCAACGGCAACAGCGACGATGCTGGCTCTGTCCAACTCGAAAGCCATTCTATTGATACCGGCCACGATGTCGGAGCCTCCGTGGATACATTCATACGAACCGATCAGCTGGACGGCGAGACTGACTGGAAGCTACGGGTTGCATCCCCTCTTACCCAAGCTCTCCCCATTTCGATATTCCGCAAGATTCGAATTATCGCTGGAGCCCCTGAAAGAAGCGTCAACCAGTTCATTGGAAGGGTTGAGTTGGAACCACACTCTTATTCTTATGATTTTCCTGTCGAGACTGGCGATACTTCTGGAAACAACGTGACATCCAAGGCTTCGCAGACTCAATCGGCGCCGCTCACCATCGATAATACAGCATGGGCGAATACGGTTCTTGCCTCGAATACGACTACGCTTGCTGCCGTTATATATACAGGCTCTCAAACGCGATCAGCAATGTCGACGTCCTCTTCCCGATCCAAAGTTGGCCTGCTTGAATACGAAATCAATAGCCTTACAAAAATCCTTTGCGTGCTGACGTTATCTCTATCCATCATTCTCGTTGCGCTGGAAGGGTTTCAACCCACGAGTGATAAGAAATGGTATATCGCGATCATGATCTACCTCATTCTCTTTTCGACCATCATTCCCATGAGTTTACGGGTAAACCTTGACATGGCAAAGTCCGTTTATGGAAGGTTTATTGAACGAGATAAAGGTATCCCGGGCACTATTGTGAGGACTAGCACCATCCCGGAAGATCTTGGAAGAATAGAGTACCTTCTTTCGGACAAAACAGGCACACTCACCCAGAACGGTCGGTTTCTATCTTATCCTTTCATATCGGTCGTCAACTAACTTTTACCAGAGATGGAGCTGAAAAAGATTCATGTGGGAACTGTATCTTACGCGAATGAAGCGATGGAAGAAGTCGCTACCTACGTTCGGCAAGGCTTCTCTGCTGTTTCTAATTCCGATCCTTTTAACTCACCATCCTTCGCTACCCCGTCATCTGTGAATGCCACCCAAGCCGGCTTAACTGGGACCACCAGGACGCGGCGAGAGATTAGCTCTCGGGTAAGAGATTTAATCATGGCTCTCGCTATCTGCCATAACGTCACACCCACCACAGATGAAAAAGATGGCCAACAAATCACAACTTACCAAGCCTCATCTCCAGACGAGATAGCGATTGTCAAATATGTTGAAGAGGTTGGTGCTCAGCTAGCATATCGCGACAGGCAAAAGATACTGCTACGGTCTGTGGAATCCCGCAAAATCGTCGTGAAGGCCCATATTCTGGATATTTTCCCGTTTACATCAGATACCAAACGAATGGGTATAGTTGTTCGCTTTTCTCAAGGCCAGGAGACCGAAAATGAATCAGACGAGATATGGTTTTTCCAAAAGGGGGCCGATACAGTCATGTCCTCCATTGTGGCAGCCAATGACTGGCTCGACGAAGAAACGGCCAACATGGCTCGAGAGGGCCTTCGGACGTTGGTAGTTGGAAGGAAGAGACTGTCCCAGGAACGATACAAGGAATTTTCTGCACACTACAAGAAGGCTTCTCTGTCCTTGAGTTCCAGGGATTCTCTTATGGCAAAAGTAGTTCAAAACTACTTGGAGTGCGATTTGGAATTGCTTGGCGTCACTGGAGTGGAGGATAAGTTGCAAAAAGATGTAAAGCCCTCCCTCGAGCTTCTTCGAAACGCAGGCGTGAAAATATGGATGCTCACTGGGGACAAAGTCGAAACGGCAAGATGTGTTGCTGTTTCTTCGAAACTGGTATCGCGCGGACAATATATCCATACAGTCACCAAGCTGAAGGACCCAGAATCAGCACAAGAAGCGCTGGATTTTCTCCGAAACAAAACCGAAGCATGTTTGCTCATTGATGGCGACTCGTTGACGTTAATGCTCAACCAATTCCGTACTTCGTTCATATCCGTCGCCGTTCTCCTACCGACAGTTATTGCATGTCGTTGCTCTCCGACGCAAAAAGCGGAGATTGCACTTCTGATCCGGCAACACACCAAAAAGCGAGTTTGCTGCATCGGAGATGGTGGTAACGACGTATCCATGATTCAGGCCGCGGACGTCGGAATAGGCATCGTGGGCAAGGAAGGTCGTCAAGCTTCTCTGGCGGCTGACTTCAGCATCACACAATTTCACCATCTCACAAAGCTTCTCGTCTGGCATGGCCGTAACTCGTACAAACGGTCCGCAAAATTGGCCCAATTTATCATGCACCGCGGCTTAATTATTAGCGCATGTCAAACTATGTACAGCATCGCCAAACACTTTGAACCAAAAGGCCTCTTTATCAATTGGCTACTCGTTGGATACGCCACAGTCTACACCAACGCACCCGTTTTTTCTCTTGTTCTCGATCGCGACGTCGACGAGGAACTCGCAAACCTCTATCCGGAGCTCTACAAAGAACTTAAATCCGGCCGCAGCCTGAGTTATCGGTCCTTTTTCACATGGGTCCTTGTCTCCGTTTATCAAGGCTCCGTCATCCAGGGTTTTTCTCAGATTCTTGTCGATGCCACTTCCGGTCCGAGACTTATTAGCGTCTCGTTCACCGCCTTGGTGCTGAACGAGCTCGCCATGGTCGCCATCTCAATCACGACATGGCACCCCATTATGATTTTCTGCATCGTCGGAACTGCAATCGTATATGCCGCCAGCGTGCCGTTCTTGGGTGATTATTTTGATTTGCATTATGTTATCACGGTCGGTTGGGTATGGAGGGTTGCGGTTGTGTGTGCAATATCCTTGGTACCAGTGTGGGCAGTCAAATTCATTAGCAGGACTTGGATTCCACCGAATTATCGCAAGGTCCGGGGATGATCTGATCGTACATATAAAAATCTATGCAAGGGCGTTATCTTTGGTGCAAATTGAGGCGGTGGTGTTGGAATTGGTCAAGTTATTTGCAGCATCATGGGCTAGAATTTTCTGATTGTATTGATACTATGTATGAATGGTGAGCATGACCTTGTTTGGTGCTTTGAGAACATATATTATTTACCCTGTGTGCTTTACATCCTTTGGACTAATATGCCACTATTGGGCTCCTGGATTCAGAGCTCGAAGGCCCATAACACGTTCCTTTAAACAAGTACATCCTTCTAGTGGATTCTGACGTATTACGTAGCAAGCTCGAATATACTGTGCGAGAGTCTAGCACTGCAAGGCAAGAAGGCAAGCTAAAATATGGACTCGCATAAAATATAGTTATTGAGTGTATGTACAGTACAATGTGCGAGGTGCGAGGTGCCAGTTGCTGCTTCGAAGGCTGAAGGCGCGGTGGGTAAGCCGGCCAATCAGTCTTCCTTATAGCGGACAACTTTGCCGTCCTGAATTCATTTAAACCGTCCAGGGAGCTCTTTGGCGTGATACAGGTTGATAGTAGTCTGGAGGTTTTATCTTTTGTGGTTCACTAGTGGCAGGGTCATTGATGCTGGCCTGCAACTCCGCAATACGGCCTGGCACATCCCACTCGATGGGGTTGGGAAATGTAGGCAGCGGGTTGAAAGGGCGTGACGACATGGCTTGCGCGATGGAGATGAGATGGTGATGGGGATGAAGGCTGAAGGAGGACGAGGATGAGGGAGGACAGGAGCGTGTTTGGGGCGATGGATGAGAACCAGCGAGTAATGGTGATGGTGAACCCGACTCTTTAGTCAATCATGTGATGCTAAGGAGCTTATATGAGAAGAAGAAGAAGAAGAAGGTAAACCTGCCACTGAATGCAAAGTAGAGAAAATCCACCAGAGCACCATATGCAGCTGAAGTCCACGACTAAAGAAATATACATAAGCCGTGCGTTTCAAAGCAGTGAATAAAGAGGACAAACAAATAGTATATGCATTATCGAGGACCACTTAACGGACTGCGTGACCCATTTCCATATGGGGAGGCACCACCGCTACCATGTAGCCTTGCTCTCAACCTCTCCTGAGCAGACGCAGCAGATAATGTACGATCCGGAGCGGGACGACTCTGCGCAGCTTGAGTAGTCTGGTATGAACCTGCCATTTGACTAGGCAACGGTCTCGCACCACCACCGCCTCCTCCACCAGGCATACTTCCAGGACCTCCTGGGGTACGTGCCGGCGATGCAGACTGCGTCCGATCGAATGGATGACGAGGCGAGCCTGACGGTGAGGGGCGGCCAGGCAAGCTCGACACGGACGGCCTGAACCCCGGAGCACCAGGAGCGGGCGACGCTGGATTCCCTCCGCGTCCCAGACGGAGACTAGACGTTTGTTGTGGTTGCATGGGCGGTGCGGAGGACGGGGCGGAGGACGGGGCGGAATCACCCCATAGATCCCCTAGGCCGCCGCGACCGCGACCGGCGGGGCCGGTGCTGGTGTGGCTGCTGTAGGCCTGAAAGGAAGTCTGCGTGACGACGGTGGGGGGCGGAGGTTGTGGAGATTTGGGGTCGGGCGGGAGCCAGGCCGGGAAACGGCGACCTTTTTCGGTGTAGTATGCGCGTAGGACGTTGGAGATGTGGGAGTTGTCTTCGTTGTCTGGGTCGTCAGTCTCGTCGGAGGCAAGCACTCGGCGGAGAGACGTGAACCTGGTGCTAAGGTTGGAGATGGCGGTCGAGGAGGTGAAGGAGGAGAAGTAGGATGTCATCGTGCCGACACTGCCTCTGAGGCGCTAGACGCTCCCCCAGGAGTCTGCTTTTCCGAGCAAATCTTCGTCGACTGTTTGTGTATCTAGGATGCGGTGGATCTGCGATGGCTTGCATTCGTGGAGCTCGAAAGAACGGGATTTATCTTGAAGGAACAGAAAAGGCTTGAGAAAGCACAAGATACAAAGTAGGAGTATCTATGAATTGGGAGTGGGGGTTTGCTCGAGGAGAAACCCCTTCATGGCGGCTGTTTGAAGTGAAAATCAAGGGATGTTGTCGCTGGTGGTGAAGTTGAAACCCATGTCACGTCAGACCATGAGGTCTCGTCCTCCGCCATCTGACTGAACGCATCTGACTGCTGACTTTGAAAGCCACAACACTGCATCATCACTCAAGTCACCGGCATGGATTTGAAAAAAGGGAGATGAAATTATATAATGTTATCATCAGTTACAATGACTTCTAAAGCACTGTCTTCGTTTCCGTTTCTGTCTCCAGAAGAGTTCCGGTCAATATGCTCTTCTTTCGCGAAGCGCGTCAATGCATTCCCCGGAGATCTCTCAGCTCTCGGGTGGACTAGCATAAAGCATGAGGAGCAGGTACATTGCCTGAGGATAGAGGACCTTTTCAAAGTTACATGAACTAATGTAGCCTTTTTCTTTACGCCTCTGTCTTCCAGGACGGGACTACAGTCTTGATGATATCCAAAGTCATTGACATACCGGTGTCCGCATCAACTGAGGGAACGCACGCTGAGGATGAGAATCCCAATGATGATGTTATAGAAGACGATGATCCTGTTAGCACACCCAGGTCTTTGCATTCTTCATTGCAAACGCAAGCGGCTAAATATTATGGAACAGGAAATGTTTATCAGACCAGAGCCGAGAACTATGGAAGCAGAGTACAACATCATCCTATCACCAATTTATCAAGTGCCCGTCTTGCATTTCTTCTTGCGCGGCCCTCGATGTCTTGGCTCAGACGCTCTGGAACTTATCTACGAATACCTTGTTCCTTCTGCATACCACTCTGACCTAAAGCACGTTGGGATCATGGGCGGAATTAGCATGACGGTGTGTGAATGCTTATATACCTAAAAGACTGATTTCAAAACTACGGGTTGAACTGAGGTTTACAACCCATAGAACCACCCCATATCAGGCATTCCGGTATATTTTATACACCCATGCAATACAGCGACCGCCTTGAGAGATGTCGCAGGGCACTTTGCGCCGTCTACAGATACATATTTACCACTTTGGCTGGGTTTAGTAGGAAACTGTGTTGGCCTTTATATTTCCAAAGAACTTCTTACAGTTTTGAGTGGGCCATCGTCCCGGTGATGGGTGAAGGCTCTTTGACAAGTCATCTCCATGACATGGAATCAACCAGTTTGAACTTAGCATAAACTCTGCATGAAGAACCAGGTTGACCAGGAGGTTTTTACTTTGAGGCCTCTTCAGAAAGAGATGCAGAGACTACGGGTGGAACTCCGACCATGCAATCTCGGTGATATCAAAGCATATGGGGCGCTTCGCTATCCAATGCCTCATACCCATCGAACGGTATCGATTTGAAAACCAGCTTGAGATGCTGGGTCTGCCGTCGCTTCTTCGTCCACTTTGCTCCATTCAACTAGTCCCTTCATCTGTTGCATGACTGCTGCATGACTGCTTCATGCTTTTTCGCGTTAGACCATGGTGGCCTATAATGTCCATGGACTGGATTTCAATACGAGGTCGTGAGTTACGGCCCTCTGTATCGAGACCCTGGAAAATGTTGACGCGATTCACAAGTGATACGGCATGGATTTTCATACAGGTAGATGCCTATTTTGACTACCTCTATGAATCAAATCTATTCAAAGTTTAAGTATTGAGCATGGATTGAATTTGTTTGCAAACAATACTTACTGTACATATACCAGAAGCAAAAAAGGTTCCCACCGGTAAAGCCCCGATGGTACATACATCCTTTACCGGGTTCGATCCCGCGACCTGTGACTTACAACCAGGTATCGAGAGGCAGTTCGCCGAAGCCGACTCTTTTAGGCCACCAGAGCGAGTTCGTTAATTAACCCCCTATATTGAGAGAGTATGTTTGGATCGTTGTGTTGATAATAGGTCATGCGCTGCTGGTTTCTCGTGACAAAATCTGATATGTGGATGTCACATTATGAGGACTGTTGATAGTGATTGCTCGACCGATGAAGCACTGTACCTCACATTACATGGTATCCGGGTTTAGTTCAAACATCAGGATCCCATGTTGTGTTGGTGCTCCTAATGCTGGATGAGTTTTGAAAAAGAAAAACATATCAACGAGCATTGTGATAAGATAATGAAAACTGTATAACCAGCAATTCCCAGAAACGCCATGCAATATTTAAAATCCACGCGGAGGAAAGCCAACACTTTTCTATACCCGTCCAGGTTATTATGCGAATATACTTTCTTTGGCTGGACCCTCGGTTTCGTACTCGATCTCGATTCGAGCTCCTTTTTTGCGCGGCGCTGGAACAGCAGCTCCCCGTTTTCTTTTCCTGGCCGAAGGAGTTGGTTTCTTTGGTTGTTGCGCGCCGTCTTCATTGTCGTCTCCGTCTTCCTCGCTGCTTTCTTCTTCACTTTCATCCTCATCCTCCTCGTCGAAACTGTCATCCCCACTTCCTTCGCCAATCCAATCCTCAATATCTTCCAAATCCTCATCTTCGTCGAAATCACTAACATACTCAACTTCGCCAACACCTTCCTCCTCCTCCTCTTCCTCTAGTTCTTCTTCAATGCCAACGTCGAGGTCTTCATCACGCTCACCCTCACCTTGGCGCTCCAGTCCTCTAAGCACTTTCTTCCAGATATTCTCTTCCACATTCAACGGACGATCACCATAAGCCCCGCTTCTCAAACGCTCAATAAGCTCTCTCTCGATAGCCCTTTCCACCTTCGCCGCTGCCTCCGCCTTTCGTTCTCTGGTCGCTTCTCTATGCTTAACCTTTGGCGCCAGTTTCGGAACCAACTTTTCTCCCAAGCGCTCCTCCTCTTTGGCTAGTCGCCTCATTCGAATGCTTACTTGCGTCAATCGCGTGAGACGTTGCTTGCATTTGTGGATCAGGAATTTCGGCCAGTAGATCAAGCGTTCGTCGACCTGTGCTAGCGCCTTTGTGTAGTTTGATGAAAGGCGTATTCGTTCCCACCATTTGTTGGGCATGTGTGCACGCTCAATGGTTTTCATATAGAGGTACATTGCGCCAGTAGTAGGATCGGAGCGCACGGTGGCGTAGCGGGAGTTTGCGAGCGGGCATGATTGACGGTTGCAAAAGCCAGTGACGTTGTATTCGTTTCGGCAGAAGTTCTGGCCTTTTGTGGTCCTGTATACATAACGCAATATCAGCATTATTTTCTAATTCAGATGTTTGCGACTGCTCGAAGATGTCTCGCGCCACAAGAAGTGGACTGTCATGGAGGGAGCTTACTTGAGCTTGAATGAGCAAAATTGCTGGTTGATGACCTGCCACACAATCTCGTCCGACGCCATACTCAGTCTAGCCCAGCCGGAATCTCTTAAAGAAACTGTACGAATGGAAATGTTCTGTGTAAAAATTGTTGAAACCGGCAGTGTTCCTGCAGCTGCAAAATATTTTCGATAAACAAAAAGTTCTGATGCACTGCTTATGTAATATGCGCCTCAGCTTATCACGTGCTGCACGGGCTCATGCCAAGCCTCAACTTCGACCTCATCGATCACTCCCGACGCGAGCAGGAGAATGTCCTCCATGTCGGGTGATAGAATCGGATAGATCTATTATAGTATGAAATGCTGGTTCTCTCTTGTCTTTGCAATACAAATTACCTACAATTTTTCGTGCGGAAATTACCCCAAGATTCCGAAACCTTCCCTCTGGCCGGAAAGAGATATTACCCAAACATACTCTGTACATAGTACAGCATAACCAGAAAATTGGCAGGGTGGAGGATGGTTGATAGTCTTCGAGCGGTGGCTTTTGCCTTGCAAGAAAATCTAAACTTGAGGGTATCTTACCCTTGAGCAAGTCCAGGCATTGAGGCCTGATGTCCGACTACTGCAAAATCAATATCCAGGGACAACACAAAGATCCAAGCTTACTTCCCCTCAGCGTGGGAGCTCTTCTAACGAACCTGCCCTGGGGTTTAGATAAATGGGCACTCGGTGGACATCTCCTACTCTCTCTCTCTCTCTCTCTCTCTCTCTCCGGGAGCCGTTAGAAATTTTGGATGCTGTTTCTACTGCCCTTGAGAAATATCGCGACTGTTGAAGTCTGGTCATTGATACCGAAATATGATCGACACCAGGGGGCCTGTGTGTAGAAACACTGCCGTCAAATGTCTTCTTAAACTCCCTCTCATTAAAGCGTCAAGATGATTACTTTCTTGTCCTATATATATAATATGCCACCGATGGCAGACGTATGCATTGCTTATTTGCCAGTTTTCATCTTCACCCATTTTGAAAAACTGGGAATATCGGAACTTTCCATAGAACATATTCCATTTTCCTTTTTTTACCCTTCAGGCGAACTCCCATGGTGAAAGTTACTCGTCTCACGCCGTCTGAAATTCCTGTACTTCTCTTCATAAGGCCACCTTCACATACCTTCACAGCTCATTCTTGCTTTCTCTTTTTATTGTCCTTCTTAACATTTGTGAACAACGACGAAAGGTTTCCTGAACCCGGTCCCTGTTCCTAGACGTCGACCTGTTGCCGCATGCCTCCACCTATCCGCTGAAAAGCAATCATTTCAATCCACTTTTGCGAGGGTGCAGCCGACACCCAAAGAAGAACATGACAAAGTCAGTGTGCAGTCAGAAAGCACAGCCTATGCATTGCCATAGGTGTCAGCTTGTCTTTCCCAATCGTATCGAATATAGTCGCCATATTGCAGATTCCTTGGATCACCACCCTTGCAATCTCTGCCGACATCGAACCGATTTCGATTCTTTTGCTGGGCTTCAGAGACACTTAGAGGCGTTTCATTTGTTCTGCGAGCCATGTCAATGGTTTGCCCCTTCTGCTCAAGGGCTGCAGCAGCACAATAGCTCAAAACACTATATGTGCATCACATGCAGGGACTTTTTTGCCAATCAGCATCAGCTCACTGTGGTAAGTTGACATCCAGCTTTATGAGTTGGGAAATCATCCAATAACAGAATTCGGCTTCTCAGCATGTCTTCACTCATAGACCACGCGGCGTCTGCTGCTATGGATGCAGTTTCCAGTTCCCCGTTCTCTCCGCGCTATACGGCCATCTTGAATCAGCCCGTTGCCCCTCGGGCATAACCGGCGCAGACATCCGAATTATTGCAGCTGAACATGTTCGCCAGGAGCCTGATAACAACTGTCAGCTCTTTTATTGTTGTGATTGCCAGCGTGGATTCCACAAAATGTGCGATCTCCTTCAACACTCGGAGACTAGGTCCTGTCCAGCTGGGTACTTTGGCGGGAGCGCCCGCGTTGGCTCGCTGGCGCAATACATGGAAGGGCGCATTCGCGCTCTTATTCAATTTCGCCTCACTGCAGTGAATGGTGCGACACCAAGTCCTGAAACTGAAACAGAAAATGAAGAAAAGGATTTCATCGGCTCATGCTCGAATCACTTCATCCCTTCTATTGTGGTCAGCGAACCTCCAAAAGAGTTTTAGAGTCTCTTATATTCCTAGAGTTCTGTCCTTGGCCTTTGGAAAGACCAACATTTATTTACAGTGAGACCGATGGTTTAAATTGTTAGGTCAGCATTGGAATTCTTATAGATAAAAGTACTAACAAAACTCGAGTTCTATTTCTACGTGTTTTGGTTCATACCAGCATCTTTGATGATACCCTCGTGCCTGTTTCTATATCCGCCTTTATTTAGGTCTTGTTTTTAACTCGCCCTTATCCTTTTCCCGAATGACCATGCTTTGTTTTTGTTTTTGGTTGCGCTGATCAAAGCTACTCCTCTAACAGGTAAATCTAAGCCCTCTACTTCCTCCTGAAGCGGAAACAGTTCTTGGGTCCCAAAAAGAACAAAGCTCACTCAAGAAATTTCCATTTTCCAATCGACCTTTTCAATACTTCTCAAGTCGCTCCCCATTCAGTTGTTGATCTTTCTAAATTGGTCTATCAGTGTTAAGCCTGCTTTGACGCATAAAACTGTTCCCGATGCCGCATTAATATTTGGCCGTCGCACTCCTCGACACATAGCCCAGACGGTACTCAAAAGTTCTCCATCACTTTTGCTACCGCAACTGCTTTCTCTTCACCAAATCTACCCGTGATTATTTGAACACATATAGGCATGCCATTGATCAGATTCAGATCGTCTGTTTTTTAACTTAAGGTCAGTGATTCTGCCCCGAATCTAAGAAAGAATACTAACATTGTTCGTGGTTGAATGCATCAGATTCATTCCTTGGTTTATAACTTTTCCATCCGTCGTCAGGGGCATCGAGACATGGATCTACTTTAGTCACTGGGACTGTTGCAACTGCATAGTCTAGCAGGTTCCATATAGCGGTGTATCCGAGCCATTGTTTGCTTTTAACCCAGGTCTTTGGAGTATATCCGACCCAAGGCAAAACAGGCATTATCAATGCGTCGATTCCGGAATCTTTCCATTGGCGCAGGAAATCAGTTCGATATTCGTACTTTTCTTTGTCCAGCTATAAATAGCTTGATATCAGCACTCTTGGGACCCTATGGTTCGTCGAAAACAATGTGATAGTTTACCTCTTGACGCTCAAGTTGCGTTAGTCTATTTTCTAATTGACCGACTAACATCCCTGGAATCAGTGGCTCGTCGACCAGTTTACAGAGTCTTTCGCATTCAGCGCCACCGTCAGCAAGGACAGCTTTAAGCCATAGCTCGAGACCTCTGACGTGGTAGGACGTGTCCCATTCAACGACTATAACGTCTCAGCATGACCAGTCACGTTCGGTCGGAATGCTCCATACCTTCATGCCCAACGGCGCGAAATTTCTCCGCCACCTCCTTCAGCGCGCGTGCAACAGGGGGTTGAGGCTTGACGACACCATCATCAAACACAATGCCAATTTTAAGCGGGCGGGCCGGGATTTCAGCGAGTTCCTTGCGCCACGGGATCGGAAGGGCCCGAGGTTCCCGTTCCCAAGGTTCGCTAGAGATAAATCCGTCCATAAAAGACTCCAAGCTGTTCAAACTAGTGGTTATCGGTCCAGCAACTGGTGGAACGATGTGAGATTGATTGCTCCTGAGAAGGATTGTCAATACCACTTTGAGCTCGCTTAGGCGATGTTGAAAATCGGTCTTACAATGATTTCTCCCAGGGTATACGTCCGACAGACGGCATCATACTATATAGCCCCTGTAAGGTGGCGGGGATGCGAATGGAGCCTCCAATATCGGTTCCAATGCCAATGATGCTACCTTGAACACTGACAATTGCACCCTCACCGCCGGAGCTACCACCGGATATCAAGTTTCTATTGAGAGCGTTGACCGATTGGCCGAAGACATGGTTGTATGAATCCGACATCTATGCTTCCTTGTCAGACATTATTGCCATGCTGTTTTGGATGTGAACAAATTTGAACCTACCATCAGGGATTGTGGAATGTTTGTTTTGCAATATATCACTGCACCCATCGAGAGTAGAAGCTCTGCAACACAGCCGTTTCGTGAAGCTGGTTTCCCAATCAAGCCCACCCATCCTAACTCTACGTCAGAACAGACCGGGCTTTTAGAAGGGCAGAACTATTGGTACTGAAAGCACATACCAAGAGTAGTATCTACCCCCTCGATGTTGAATCCATCTTTTATCGAGATTGGCAACCCATGTAACGGTCCCTTGAGTTTCCCGGTCTTTTCCAGATGAGCATCCAAAGTTTTTGCGCTAGCAATCGCGCGGCCAAAGAACATTTCCGTACAGCAATTTATCACTTGATGAGCAAGAGCGGCTCTCTTGCAGAACGCGCGGGCGACTTGTTCGCTGGATAACTCACGGCTGGCAAGTTTCTCAAGGAGGACAGATGAATCTGTGATGTTGGTTATAAATTTCTCCTCTGGGCTAAGATAATCAGACGAGTCCAGAAACTCTTTGACGTTGGATACATCTGGAGAAACAGGAGAGGAAAGATGCCATTCCGTGGGAATAGAGGCCTTTTGCTGCGCTCTTTTTTCGAGAACAGCTGGTTTCCAGTGTAACGCCATCGCGGCTGAAATCAGTTGGTGGGTCTAAGTTTGAAATATCACTTAAGATAAGGGCGCGAGGCTATGAAATCAATCTGGCAATATTCTTCAGAGGAAGAAGAAACAATCGATACCCATCGTATCGTGCATGCGTAGACTCTTTTAATGTCTGCCAGATACGAATCTCGCTCGGCATTTCACACCATCACTCGGCCCGGCGGGGTAGGTTGATATCGCCGATTTCACAACACAACCTCCGACGCCAACGTCAACCACAATGAAACCAAAAGGTACAAACTCCGTTGATGGCAGCCAAAAAATCTCAATGATGATGAAGTGATAAATAACTTCGGAAATGGTTTTAGGTATGTGTTTTGATTGTTTTAAGTATTATTTCTCATCCTTCATGCTGTAACGGAGTGTGTGCTGTACTATACGAAGTTGACCTTGAATGCCTCGCCGTTCTAGCTGATATCTGCCACAATATACAAAGCCTTCTGGCTAAAGACACCTTTGGTGAAATGTACTGTAACTCATGCATGCGGTGTGCTGACGTTGGGCACGTTGCATTTTAGCCGCCCTTACGACCGATCCCTATACACTGTCCAGAGGACGAACCAAACCCATTTTTGATGCCAGTTTGCAAACACGAAGAGTTGAATGACTCGAGTATGATGAGCAATGCGTCCCGAGCTAATTCCTTTCCGGATCAGAAACAGTCGACTAATATTCACACACATCATACTGAAAACGTGAACGAGTAGGCTAATGTCACATAGTACTCCAGACCGGAGACAAACACCATTCAAAGCGACTCGTGCCACTAAACTCCACGCTACATAGCACTGCGCATACCTGTTTCTGAGTTACCTCTCAGTAGAACTTCCCGGTGCACCGCGGACTACCGAAAACGGACCGCCTTCCAGGGGAGAGAACGTAACTCTCAAATCAGCCTAACTGTCCACTTAATTAGCATTTGTTGCATCTTTGACAAAAGGGTGAAGCAAAAGGGCACATCTATGCGCGCACTCAGAAACACGGGGTGCTGGGGAACAACATTGCTATATGCAGGCCCTATATCTGACACTCCTGTCAAGGGCCAAGCTATGTAAAACCAGACTAGCTATAATCACTGCAGAAAACAAATGTTTGGGCACAAAAAGTGAGCAAAAAGAACTTACCATAGCTTGATTCAGACTTGATGCCGAGCGCAGACGGAATAACCTTGAAATGTAGGTCCGTAATTATGTACTATACATACAAATACGGCCCATTCGTGCTGGCCGCGGAAATCTTCGTGAACGTGTATTTCTGTGCTAAGAAGTAGTCATTTGCTATTGTCAGAGCCCAAATTTTTAGGCATCAAATATCACTCTAGGTTTCACAAGTAAAAAGGGATGTGCTGAGATCTATGACGACTGCGTATCTAAGCGCTTAGCGACCAGCACTGCTATATCTTCAGTCACAAAGACAACGGGTAGTCAACATAGGAATTCCAGTTCCACCACGGGATTGAAACAATTTTTCTGAACACTAGGAAGTCCCTAATGGCCGTACGAAGTATTTATGCGAGAAATGCACCAAGACGTGTATGAGGTCATACTAGGCTTGGCACATCGCATAAGACTTTTTAGGGTTGAATGAGCGCTAACATCGTCCAATCACTAGCCAGTGTTAACTAAAGTATGAGCCTGAACACACGCGCGGATCCTGTTACGGGCTGACTAACTAGTTACCCCCACCGAAAGCTCCCGCTCCAATGAAGCCAAAATAATTCAATGACTACCTCTCCGCTCCGCCCCGTCCGGGTTTCCGCCTCTGCGGCCCGCTACTTCGTCCAGTCTCTTCTTCAAAAGCACACAGTCCCCCGTGAGAACGCATTCATCATCGCAAAATGCCTCGTGGATGCCGATCTCCGTGGCGTAGACTCCCACGGTATCAACCGTATCCCATCATACATCTCCCGCATTCGCCACGGTGTCCTTGATCCCACCGCCTCACCCACACTCACGCAAATAACCCCCGTCGTCTTCCAAATCGACGCCCACGATGGCTTCGGTTTTGTCGCCGCCCACGACGCTATGAACGCTGCCATCCGGATCGCGCGTGATTACGGAATCGGCATGGTCTCCGTCAAACACTCCAACCACTTTGGCATGTCAGCATCATTCGTGCAGCAAGCGGTAGACGCAAACATGCTCAGTCTCGTCTTTACCAATTCCTCTCCTGCCCTCCCCGTCTGGGGTGGAAAAGACAGGCTCATGGGCGTCTCGCCGATCGCGTGCGGCGCACCCGCCGGCGAAAGATCCATCCCGTTCATTCTGGACATGGCTCCCTCCATCGCCGCGCGGGGCAAGATACACAAAGCGCTTCGTCGTGGTCAGCAGATACCGCCCGGCTGGGCACTGGATGAGCATGGCGCGCCCACCACAGACCCTGCATCAGCCTTGAAGGGAGTCATGTTGCCCATGGGTGGTCCCAAGGGCTCGGCGTTGTCGATAATGATGGATGTATTTTCTGGCGTGCTGTCGGGGTCTGCATTCGCGGGGCATGTTACGAACCCATATGATCCATCGAAACCGGCTGACGTCGGACATTTCATTATGGCGATTAAACCAGACTTGTTCATGTCTTTGGAGGAGTTCAAGGGACGAATGGACTATCTGTATCGTCGAGTTGTGGAAAGTAAAACGATGAGTGGAGTGGAGAGAATTTACTATCCGGGGGAGATTGAATTGCGAATGGCAAGAAAAAGGCTGGAAGAAGGAATCCCGTATGTCGGGGCAGAGATTGAGGCGTTGAATCACGAGGCGAATTTAGTTGGCATTGAGCATATGCAAGAGATGGATGAGGATCGAAGAGTAAATTCATAGCCGGTAGCTAGCCAAAGGTTGTCTTAGAGCATCAATGATCATGAGACTATACCATAATCAATCGTCAAGAGGAAAAGGGATATCCTGATGCGCAAATCGAAAAAGAGCCTGGGGGCCTTCGAGAAAAAAGGCCCTCTACCACGATTCCATCTGCGTGGAAGCACCGTCTAATCCGTTAGGACCACCGGGAGGCGCAGCAGAGCCATTCGCATCTTCCCCAGCACCAAAATCACTTTCTTCCCCAGCGAATCCCCAGCCCATACTCTCCAACTCCCGGGCAAAAAAGTCTCTTTCCTCATCCATCAGGGTTTGACCTCCCTCCACGGCCATGGCGCTTTTATACCGTCTCAAGTGCCACCAATGCGTCAATCCTCTCAGGGCTTGCTCCATTGGCAACGAGTTTTCCACCTCGGCATCAATGTCAGCGCCGGCAAGCCAGTCATCACGCAGTTCAGGACGGCAATATAGGTAAATAGCAGTGATGATGCGCATATGCGTTTGACGCCATTTGCGCCCGCAGTAGGGTACCTGGGATTTGAATAGCTTCAGTGTGTAAAGCCGGAGATGAGGATTGGGGATCTTTATCCCTTTGCGCAGTACAGCGCTGGATTTGTATTGAACTAGAAGTAAGCAGCGGTGGGCTTTGTTGCGCGTAATCTTCTGCATGATATGGAGATAGTTTATGGCCGAGAAGAAGTTTCGGAAGGAAAATTCGGTGATGGGCTTGTCGGGAAGTGGGGCTGTAGGGAAGCCTAATTCATCAACTTCAGGAAGGTATTGGCCTTCTGTGAGTGCATGATGATCTGTTCGTTTATCGTTGGAGGCAGTGGTGTTGAGAACCGACAGTGAAGATCGGCTGCGGGAGATCGGGGGAGGGACTGCCTCTTCATAACTGTCCCCTATCCTTTCAGGTTCAGGGGAAGGCACAGGTTCAGGTGGCTGATCTGAGTGACAATGACAGAAGTGGAAGAAGCTATGTGCACAGTAAGTAAGAGACCCAGCCAGCAGTATGAAAGTGAGCATCCGAACCTGAGGTCATCTCTGTCGATTTTCTGGGCGACAGCCTTATCAACATCTTGATGTATAAACATCTTCAGTACCAATGGCAAATAGTTTGAGTCCAGTAATAGCTGGTTTATGTATTCAAACTGAAGAATATCTGTGGAGAAGCTTAGCTATGTAGCCTCGGGGCCTGAGTGGTAAACATACGGGATCTTTTAAACCATTTCACCAGCAACAACAGTGCACCTGAGATAGCCTTGGACTTGATTTCACGATACCTAAGGCTAGCAAACTCATCCATGTTGATGATAGACTCAGATCCCGAATATGCCGAGGTTTGAGAGCCGCTTGAACCGTTTGGCACCGTCCTATTGTCATCAGCAAATTTTGAACGAGGATCGATGAAGAACATTAACAAAATCCACGTACCCTGGCTTGTGTCCATTTTGTGCATTTCCATTTGGTTGACCGGCAGTTGCTGTGATATTTGTCAATATTTCCTTCAGGAGAACAATCACGATGGATTGGAGATTAGGCAATATTTGGCTCTTAGAGATTGTCAGCTCATCCTTTCTCCAATTAGAGTAGAAAGGGGTAAATGACGAACATAAAAATCCTCAACTGCATTCAAACGACGTCGTACATCTTCATTACCAATGTAATTAAGCGGCGGCATCTCCCTTGCTTCCGCATGTTGACTTTCCGATGCTGTTTCGGCTCCCTCATCTGATTCATCTCCGTTGGTCCCGCCGGAAACCTCAATGGTACCCCACCCCCTGTCATATTTCATGAACTTTTCACGCTCCTCCCAGAGTTGTCGAAGCGCTCTTGTCATGCGCATTCGACTAGAAAACAATTTCCCGGCCTCAATGATCGATGCTGGCACATCACTGCCCTCCCATCTTTGACCAACCAACGTGTCTTGGAGGCTGCTTGGGCCTCTCCCTCCAATATTGTTGCTTGTGCTATCCAGTGGAGGGTACATAAAAGGAAAATTCTGGTTTGTCTGATAATTCTGCTTTTTACCGCCTTTTCCTGGTCCACCAGGAGATGGGGGAGGTGACGGAGCAGGGGTTGCAATGTGAACTGATTTGTTAAGGATGGAACCGTTTCCTGTTGCGGGCGATGCCGAGACACCTGAGAATAGTGACGAGGTGCTGACCCGACTAGATACACTAGGAAATGGTGGAAGAATTGAACTATGTTCTAGCTCCAAAGGAAATAAAGCCGGAGGAGGATTATAAGCGGGGTACTTTGAAGTTATTTCTTGTCGGAAAGTGTGATAGTCGAGAGGTGAAGCCGTAAGAACCGGTAATGGGGATCTCGAACGATTGGTTTCCGCATCATGTTTAGGTTCTAAAACGGATTTGGCATGTTGCAACGCTTCTGAGCCACCAAACAGAAGTAGGATGGATTTCCAGAAGAGCAAAATGAGCTATGATCGTTAATGAGCATTTCCTTTCTTGAAGAGTGCTTCTGACCTACCCTTGTCAGTGGAAAATTATTGACATTTTGCCATCGCAGTCGGGCGATGATCTGAGCTACTGAGACAAGATAGTTCGGTTTTAAAGCACCTGTCAATCAAACGACGTCAATAGATATTTAGAGGCATATCTCTAGAGGAGGTACCCACCAAGCGCTTCTCTCAGGCTGGAGTTACCAGCATGAAGTGTCTCCTGCCTCCGAGCTCCCTCCACGAGGAAATAAAATATCGTGAGAATCAAATTCATCTCTCGATCTCGAGCCGCAAAATAGGCAGCGACACCACTTTCCCCTTCAAAAACCTTCATGTCATCGCGACACGTTCTGAATCGTGGTTAGAAGCAACTCAAAGGTAACATGGACGTCTTCTACTTACTCGTCACCGTCAAAAGCATGTTGCAAATAACAAAATAGTGGATCAATTCCATTACACCGATGCAGAAGCTCGGCGTTCTTTTCTATCCACTGAATCTGCAATGACCTTTCCTTTGGCGTTTCTGCAGCCTCTGACTCGGATGGTTCCAGGGGGTAATCCTGGGCAGTTTTTCCTGCTGTAAACCCCCAAACTCCTGTAATAAGATAACATATGCTTTCTAAAGCATCAATTCGCGCCAGTATATCCGTGCCTTTGGTAAACGCCGATATCATCGCATCAACAAAGGCTTTTTTCGTGGCTTCGGAGGCATTGAGCCAAGTAAGCTCGGAAGTACTCTCATCCGGTAGGGACTGAGTAAATCGAGGCCAGTTTTGTTCAAATGATGCTTTGGAGCCAAGCAGCATCAACTGGTCAGATTCATTATACTGAAACCATTCATTCAATTCGTCAGGGAAAGGTTGAGAATCTGCGTAGGTGAAGGCATAGGCGGGCTGCTGATCAATTTTGGGAAGATCCTGCACAATCCTCCGCAATTGAGCCAGGCTCAGTGAATCCGTCGCAGGATCTAGATTCTGCGGTGTTGGCGCAGGAGGAGGCGGTTGTAGTGGCGGCGGTGGGGCAATCGCATCACGCCGCAATTCCGGACGTGGTGGTTGTCTTGGATGACGCTGTGGTAATTCTGGAAATTCTTCTTCTTGCTTGCGAGTCTTCTCTTCCTTGAAGTCCCGAACCAGGTTAGGCATAAGTTGATCGTCTGGTACTGGAGATATATCCGTCCCAGTTTGATCAACTTCATCAGCCCGAACTATGTGCTGACCAGGCTGGTCTCCTTCATTTGACGCCATGTAGAAAGCCTATCACTTGAATCTTTTTAAATCAGGTTGCTCGGCCTACTAAGCAAAGTATTCAAGGCCTTACAAGTCTTCCGTAAGGTTAAGGGTATCTTGAATAAAACGACAAAGATCCACAACACTCAATAACCATATACGAGAAGAATGGAAATCAGTCGACCCGGAAAAGGTAGCAATCACAAGAAAACATAACTCATGATTCGGTGTCGTCTGTCGGCGTCGTCGTAATGAACGCGAAAGCCCAAAAAGGATATCAGAACGCCGCTGGGCACCTGACCTCAATCTGATAAGCTACGCGGGGCGGGGTTACAATGTTCCGGGTACTGTACGAACGACCTCAAGTGAGCCCAATGTTATGATTGAGCACAAGATGGTTCCGCATTTACACACGACATTGTTGGTTCGTCATTTGGGACTGACGTAAAAGCGAATTGGCTTTACATATTAACCAGAGCCTCGCATCTAGTTGAGCTTCTTTACTCTGCTCCCCACGGATCCCCTCTGTCTCATCCTCCATCTCTGCCAGCCAGCTTCCGCCAAATCCTCTTCTACCAAGAGATCGCGCATTCTTAACAACTTCGATACTTTTGTGTCGAGAACCCAATCGAGCCATCCTGAATATCGAAGATACGCTCCAAACAAATACCAGGCTACTGCAAACGCGATCCCTGCTCCAAACCCCACCAGAACTTGCTTTGGGGTATGATAATTCAAATACACACGACTGAATGCCACGGCGGCGGCACCAAGAGACGCGAAAATTGATAATCCCGCTCGCTGTATAAAGGTCCACGTAGAAAGGTCGGACTTTGCTAGAGGGCCATTGGACAATGTCGCGGAGCCGTTGGGTAACATAGAGAGACTAGCCGGCCTATGTCGAAGGAGGAGGAATAGGGTCACGGAGGAGGCGAAGAAAGCAGCGAATTGAGAGTGCGATGATGGCATGCCGTATCCCTTGCCGTGAAACTCTATGTTATCAAAGCAGCGATGTTAGCCAAGGCGTTGTCAGCTTGAAAGCAAGGCATCGGCACATACGATGTGGTCTCTCTTGACGAACTAATCTCTTCAGGCCGAAATTCAGTGCTTCAGAAAGCATTTGGCCGGCAAACATTAACAAGACCTCGACTTCCCGCGACGACCATATCAAAGTGGTGTATACAACCACCAGGCCCTGCGGAACGAGGGAGAGGAACGCACAAAGGTAGGAAACAGGATCTTCAGGGTTCTATGGGCGTAGCATCTGATGTTAGTTTTTTTCCGGAGTCGCAGAGGGGGACCGCACGTATATACATAGTGGACATGAGTTAAGGAGAAGGACGCCAGGGGCATCTTCATCTTGTTGGCATCCATCGCTGATTCCTGTGACTCAGATGATAGTATTTTGCAGGACAATACCCTCCTTAGTTAGCAGCCATTGTTAAATCCCAGCTGGCACATCAAATAGCTCATTATCTGCAGCATGAGGCAAGAATAGCTGCTAGCAGCGAAGATTTTTGAGCGGGAACGAGTCAAAAAAGTTAGGTAAATTATGTACTCCGTAGATTAAAGACGGGTGTTCGTTTCACCACCCTAACCGATTTGCGCATTTTCATCGTCACTCACGGCCTAGTGCTCTAGGCTCAACAGTATTGTATCATCTATCTGGAGACCAGAAAGAGAAGCTTATTTGCGTGCCAGCAAGCTTTAGGAGCCAGAGCACAGGGAGTGCAAGATGGAGGCTGAAGGAAACAAAACTTCAAAGGCAGAAACTCGCCATCGCCTCGGAATCTAGAACGGGATTAGTTCCATGGATGACGGAAGTATCAGCACTCAGCTTTTTGAGTGGAACGGAACCTCTGACTCCCATCTCGCCCTCCGTTATCACTCCGATGCATCCTTTCACATCCCCCAAAAATTTTCGTGCTGCTAACGTGAACAGAAGTGGCGTCAAACTCATCTCCAGTGGCTCACTGACCACCCCTCACTCTCACTCTCACTCTCACCCATTCCTCCTCCGTCTACTATGAAACTTCCAGGCCACGACGACCCGGTCCTGCGAGCACATGTTGCAGATTTGACGGACGCCCAACTCCTCCGTGACACGTTCCTTTGGTAACAGGAGAGGAAGCAGGTGCAAGCCATCAGCTCTCAGAAAAATTGTCGAGTTTTGAGCCCTCGTGTCACAAGAATACCTGAACCTGCCTGTTGTCCGATATTGGACTACAGAGATATAGCACGAAAATGGATATCGATACAGAATGGGTAGATGATGAACGAGCGGTCGAGCTCGCTTCTGTCGCTGCTATTTACCCGGAGATCGTCATCGACCCCAGAGCTCCTTTCCACGCCTCCTTGTCCCTACCCGTCTCGCCGGTCAATCCCGTGAAAGTGACCTTTGAAAGCTCCGCGACGGATGACGCGGTGGACTTCCTCCCAACACCGTCGAGTTCGGTCGGACTGGGTGTTATGGCGAATGGGATTAGTGCTGAAGGGATTTCAGCCACAGATGCACCGGATATCGAAATCTACTCTATTTCCCATTTTCCTCCGTTGTTGTTGAAAATAGAGCTACCTGAAGGGTATCCAGCTATCGAACCTCCCAAATTTACTATACGTACGAAACCTGAGTGGCTACCTGTGTCGACAATATTCAAGCTAGTAGCCGAAGGCAACAAACTTTGGGAGGAGTCCGGAAAGGACTTGATTGTTTATTCGTATATTGACCATCTCCAGCAAGCTGCAGAATTTCTGTTTGGACTTTCTTCCAAGTTAGACACAACTTTGGTTTTTGGGCAGAATTTGAAAATACCCCTTTTAGACTTTGATACGCGGAAAAAGCGAGAAAAATTCGAACAAGAGACTTTTATCTGTGGTATTTGCCTTGAGCCAAAAAAGGGGCAAGTCTGTTATCGGCTCCAGCGCTGCTCGCATGTCTTTTGTGCCGCGTGCCTCCAAGACTTTTACAACACATGCATCAACGAAGGCGATGTTCACAGTGTCAAGTGTATCGATCCAGATTGTGGGAAAGAGTCTCAATCGGAACTACCAGATAACAGAACTGAACAAAACGGGCGGAAACGCCAGCGAAAGCCAGATTTGACCTTGACGCCTGCAGAACTTCTTCAAATACCCCTCGAGCCTTCTGTCGTCCAGCGTTATGCCTTTTTGAAGCGAAAACTCAAACTAGAGGCCGACAAAACGATCATATATTGTCCACGTAAATGGTGTCAGGGAGCTGCGCGCTCGAAACGATTCCCCAAACCAACAGATCCGTTGAACACCAGCAACCTGGAGCTATCAGACGATGAAGATGACACCGAGTCCTTTGATCCTCTCGGTTCCGAAGATCAGCTCCCCTCTATGGAAAAGCGCCTGGCAATTTGTGAGGATTGCGGCTATGCCTTTTGTCGGGTTTGCAAGAAAGGATGGCACGGTCCGCGAGCTTTTTGCTATCCTCGACGCGTCGCAGAACTCACGGAAGAGGAGAAGGCTACGGAGGATTATATGCAACTCTACACTGCCCAATGTCCGAGTTGCGATTTTAGGTGCCAAAAGGCGATGGGTTGCAACCACATGATATGTTCCCGGTGCCAGACGCATTTCTGCTATTTGTGCTCAAGCTGGTTATTCGCCGCCAACCCGTACCAACATTTTAATCAGTCATCTAGCGCCTGCTACATGAGATTATGGGAACTCGATAAAGGGGACGGGACGGGAGGTCCGATTGATGAGCAGGACCCCTTCGTGGCTGAAGAGTCCGACAATGAAGACGAAGAATTTCGCTTAGCACTTGCCCTGGAAGCTAATAATAACAATCAGCATCCCGCGCCACCACGAGCAATTCCTCCAGCGCCTGCGCCAGCGCAGCAACCACAGCCACGAATAGAGATCATATTACCCGATCGAAGAGCACCAGCTGCAAACCAACCAGGTAATGCTAATGGTCCCCCTGCCGCTCAAAACCAGGTGCGAGACCAAAATGGGGCTCAGCCTCGACGGGAGCCGAGAATGGCGCCTGGGCTTCAACGCTTTTTATATCTGGTCCAGCATGACATGGAAGATGAGTGGGATAGTGACGAACTAGACGAAGACTTTTGACGCAATTCCCTTGTTCTCGGGCATCACCTCTAGTCTACATATCGCTCCTTTTCGTCGGGTTTTGCAACGAGGCGCATACTTCGAGTCGGTGCACATACAATCTAACTTCAAGCTCGATGTATAAAAATAGTGAGAGGGATATTGCCTTCTTCTTTCCTCTTGCAGCTTTTTAATGAATTTATGACTCTGCATATTCTGCATATAACGATTGGCGTTGTCTGTATTTATTGCTATCTAGCTTACTCTATCCAACAGAATCAACATAATAGGGACATTGCGCCATGAAATTGGAACCTGAGATTATAACCTATATAAAAAAAAAAAACGCACAACCGTACGCAATCCCGAAAATTCTGCTATAGCTCGAAATGATCTTTACTAGCTTGCCTGACTGATACTGCACACTCCATTCATGGAATCGTCAAGTAGGAGTGGAAAACAGGAGACGCGACCCATATTAGGACATATCAAGAGCAGAACTTGCGAAATTGCCCATCCTTGTCGAGGATAGGCCACAATGCCTCACTCAGTGTGAGATGAACATCCACGGCGCACGGATATTCATTCGACGATGGACAACGGCCATCCTGCCCTGCCACCCGGTGAAATTGCTCTTCCGTCGACAACATCAGCGCCAGGCCATCCACCAGCGCCATTTCCGTGAAGGGAGGGCCTACGACAGCCGGTGGAAGCGGCCTTTCATCTCCATCAACGTCAAAGTCAACGCCCACGTACATATCAAACTTGGACCATTGGCTAGCGATAAAACTTCCATTAAAAAAGCTATAGTTTAGCTTGATGCGACTTTTATCAGGCTGGGCCGCGATCCATTTTGGCGTTTTTTCCATGTGCTCCGGTTCAACGGAGCGGATCAGGTTATGCAGGGACTCGGCCACCTGCCAGAGTGGACTGTCTGCGATCAACTCGTGCGGCGAATATACGAATGGGCAGTAAACGGCGTTGGGAAAATATCGTGCAGGCAAGTTGAGACGGTGTGGATCCCGGATGTCGATTGACGCCAAAAAGCCACGTGAGAGCTGCGAAGCTGCTTCAGATGGTGGCACACCTTGTGATTCAAGCAGCTGGAGTCGTGCCCGGTAGACTTGTTGGTAAAGATAAGCTGAAAGGGCCTCAAATGTGGATACCCAGCCCTGCCCACTGGGGTCCGTTGCGAGCTCTTTGAGTATATTAAGTTCCAGGCCGTAGAAGCGCAGCACACGTCCGGAAACGGGAGGACCAGCTAGCGGTTCAGCATTTAATGCGGGGGCTTCAGGTTTCACCCTGCCACTACTGCCCTCCACATAATACAACGAAGGTTCGTATTCAACAGCTTCTTGCTTTTCTTCGGTGGTCATGGAGTCCGGATCTCGAAGATATGAACGAATTTCTGGTGGACAAGCAAGGACAGGCGGCAATGACCGTCGGAGGGCTCTATATATCTCAGCCAAATCGCGAGCCAACTGGAAAAACCCATGTGCGTCGCACATTATATGATGCAATCGTATACCCAGGGCAACTCCTCCACACGAAAACCGGGTATGCTGGATAGCGAATATCGGATCCCGGCAGACACCTTCAATCGTTCGATCGAAAGGCGCCAATAATGCGGTGCCAGCGGCTGGAAGGTTGGGCATCAGGATACGGCCAGATGCACGAATAGGTGAGCAAAAAGCATCCAACCGTGCACTACACTGTGCTTCAAGTAACTCAGCCCCATCGCCCAGTCTAGTAATCTCAGGCACGTGTCCGTTTTCGTTGAAGGATAAGCGGCCCGTCAATTGCGGATAGTAGTCTAGGAGGTACGAAAGCGCTTGCCGCAGCCGTCCGACCGGAATAAGCTCGTTCTGGGATGAGTTTGAATGTGCAGCTGGTGCAGGCTTTTTGTATACAAAGACAACTTCAATAGGGACGAACGGAAGCACCATATGATCGATTGGACCCAGCTTGAATGGCGACTCAAGCCCGGCCACGGCGTCCTTGTTCGCACATTGTAGCGAATAATGTGCTGTAACTTGCACTTTATCTGAAGAAACGATGGTCATGTTCGCGGAGTCGAGAGGAGCTTCTTGCTTTGGTCAAAGGGTATAACACGCACTGGAGAGAAGTCAAAACTGATCACAGTCATGAAGAGAAGAGAAATAGTGTGTCACAAAGCACACAGTTCAGCAGCATGGCAATCCCAAGTTTATAAACCCCGCAAAGATGCAGATCCCCCTTATATATGAAGCAAAATTGACGTTCTGAGGCATTTTCGTCCGAGCGCGAGAGATTTTAGCGCGAATGAGAAGCTGACAACGAGAAGCAAGAGACAAGTGAGCACTCCCCCGTCCGCAAATCCGTTCCTCACAATCAGTCAAATGTATGGAGAATGCCATATTATCAGTCAATCTCTAGACTCAAGAATGAACATTCACAAAACTTTTAATTGCAGAGGATAAATTCGACTGAAATGCTCAGGCTCAGCTCAGGAGGTGTGCCATGATCGGCTATTTTTAGCCCCTGGATTCTTCGAGCATCATCCATATTCTTTTTGCCCGCTCATTGAGAGTACGGAGCTATGGAGTATTAGATCACTCATGCCTCAATAAGTTAGATGGGATCGACCTGATGAAAGTTTTGGCGTTTTGACACGGTGGATGGGGAGACCCAGAGCTGTACCGCGATAGTCGCGAGTGAAAAGAAAACGTTGCAGCATTGCGAAAACAACTGAGCATGCCACAAAACGAAACTCCGTCAGAAACGTATGACACAGTAAAGGGTAAGCTGTGATAGAAGTGCCTCAGCTGGTGACTTCGTGAGGCGACATGGTCGGCGTCAGATCAACTTCCACGAACTTGAAGTTGAGGTCCATATAAAGACGTCTAACCTAAACTGGACTAGTACCGCTGAGGGCTACAGTTCTGATAGTTGCGGTCTGCCGTAGCAACAATCGTGACTTTTGATGAAGCCAAAGCTGTGACTTGAGTTGACAGACAGCTCTAATACAAGAATGTGAATCTATCAACTGAACCCTCTCGACCTACTGCCTGAATCTCGCTGAGTCTATCTTCATCAATTTCTCTAGTTTCCAACCATCTGGGTGCAGAGTCTTGAAATCCCCTTTGCCTACCTCTCATCATTCCAACTTCTCGTCATGGCCGAGCCCCCGGCCAAACGCGCCCGACGCATGGACAGCTCAACGATGTGGGATATGAACGATAAGAACCCCAAAACCACCGACTATATCTCAGGTGAAATAGACCGCAGCGGAAGACGTGACAAAGACGACACGCGGCGACCTGCAGGCTCGACGCGGACAGAACGACGGCAGAGATCTCGATCGAGAGACCGGGATGACAGGAGACGTGACCGGAGCAGATCGAGAGATAGAAGGACGAAAGATGGGCCTCGTGATAGGGATAGTCGGCGAGACGGTGACCGAGATTCTCGAGGGGCAAGGGATCGAAATAGGAGCCGGAGCCGAGATCAAGGCCGTGATCGAGAGCGAAGTCGAGACAGGGAGCATACGCGACGAGGTTGGTATTTGTTTGATTTTACGTTTTTATGCGCTGCGTATTCGCTATCCGGATTCCTGGCTGACCCGTTGATGCGTAGTAGAGCATCATTCAAAACCTAGTCGATATCGTGACCGGCCACGAACGCGCTCCAAATCCCAACCTCGTTCGCGTTCTCGCTCTCCAGCACGAAATGGCACGAAGCTGCGGACAAGATCGCCCCCACGTGGGTCGAAATCTGAGCGGAGACATGCTGGAAGACGCAGTGTACCACCAGATGACGATCGCGGTCTCAATGGTATATCGGACCGACAGCGACATTCTTCAAAGTCCCGAGATGCGGACGGCATGGAAATCGACACAGACATGGAGATTGATGGTATGGAGCAGATGATGCTGAAGACAATGGGTTTCAAATCCTTTCGATCTACCCAGAATACCAAAGTTCCCGGAAATCAAATCTACGGGGTCAGGAAGGAGAAAAAGATACAGTATAGACAGTACATGAACCGTGTGGGCGGATTCAATAGGCCGTTGAGTCCATCGAGATGACGCCTCTGGCCAGGGATTTTGATTCTATTTTATTTTGTTCATTTCTATAAAGACGGATTGTGAGCGGACTTTTCATATCCTTATCTTTGCATGCAGGTTTGCGGCGGACGCGATCGCGCTTTATGGTTCTACATAGTTCATGGGTTTATTGAAAATCAGAGAATTTATTTCAAGTGCGCATCATTTCCCCGCATACCTAGTCAAAGAGCATCTCTGAACCGCAGATGCAGTTTATTGATTGTTTCTAATTTTGCTTCTAATATCACTGGGTGGGATGAATCATGCGATATGTCACCTCGGGTAACCCCATTCACTACTTAAGATATATCTCCCCATTCAAACACGCATGCCGAAGCGCTTGTGTCGAGTTTGTTCCCCCAGTACTCTACACCATCCACGACATATTGTTCCGGCAAATATCCGGATATGTCAAAGTATTTACGAAGACATTCCTTTTTCAGCGCTTTGCTTGAGATCGTTGAAGGGATCTGTTCTTCATCCCGGAGGATTCGTAAAAGTGCAGGGAATTTTGATGACGCCATCTTTGTAGCTGCGAGGTCGTCACGTATTCTTCGAAGGTCAATATCACCATACTCTGTTTTGCTCATCTTCTGCTTCTGAAGTCGCACTAGTGCAGCCGCCAGTCCACCAGCCTCATGGTCCTGAACAGGGAGGATATAGGCTTCGGAGATATACGGGAGGGCCATTAGGCGTTGCTCGAGCTCAAGAACGGGAATCTTAAATCCATGAAACCGGATCCCTTGGTACATATCATCAGCTTCATTTGATAGGAAGTACGCTCACTGTTATGAAACTTACAGTCGCATGAAACCCTCCCATCGAAGAAATAATTTTTCCCAATACGGTGAGCATAATCGCCTGTTTTGTAAAACCCTTCGTCATCAAACGCAGCACGGGTGGTTTCATCATCGTTGATATAACTAAGTCCGACATAAGTAAGGAAGAGGCACAAGAAAACAGCGACATCATTCCTTACTGGGTAAACATTCCAGGGCTTTTGGCTAGAATTTCGCCATGATTACCTTCAGACAGCTTCACTATCGTCCCTGGAAGAGGCGTCCCAATACATCCCTAAAACAGTCAACGAAGAGAACGGAGAGGATCACGCCGCCACTTACATCCGCAAAGTCTGGACCAACGGAAGCAGCCATTACACCGCCACCCATCTCAGTAATCCCGTAACCGTTCACGAGAGGCATATTCGTCAAGTCCCTAAAGAAGTCACGAGTGCAAGAATCAAGAAAGGACCCGCTTGTGTACACCGTTTGAAGACTTCGAACCCCATTAATATAAGTATTACGATCGCCAGCAGGGAGGCCGCTGATATGCTCATTGTAATGCTCCATCAACTGCCTCAGGCATGAAGGAAAGATGCTTGTTATTGTGACTTTGCCTCCTTTCAAGATATCCCAGAATTTCGCAGGCGCGAATCCACCTTTCATGAAATGCACTTTTTCGCCGTTGAGAACGCTGAGTAGAAGACCCGTTGAGCCTCCTATCCAGTGAACCGCACTAGTTGCCAGATAGAAACTGTCTGGGGGGGCTGGGTCATCCGTATAATGAAATAGCTGTCGTGGGAGAACAGCACCTTTTGGCAGCTTCGTTGTCCCAGATGTAAAGAGGACAAGGCATCCAGCCTTTGGTGGGAATGTTAGTCCGTTGTCGATTCTCATTTCGAACCTCGATTTTAAGGAGGGTCCAGCCCTGGTGATCGGGATGATGCTCAGCGTGTTCCCGGTCCGGTTCTGAACGTGTTCTCTAATGGTGACAGCTTTGTCGAAAGCACTCGCCTCCACGACAATGCAAGTTGCACCACTCTTGTTGAGAAAGTAGAGTGCTTCATCGGGAGAAGTTTCCGGTCCTACCCATCGTCGGCTTAGATTTAGCAGAGTTCCTAGGCCACTTCTGGGCTTGAAAAGATACTATCACGACTCACCCAGTGGCACATGTATCCCCCCGAGAGCTGCAATCGCCAAAAAGCTCACAATGAAATAATATCCGCTAGATCCGAGAAACGCGACAGTCGCAGCCTCCTTTCTCAGACAACCATTCTTGTCGAACGACGTGCTATGGAGTTGTTTTCGCAGGACCTCGCGAAAATGTATGACGTCGCTAATCAAATCCCTATAACTGGCATCGATTCCGGTATATTCGTCATGGATTATCACTCCAGGTCTTTCTGCACCGAGACGTCGAAGTCGGGTGAATATGGCATCGTTTGGAAACGCCTGAGTTGTTGGCGGAGCATCGCTTTTAACACCACAGATCTTGTACAACGGATGCAGCCAGAAGGGCCAGGAAAAACGGACCAGGGCCTTCAACATGTCTTCTAATGGGACGAATAAAAAAGAATTATAGTAGTTGGAACTTACTCCATAGAGCGAATCGTACATCCATCGCGACTCTAGTGCTCCAGGTAGGTAGGATGTCGTCTCAATTTATGTATCCGGAGAAAGGTGCAAGAGCTCCATTTCCCCATCCTCAGTAGCTGTGAAATAACAGCGCTTGAATGACGACGCGATGATTGACGAACTGATACCTGTTTACTGCAAGGGATGAGTTCTTGTTCTGGTCCGATTCTAGATCTGACGAACCTATCAGCCGGAGATCAGCACATGCTTCAACAAACTTCTCATCAGCGGCGACTCTTAGTGCTCCGTGAATACCAGTAAAAGCCATTCCGCCGTTTCTCCGTGTCTGCGATTGGAGCTCATCCTCGGACATAGGGACACTGGCGCTGAAAATAATCGTACTGTATGGAATGCTTCAGCGATAGCCGTTAATATTGCTTTTTCTGTTGGCGAGCTGAAGTGGTGGCTAACCAGAAACTTCCGGCACCAAGGACATGCAGGCAGCCTCTGCTGTCAATCAAAAAGCACCTTCTCGCTTCCCGCTCATATAATTCGCTCTGGTTTTTCGGGTCCTCCGTCGTAACTTAGATGTTGATTTTTTAGGCCGAAAGCTGAACTCCAGTGTGGAAGAAAGCATGTGGGCGCGTTATTACTGTGTACGGCCTCTCATTCCATACTGGGACGTTAACGTACTTCCCGGATAAACGACCCGCCCGGAGTAACGAGCTCGCTTTTCCCATACTAAATCGCGAAAATTGACGAATTTCAACACCCTATATCTCAGCCACCATACATTCAATCAACTAGATAATATGGAAATATTGCTCTTGAGACCTGATTAACATATTAATAAGCAGTTTTTATTCAGGGACCGAAGGCACGCTTGTTGGCAGCGAAGCGACCTATTTTCGCTCCGAAACTTGAGCCAAAATTGGCGGTACTAAGAGCACTTTTTCCCTCCACACCCAACCTTGGGTATTTTTCCTGAGAATGAGAAGCCCTGTTAGATGAAGCTGCTTCTTCGTGCGCTCCAAATTTTGAAGAAAAATATCAAGAAGTCAGAAAGTTACAATACCGTAATTCGATTACAGCCGTACAACTTTGGGTGGGAAATATTTGTAGAAAGAGTTAAGCAATACGCAGACTTTCGCGTCCACCATTGTGTATGTGTATCGGACAAATGGCAAAAATTATAATTCTAATATCAATTTATATATATTACATGTTGATTCGCGATTCAGAGCTTGTTGTGGTTGAGAAATAGACGTTGAAATTCGCCATTTTTCGCGATTTTGTATGGGAAAAGTGAGATCGTTACTCCGGGCGGGTCGTTTATGCGGGAAGTACGTTACTGGCATACCCCATACGGAGTATGGAGTACATTTCCCGCAAATCTATTTCAATGTTATTAGCTACGGAGTAGTACGCATCATGTTGAGATGTTCGTCTCCGTCACATCAATAGCTGCAGGCGGGACCTCAGCTCCTGTGGTCCAGCTAGGTAGTTTCTCTGATCCGACAAGGTAGGCAAGCTTCAAAGGTAAGGAAGTTTGAGATCCCGTCAACAACCTTACCAATGTACCTAGATAATTGACCTCGCCTCCCGAGGTGAAGTCATGGATGGCTTCCAAGATCCCCTTGTCATAATCCTCACCCATCCATCCGTCCCCGAGATCTCCATCTTTCGCTTCGCTATCTCGTGGGCATTCCATCGGGCAATGTAGTGTTGCAGAAATAATCTCGAACTCACTTGCTAATTAATGATAATAGCAGCCGACATTAGCAACAATAGCTGTAATACTCCGTGCCTCTTGTGCAGATGCAAAACTTTTGTCTGCGGGAGCGTCGCCGCAAAAAATCAACCCTAAGATAAAAGGCGCCAGTACTGTGGGGCAGCAGAACTCCCCAAGCACAAGGTGTGCGTGATATCGATCTTTAAAACGTAACATCTCATATCATACAATCTGTCCTTCGTGTTGACAGGCTATTGGTTCGGAAGTTTTTTGTCCGCGAGCGGAGAAAATCTGTGAGAATCTGAGCAAATCTCCGAGCTTGGCGCTTTACCTGATTGGTGAGACCGCCGAGGCTCCGCTAAGCTTTCTCGGGCTCCGCCAACGGACAACTGGCCGCTTATGTAAGACGCGTTCACCCAACACACACAGAAAACCAGACGCAAATCTCAACACCCGCTCGATTCTCACCAAACGAAAATAAATTGCAGCTCATAATGTTCTGGCACATTGATGCTTACCATTATGATATTGTGTGAGGCGATTGATATCTGAAATATTCACAGCACAATGATTATTCAATCCGGCTGCGAGTCCCCAAATTGAACACGCTAATGAGTATTAAGGATGACTACGGAGTACCCCTGGGGGAATGTTGCATTTTGCGAGAATCATGCACGAACTCTGCATATGCGAACAAGCGCGGAGCTTGTTTTGGCCATGTTTTCCGAAATGCCTGATCGTTGATGGTTCCAATGCCACATGTTTCCCTCGGAAACATCTCTGGTTCACGGCTTCAAGATTTCCATACTGGTGTCTTGTTTCCGCCGTTTCGCTTCGATATTCTATTTTCTTTGCTTCAATACTCAGCGTGGTCAATTTGTCTTGCTTTATTTTGCTTTCATGGCCCCTGCCATGAACTGCCAGGGATCTCCTCGAATCTAGGCTTCTCGAAGACTGAAATGTACAGATGTACCCCGTATGTTCCCGGACATACAAAATACAACCGCGTGTCATTTAATTGTGCTATCCAGTCAATGAGGCACACGGAGTGGGCTCCTCCGTGCTATATAAGTTTTGGGTGATCCTCGCTCCTAGACATGATCGCATGACGATCAGGCTCACCTCAATAAGTTTTCTATCTCTCCAAATCTCTGTGTGACGGTTCGCGTCTGGTCTGCTTCTTACCTTGTCATGGGCTTCTTTTTAAGAGTGTTGACCAGTACGCTGGCAGTTGTTTCCGCGGTTGAAGCTGGGAATCTTCTCAATTTTGAAAACGAAAAGGATGTCATCCCCGGTTCCTACATCGTGGTGATGAAGGACGAAACCTCATCGCGAGACTTCAAATCCCACCTCGGCTGGGCGGCTAACGTTCACTATGGTAACCTGGCGAAACGAGGATCCGGCAGCCCCGCAGGTATGCAATTTAGCTTCGACATTGCAGGCTGGAGAGGATATAGCGGCAAATTCGACAATGACACAGTCAATGAGATTGTTAATCATCCCAATGTGCGCTTTCCTTCCCCCCTTTGAATCCTGGTAGCTTACGGGTCATAGGTGAAATTCGTGGAACCCGACCGCATGTCCAGCGCTGGCATCTTTAAAACTCAAAAGTCAGCTCCATCCTGGGGTCTTGGTAGAATATCCCATAGACGAAAGGACGTTAGCGATTACGTTTATCACCAGTCAGCTGGCAAGGGTGTTTCAGTTTACGTGGTCGACACTGGTATCGATATCCTCCACCCAGAATTTGAAGGCCGGGCCGAATGGGGACATAGCGTTATTGATGAACCGGATACTGATTTGCACGGACATGGTACTCATGTTGCTGGTACAATCGGCTCAAAGACATTCGGCGTGGCCAAAAAGGTGAAACTTATTGCAGTAAAGGCCCTTGGTCAGGACTCCAGAGGTCCTGACAGTGGGATCATTGCCGCGATGGATTGGGTTGTGAACCATGCGAGAGAGAAAGGAGTGTTGGGGAAAGCGATCATGAACCTGAGTTTGGGCGGGGATACCGCGACGGCTCTGAACGAAGCCGCCGAAAAGGCCGTCGAAGCTGGAATGTTCCTTGGAGTTGCCGCTGGCAATAGCAACGTGCGTGAAGCAGATTCTTTCAACTGGCAGTCCCCTATGACATCCAGCACTTCAACCACTTCGTCTCATCGAAAAAAGGAGAAAAGCTTACCATGACCTCTTACAGCAAGATGCCGTCAATGCCTCGCCAGCATCGGTGAAATCCGTATGCACAATTGCTGCAAGCACGATTGACGACGAGAAGGCGTCCTTCTCCAACTATGGACCTCTTGGTATGTTGTTCTTCCATGTGGCGATTCGACACCCTCCTTCCATCCCATCGAACACGAGGTGCGATGCTGACCACGTCAACACAATCAGTCGACGTCTATGCTCCGGGACACCAAATTCTTTCCACTCTGCCTGGTGGGCGTAATGGCACAATGTCCGGAACATCCATGGCTGCTCCTCACGCATGCGGAGTTGCAGCCTTGTTGATGTCGTCCGAAGGAGTCAAAGCACAAGCGGCCTGCAACCGCATCAAGGTGCTCGCATGGCCGCAGATCAAGAAACCTGGCGAGAAAACCACTCGTAAGCTGCTTTACAACAACAGCTGGCGGTATTAGCAGGACACGCACTCCGTACAACTTTAAAGAAGGTACAAAGAGAGTGCAACCATTTTCATAAAAGGAAAGCTAGCTGATAAGGATGGACCTCGCATGTCTGTGGACACCATGTTTGATTCAAGGCTTGAAAGCCAGAACACGATTGGATGTGGCGATCATAAAACATCGTTTAATAGAGAATAGGCAGGTCACAGCCATGATTAAGGGCCGCAGCCGGAGGCAAGGAGAATATGAGAAACAAAATTAATATTATTTATCAGTCAGCTTGATGAAATAGGCGCATCCTCATCCTCATCATCCTACTGTCATTTTGTCTCCGGCGGGTATTTCCCCCGGCCTCCAGAAACCCTTGTTCAGGAAACTCTGGGGTACCATCATAAGGTGAAACTTGGCTTGTTGCTTGTCCCATCCTTCATCCCGCAATCCAGGGCAATGACTCGCCAGCCAGTAGTAAGTCCCTCAAAACGGTGCTGCCCATTTTCTAGAACGGCGTGCCCAGGCCCGGATGTTCTCCAGTCGAGCCCCTAGCTGGAGTGCATCTAATTACCAGCTGCCCAGGAGCTGCTGGCCAACCCACTCCGCATTCTGTCTCCTCTCCGTCGGGGAACCTTGCATAACTGCCCCGGGAAGAGGAGTCGGCATCCACGGTCTTGACAGCTAAATTAACTGCATGGACTACAGGTGCTGCTCCTCCTACACCTCGTCATGTCGACCTCGTTAACCTCCATTTCCAGCATGAACCCTTTGCTGAAGAAAGTGTTTGTTGACCTTCAGGTTACATAGCTCCGGTTATAGAGGGGCATTTTCGATCGGAATCTCGGAAACGACATCTGACGACAGACGATCGCCAGGGTGATCTTCATGGTAGCAGTTGATAGTTAATTTGTTTTTGGGGGATGTTCTGGTTTGGTGGTTGGTTGCAGTCGGCCCGAACAAAGTTGTTCTGATGATCATCAGGGGTCCATGTTCCTGACAGCGTTTGCCTAGGCTCAACCGCTCTGCCGTCGCATCACAACCATCACAGCCATCGATTGAAGGAGTGTGGGTGGTCCTTCTCCAGATTAAACTAATCGGCTAACTCATCTAGTGCGTGCCAGGGGCCTGTTGCCACCGCTTGGTTGTAACCACCACCAGCCGGCTCTCACATCGGCATCCTCACATCCTCAATCGTCCATCGACGATCACCTGTGCCTGTCATTTCTCTGAAGCACCTGCACAGACAACCGCAGATGTTTCCAAACATCCCATTTTTCTTTGGTGGCATGATGAATGACACCTTTCTGTGCAATACCAGCCAGTCGCGGTTGGTGCCTTGCTGTTTCAAGCGGGAGAAGAATTGCCTTCTCTCAGTTCTCCCTCTCTTCCGTCTTGCTTCATGTGCGCCATCTCCTTATCTTCCCCACTGGATATAAGCCAACAGCTTATACCAAACCAGAAGGTTACACTCTGGCTCCTTGGCTGCAATTATCTTTGTAACCATTCTCCAGGGAACAACCATGCTCACTCCGCAATCCGCGTCGATCTAAGCTTTTGCTGAGGCTGTCGAGCAGACAGCCCATGACCCGATATCTACATGTGTTCTGGAAAAGTCCATGATCTGCACCGGTCATAGCCGGCTTCATTTGCAGAAATGTGACCCCTGGCCCTGAGGCGGACTCCGGCAAACCCACGAGGGTTGGTGCGGAGTGCACTGAACGCGGGGTGCCTTTACTATTATCGGGCCATGGATCATGTGGGATCGTGATTCGCGGACCACATGCAAATTGGAGGTCCTAAGGAGCGTGATGGAGGCACTGCTACGGTCACTCCAGAGGATTGCCGGACCGGGATATGGCACGATTGAATTGCTGAGATGGAGTGGGGGAACAGCCGTGAACCTGATGATATAAAGTCGGGCTGATCGCCATGAAGACTCCCAATAAATCATCCGTTGTCTCTTGAGCTCTTCAGAGACCGGCTTCTTGTTCTTCTTCTTGGGTATTCTTTCCGGTCATCATCATGCACGGTCTTCTTCTCGCCGCCGGGCTTCTTAGCCTGCCTCTCCATGCTCTAGCTCATCCTCACCACCAGTCATCCCCGGCCGTCTACCGCCGTGGTGCTGTTGATCTGGATGCCTACCGTCTGCCTCTAAAGAGCAAGTACACCAATGCCAACGAAGTTGAGGACAGCCCACCCTCCATCGCGGCTTTCGGTGGTTCCAGCTATGTGGATGTTGCGACCGCGCTCGTGAAGGAAACCTTCCCAGACCTCACTTTCCGTGTGGTCAACGACCACTACGTTGGTGACAATGGCGTTGCTCACGTCAACTTCCGCCAAACCATCCACGGACTCGACGTCGACAACGCCGACTTCAACATTAACGTAAGTTGGCCACTTGCCATCGGTCCCCCTTGAGCTGCGAAGCTGATAGCCGTATAGGTCAAAGATGGAAAGATCTTCTCCTTTGGCAACTCCTTCTACACCGGAAAGGTCCCCAAGAGCAACCCAATGGTGAAGCGTGACCAGGCCGATCCCGTCCAGGCCCTTAAGGAGGTCATCAAGACCCTCCAGCTTCCCGTCAAGGCCGAGAAGGCCTCCGCCAAGAAGGTCAAGGGCGTTGAATCCTTTGTCTTCAAGGGAACTTCTGGTGCTTTGTCTGAGCCCAAGGGTGACCTCGTCTACCTCGTCAAGGAAGACGGAAGCTTGGCCTTGACCTGGAAGGTTGAGACCGATGTCGGTGACAACTGGCTTTTGTCGTATGTCGATGCAAAGGACGGCAAGAAGGTTCACAACGTCGTTGACTATGTTGCCGATGCTACCTACCAAGTCTAGTATGCTCCCTGCAGACCTTTATTTTGATTTCCCATGCAAAGGTGGCTAACGAAAATGACAGTCCATGGGGCATCAACGATCCCACTGAGGGCTCTCGCAAGACTTTCACCGACCCCTGGGACAACCAAACCTCCGAGTTCACCTGGATCGGTGACGGCGCAAGAAAATATACTACCACTCGTGGTAACAACGGAATTGCCCAGTCCAACCCCAACGGCGGAAGCACATACGAAAACAACTACCGTCCAAACAGCCCCCAGCTCAAGTTCGAGTACCCATTCACCACTGCCATGACCCCACCATCAACTTACATTGATGCCTCCATCACCCAGCTCTTTTACACTGCGAACACCTTCCACGATCTTTTCCACATGCTCGGTTTCACCGAGAAGGCTGGTAACTTCGAGTTCAACAACAACAACCAGGGTGGCCGAGGCAATGACTTTGTCATCTTGAACGCCCAGGATGGCTCCGGCACCAACAACGCCAACTTTGCTACTCCTCCCGATGGCCAGCCCGGCCGCATGCGCATGTACACCTGGACCACTGCGCGACCAAACCGTGACGGCAGCTTCGAGGCCGGCATTGTCATCCACGAATACGCTCACGGCCGTGAGTATCTTATCTGTCCCTTTTTTGGCGCATTTCTCTAATAATGACTTTTGTTTAGTTTCCAACCGTCTCTGCGGTGGACCTGCCAACTCCCGCTGCTTGTCTGCTCTCGAGTCCGGCGGTATGGGTGAAGGTTGGGGTGACTTCCTCGCCACTGCCATCCGTCTCAAGCCTCGCGACACCCGCGCAACTGACTACACCATGGGCGCTTGGGCTGCCAACAACCCCCGTGGAATCCGTCAACACCCATACTCCACCAGTATGAGCACCAACCCCCTCGTCTACACCACCGTCAACAGATACAACCGCGTCCACGATATCGGTACCGTCTGGGCCACCATGCTTTATGAAGTCATGTGGAACTTGATCGACAAACACGGCAAGAATGACGCTCCCCGCCCAACCTTCCGCAATGGCGTCCCAACTGACGGCAAATACCTCGCTATGAAGCTCGTCGTTGACGGCATGGCCTTGTAAGTTCCACCATGCTAACCCTCCCAATATATATCATTCCCCTTTGGATAGAGAGGAAGCAGATGACTAACAAGTGGTCACGTTACAGGATGCCTTGCAACCCCAACTTTGTTCAAGCTCGTGATGCCATCTTGAACGCCGACAAGGCTCTCACCAAGGGTGCCAACCAGTGCGAGATCTGGAAGGGCTTCGCCAAGCGTGAGCTTGGTGTTGGTGCTAGATACGGTTCCACACGTACTGGGAGCACGGAGATCCCTCGTGAATGCCGATAGATGGATGCCCCTCTGAGTACGGAGAACACCCCCCATTTTTTACCTTAAACTGTATATAGCTTTACGATCTGACTGGAGAAGAACTGCTGGAATCATGGTATATCTCGGTCTTTGAATCTCATTTACATACCTCTTCAAATTTTTATTCTCTTCGCCCATAAAGTAGTCTCATTCATCATCGTTGTGTTTATATTGCGGCAGTCATCGTTTCTGTCTCTAGTTTGCTGCTTCCCTGTTTAGAGTCGAGCGCTCCGAGGTTTGCTGGTAGCACAGTCACACGATGCAGCCGATGGATAGTGGGTGCACAAATCAATCCGGCCTGTCTAATTTGTGATGGCCTATAGTCCCGATGTTTGCGCCGATAAGTACATCCGAGTCCTTCAACGATAATAATAACCGTTAAGCTGGTCTCGAGCCGCGGTGGCGGTCTGTCTAGTTGAATAACTAAGTTACGGGAACGAGATGCCCATGATCTTCCCGAGTTTGCCATCTGCTTCCCCCCGCCTTTCCCACTTAACTTACGGTACGACAACGATGCGGCCGCACGCAGGTCAAAAGCTATGGAGCAGTGCTTTCTGATCAAACTTATTCAAGGCTCTTATTATTACTGTAGTGAGATTAAGCTTCTCATGATCATCTTGTGGGGGAGTTGAAGAGAACCAGAGAATCAGGGTTGGCATCGAACGGTGATGATGTGATGGCGATCGTAGAGCATCCGCCGAACATGCAAATCGCTTCCCCGCAAAACTCCACCAAGCAACGGAACCTAAAAACGACGACAAGAGAGCCCGCAGACACAAATAACGAGTGTACTGGCTTCAGATACGAATTATATACCAATTGTTAGAGGAATCAAGTGCTTCTGTGTTTTTTTGGCCTGAATCACATAAATCGCTTCTTCCATGGATACAGTGCTTGACGCTGCGTAACTTGGGCTGAGGGGCAGAAGTGGGATAGACTCGAAAATCTGGGAGTCTGTCTCAGATCGTTCGGCTGGCAGAGAGCAAAAACTTTTTCTCAGTTGTGTGTGTTGAGTTGAGGTGAGAACCAGGAAACTAAACAACATTGTATCCTTGGTTTCCTTTTCAGGGGAGCGAAGAAGATTCAGAAAGTTGAATATCGTGAGGTCTTTCTTTTAGGCGTCGAAGGAAGGAAGCTGGAGAATTCGCACTCGGCTTGTCTGTTCTACGTATTCATACACAGTATATCACTCGTTGAGCTTAGGCATCGCTTGATACTATCGTTTTATTTTGCTCTTTTTTCAAAATGGATCGTTCTCTTGATGGCGCGGAGCGGACTATCGTCATTATCGGTAAATCGCTTTTCATCACCCCGCTGACGCCAATTGACAAAAGGACTTTGATAGCTGACGTTGGCTTGAACAATCATAGGTGGAGGCATCATCGGATGCTCGACGGCATACTTCCTGACGAGACACCCCTCGTACGACCCTTCAAAGCACAAGGTCATAATCCTCGAAGCCACAGACATCGCGAGCGGTGCGTCAGGAAAGGCAGGCGGTCTTCTTGCGCTCTGGGCTTATCCTGTGGACATCGTCCCTTTGAGCTTTCGCTTGCATGCCGAACTGGCCAAAGAACATAATGGCAATGAGAGATGGGGGTATAGACAGGTGGCCTGTGGACAATTGATGGCGCGTGTCTTCCCTAAAAGCAGGGCCAGCACGAATGCCAGCACAAGTAGCTCGATGGAAAGCAAAAGTAAAGAAGCCGTGTCGCTTCAGAAACGGACAGAAGAGGCTATCGCGCTCTTAAGGGCGGCCGGTGTTCCTAAGGATCTGGATTGGTTCGATCCCTTTACTTTGTCTGGATTTGACGACATGGGCGATCCGGGTTCGACGGCCCAAGTTCATCCGTATCTATTTACGACGTCGATGGCGAAGTTGGCGGAAGAAAAGGGTGCGAAGATCACACTAGGTTCTGTCACGGAGATTGAACATTCTGCAGAGGGAGTGAACGCGGTGAAATATACAGATAAAGAAACGGGTGGGACGAAGAGCATATCCGCCACGGATGTTATCGTCTCTGCAGGTCCATGGACCAAGTCAGTCTTTCCACGAGCTCCCATCGAAGCATTACGTGCACACAGTGTGGTTATCCGTCCCACGCGCCCCGTGTCGGCATATGCGGTGTTCACCAGCATTGCTGTGCCCCCGAAGGCCGACCGACGGGGAAAAACAGTGGTAGCACCAGAGATATACGCCAGACCTGACAACACAGTATACGCCTGCGGCGAAGGTGACAAAGTAGTCCCGCTTCCAGAGACTTCATCGGCAGTGGAAGTGGACGAATCACGGTGCCAAAATATCATTGACTCTATCAGCGCGATATCTACTGAGTTGCGGGAGGGCGAGGTTCTGGCTCGTCAGGCTTGCTATCTGCCGAACGTCTCCGTGAAAGGATCGGGTCCACTAATTGGGCCAACTGACATAAAAGGCATGTATCTTGCCGCGGGCCATACGTGTTGGGGCATCCAGAATGCGCCGGGAACAGGAAAGGTGATGAGTGAGTTCATCTTTGACGGCAAGGCGAAGAGCGCGCGTGTTTCGGGCTTGGATCCGCGTCTTGTCTTGTAGATTTTCTGGTAGATTCTAGCGGTGAATCTATCCACAAAGAATCATTAAATTGTCAATAGATATCCTTCCAGGTGCCTTTTGCGTTTTGTGGAACCATAACGTAGCTATCTAGGGGAAAGTTTGGAGAGGTGAAATGAAGCATCATCGCATGGCCAAGCAACGTTGCAGGTGGACGCGTTTACTTACATACATCCTCGACTTCTCTCCTCCCCATCGCCCACGGCCCCATTAGACCAGGACCGGGAACTACGAATGTGCAATACAATTTCGCAATTGATGTTCCCATCCCGACAATGAACAGCGTTTTTCAGTCGCTGTGGACTTGCGTCCTCGCGATCCTCAGCGTCACAAACCACCTCCAGCTTCACGTCAACGCCAAATCCACCGTCCACGAGTCCTCACCGCTGACCAGCGAAATTGACCGGTTGTCAAACCAGTCGCTACTATGGGGCCCATACCGACCGAATCTCTACTTTGGGGTGCGCCCGCGCATTCCGAAGAGCTTGTTGATGGGCCTGATGTGGGCAAAGTTGGATGATTACAGAACAGCGCAGGGGAGTAAGTGAAGGTCAATGGCTCTCATTGCGTTATGTCCTCCGGGAAGGATTTGAATTATTTCAGCTTGGGAGGGACAATGCTGACTCTCCCTTTTTTCTTCTTTTCGTTCAGACTTTAGGCATACCTGTGAACAAAATGAAGGCATGGCGGGTTACGGCTGGGACGAGTACGATATCCGGAAGGGAGGCCGACAGACCATTCACGACGTCGGGAACACGCTCGACCTTACCATCGAATTTGTAAAGGTGCCAGGTGGACAACACGGCGGCAGCTGGGGTGCTCGTATCAAGGGCCAACCGAGGCCGGATGCGCCGCCAAATCAGCCTACGACGGTGGTATTCTACGCTGCCATGGAAGGACTAGGCGAACTGGGGGTTGAGGGGGAGGTAGACCCTCTGGGATTCACAGGCAACGTGAAAATGTCCGGGAACATGGGTGACTTGGGTGATTTCACGATTGATGTTACGCGTGGTCCGGAAACCAATCAATATCCGCCCAAGACGCACCCAAGCTATGACGAGAAGCCATCGGACAGGAGCTTTGTTGCTAGTCTCCAAATGCAGCCGGAGGTTCTGTGGCAAGCTAAGAGTACGTTGCTACATCGAACCTCCTGAGGTACTGCTTATGCGGGTTCTAATTCACTCCTGGCAGATATCTTGTTTGCGCACTTAAAGCAGGAAATCGACCCCCTGGTCGAGAAGTACGGCACAGATAATCCTCCTCCTCCGAGCCGGCTCTTTACCATTGCCAGTAAGCCAGCACATGGAAACTTCCATTTGGTGCAGAAGGTCTTCCAGGGAGCGTTTGAGGTACCTGCACTATCTCGCCTGATATTTAAGGCCTTTTCTGACGTTTAGCAGTTTGATATTCTATTTTCTTCTGGCTCTGCTAGTGAAAAACTGACCTGTAAGTACCACTCCTTTAATTCTTAAGTTGCTTTTATGGTTGTGCTCACTGCGTTTTAGCGGATGTTCTGAGCAAGGAAATCAAGAGCAATTCACAATCTTTCGCAAAAAGATTTAAGGAGATCTACTCGCCCGTGGAACCATTCGATTCTCCCAAATATCTGTCCTTTTCAAAAGCAATGCTCTCGAATTTGGTTGGCGGTGTTGGATACTTCTATGGGGACTCGATCGTTGACCGGTCCAATGCCCCGGAATACGAGGAGGAGAATGAAGGATTCTGGGAAGAAGCAGCCGAAGCGAGAGCACGGGTACAACCCACCCCTGACAACCCGGCTGAGCTGTTTACAAGTATTCCTTCACGTCCCTTTTTCCCTCGTGGGTTCCTTTGGGATGAAGGGTTCCACTTGATGCCAATTATGGACTGGGATCCTGATCTTACGTTAGTAATCCAACGATCCGAAATCACAGAAAGACGGGGCTAACAAGGCTATAGTCTCCAGATTGTGAAGAGTTGGTTCAACCTCATGGACGATGATGGCTGGATCGCCCGCGAGCAGATTTTAGGGCCGGAAGCCCGTAGCAAGGTGCCTCCAGAGTTTCAAGTCCAGTATCCACATTATGCGAATCCTCCGACAATGTTCATGATTTTGGATGAGCTCGTAAGAAAACTGGGTTTAAGCGACGCACAACCATCCTCCAATGACATCAGATCAATGTGTCTGAAGGACCGCGAAGCTGCAGAAGCTTACATGCGCTCCTTGTACCCCCTGCTCAAACGCCAATACTTTTGGTTTAAGAAAACGCAGTGGGGTGATATCAAGTCTTACGAGCGTGAAGCCTTTTCAAGCAAAGAAGCATATCGCTGGAGAGGTCGTACGGTCGATCATATACTTACTTCAGGCCTCGACGATTACCCGCGACCCCAGCCACCCCACCCAGGAGAGTTACATGTGGATTTAATAAGCTGGATGGGGTTGATGACCCGGTCGATACGACATATCGCGACAGAATTAGGTGAAAACGACGATGCGGATGAGTTCGCCAAGTACGAGAACGCTATCAAACGCAACATCGACGACCTTCACTGGAGCGAGGCCGAAAAGGCGTACTGCGATGCTACGATCGACGAGTTTGAGGAGAATGTGCACGTATGTCATAAAGGTTATGTCTCCCTTTTCCCATTCTTGACAGGGATGCTGGATGCGGATAGTCCTCGTCTCGGACACATACTCAATCTGATTAATGACCCGGAGGAGTTGTGGAGTGACTATGGCATTCGAAGTTTGAGCAAGAAAGATAAATTTTACGAAACCGGCGGTAATTACTGGAAGAGCCCCATCTGGATCAACATAAACTACTTGATACTTAAGGGACTTCTTGTAAGTACCTCATTACTCCTCTTTCTTGGTATGACACGTGAATCTAATTGACTGCTGCTTAGGATATCGCGAATGTCTCCGGTCCATATCAGAAGCAAGCCTCCGAGATGTACACTAAACTACGGAGGAATGTTGTGGAGAACGTGTTCAATGAGTGGAAACGGACAGGATTTGCATGGGAGCAATACAACCCAACGACGGGCCATGGCCAGCGAACCCAGCATTTCACTGGATGGACCAGCTTGGTTGTGAAGATGATGGTCATGCCTGATACTCCAGCTGGACCTCCTGGGAACAAGCGTGATGAACTGTAAGAGTACTAGCTTTTTTCTCTCTCTTAAATCTTCATATTGATAGAAAGTCTCTGGAGTTATGAATTACTGGGGTTATCCGGTGGTTACCCATGGGTATCTCTCAATAAAGTAAAGCCGTAGAAAATGTAACCTTTTTTTGTAAATTTCCACCAAATTGAGTACGCCAATACCTTGCTGAACGCCAAAACCCATGGCCTGAATTGATTGAGTGTGTCGTGAAATTCATGAGTGAGGTCACTTTATCGACGTCGTTTATAATCACGGTCGTCATCGCCATGGCGCTCAGCTCTGCGTCCGTGAGGCGAACGGCTACGATCACGATCGTGATCACGACGAGAATGTTTGTAGTCTTCTCTGCGACGTTCATCCCTGCTATGCAATTTTGATAAAGAACGTTTCTGCTCACGCGCACGATCCGATGACCGAGATCGATGTCTCCGCCGCTCAGGACGGTCGTTTTCGTATTCGCTTCGCCTATCACGTTCTTTGCGGTCTCTATGATGATGGTGACGATGATGGCGATCTCGTTCACGGCTGCGCTCGCGGCTACGATCTGGTCGTCGTTCTCGGTCCCTGTCCCTGTGTCGGTCTCGGTCTCGCTTCCTGTCGATATCGCGGTGGTGGTGGCGGCGCTCATCCTTTTTCTTATCGTCGGATGAGGCTCTGCGCCTGTGGCTATGGCTACGACCAGACAACCCCACAGCTTCAAGTCTGTCAGCCTTGAGTACCGTGCCTGTTTCTCCTGTGCCATCGTAGCCACCGAATCCGATTCCTTTGACACCGCTCATGCCATTATCGTCTACTTCGCCAGTCGCTTCCTTGATGAGTTTCTCAACTTCGCTGCCCGCAACAGCAGTGGCATTTGCACCAGTTGCGTTGGCCGTCTTGGGGGCGACGGGTAGCCCGAGTGCTCGTGCCAGAGCTTCCTGTTCAGCTTCCTTGACCATGCGCAATTCGGCTTCGCGTGCTTCTTTCTCGGCGATTTCAGCGTCTTCTCCTGTGTTTTTGGCATACCAGGATAGATCGCGACCTTGTTGCCAACGGCCTACAGGAGCCATGAGGGAGTGGCCAAGGTAGTTTTCGCGATGGGAGGAGTCTTTCACGTCGGACCATTTGAAGGAGTCGCGGCCGCCGCTGCGATGATTAAAGGCGTTAGAGTGAACAGGTTAACAGCGATAGAAATTGTTTGATGAGCTTACCGACTGCCTTCTTTGCGTACACCAGCAACGAGGTCCATGGCTAGAGGACGTTTGTTGTTTGTGCCTTTCTCTCTCTTGGAGCGCTCTTCAACATTTCCTCCCCTGATGAATGTCTTGAAGATGACGTGCCCGGATCCCTGATCACGTGGCGCGCTAGCTAAGCCCTGAATTTATGGCTCGTGCGTTGGCGAAGCTTCCAATTAGCGTTTGGCGCGGTTAACCTCATCTCAACTGTCATCATCATCGCCGTCATATCACGAGCTAGTGACACGACAGATGCTGATGACCAAAAGCATGGATTGTCAAGGATAACTACGATACTCGATTGTACATTGAGCAAAGATAAAGCTGCCGCTACAGTCAGATCATGGTACTTTGTCTTTCAGGCAATTGCTGGGCTGATTCTCAACCAGCACAGAACGAATTTCCAAGGACTAGTCCGGCATGCGGTGTTTAGCACACGAACATCTTGCCATCCTCCTTCAATTGATTAATTCACATTCTCGGAACTGGCCCTCTGTTCTCCCTGCAAATCTATATATACCCTTGAGGCCATAAACCTCTGCCTGAAGCATCCGTTATATGCTTACAATGGACTCGTCATTATCAAAAATCAGATATGAGGAAGTTTTCGTTAATGATGACAGGCAAGATCACAAGGTTCGGGTAGAGGAGCGCGGAGATGAGCAGGGACACTGTAGAGTATGTTCTTTGTTTACAATCTCAACACTTGACAAAGGATTCTGACTCACTAGCTTCTAGTTTTCAGAGTACGTTAAGGCACCCCAATAGTGTGGCGTGCCCAGTCACTGACTTTAGTCTCTAGCCGGAGGGATGTGCCCGCCCCTCAGCCAACTACGTGGAGGAATAACCTTGTAAGTATAATCTGTGCGAAAATACGGATTGGCGTTGACCATTATCGCCTAGACCGCCTTATCCCAGCACCGTAATCTCTACTTTGTTGCGTTCCTTCACCAAATATATGTTTACCAGCCCACAATACATTCAGTGGGGACTACGCCCAAGCTTATTCTTACACCCTCTCTGAAAAGGCCGTTGGCTCCCGGTTACATTTCTGAATCTCGGCCCCATGCTATCAACCATCTTATGGTTGGTGATCTAGGCCATGAGGAAATCTTACTGCTTGCAACGGACTCTGGCAATGTTTCCGCATATCGAACAGAGCGCATATTTGCAGCAATTGAGCAGGCCGGAGAAGAAGAATGTGCAAAGCCAGAAGACTTTGGCAACACCGTGCCATGTTTTTTTATGGACTGGGTTGAGCGAAGTGCATGGGGCCTAGCCATTCATAAATATGCTCGGCTTATTGCCGTCAGTGCCAACACCTCCGAGATAACGGTGTGGGCTTTCGCCTTGATTGACCGGGCGAAAAACGAGCACAAACATCTTGAGGCTAATCCCTCGTTCATGAATGACTGGATTAGAATTTCAACGGCCTCACAGTTTCAAAATATTCGCCGGCTGGAACCTCAGCATCGCCGTTCCCGAAATATACGCATTACCTTACACGGTCATCCCAATAACGTTCCTTGTGTTGGGTTTTTGAACTCTGAGCTAGATCGCCATGGAGAGTGGCTTGTGAGCACGGATATTACAAATAAACTGTTTGTGTGGAGAATCTGGGAGAGCCCTTTACCTGTCTCTGGGTGGAACCTGAATCCTATCGGGCGAACTACCATTCGCCATTATATCGCTGATTCGTAAGTAGGCTACTCTTTTTTCTTGCTTTCAATTGATGCTTACTAGCTTTATTCAGTTATGACCGCGGATGGGCCGTGATGGCGTTGGACCCGAGATCATTTCGCATAAAGTCGTCCATCGAGGAAGCTTGTGGTGGCCAGCCTCTGTGTCAGCAAACTGGCAGTGCTTACGATTTGACGCCCCTTGTGGATGATGTACCTGGAGCCTCGACACGCTACGTATCTCTCTCACAGGATCAGCGGAATGAAATACAGGCTCATCACTTTGAAGATGGTCCTGGAGTTTATTTTCCCGGACATATAGTTGAAGGACATAACCTGGCATCTGAAGCATCTAATACACTTGCTGATACTTTAAACCCTGCTGGTGAGCCATCAGGAGACGGTGAGAGTGATGTTGAAGAACAGGGCGAGGCATCGGCGCCCATCGGTCAACCTCAAGAAGGGCAACAGCTAGCTTTAGTTCTTGGCCAGGATTCGGACAACCAAAGTGAGGCGCAGCCCAACTCGGATTTCGAGTCCGAATCCAATGCTGGGGAAGAGCTGGTACCTGCGGTGCCTCTCCTTACGGCAGACGAGATTTCTGGTTCTGCCGATGAGGAGTCAAGCGAAGCCGAGGAGCTTAATGAACACGATACTGACTACCTAGTGGAAGCTCTACTCGAAAGCATCTATGGAACAACAGATACATCTTCTCAAAGTTCAGGATCCTCCTACGACATCCCTCGACTTCCCCTGTCTTCCCTTGAAAATCCACAAAGCGACAGAAAGGTACCTGAAGCATATGTTGAGTTTCCAATCCTGCACTTTTCCGAAGGTGACATTCGTATGTTTTGGGGCCAGTACACGGAGAAACCCTCGGTTGTCTGCCGTATGGTTCTCCGACAAATGATACCAGAATTAGCTCCGGCCCTCACTAACCGCGATCGACTCAATATCGTTCACCAGATTCCAGAACTGGGGGTTGTCATCGCAGCATCACAAAAAGGCCGCGTTGCCATCCTGGGCTTGACGGAAGTGCCGAATGTGGGACGATTTATGAGAGTCGAACGCATTCTACCATTCGACAGTCAGGAAAGACTGGGAATGAGGCCGCTAGTTCCGTTGCTCGGGGTTGCGGTTGGCCCAGTTGAAAGTAATCTAATTCCTGTCGAGGCGTCGGCCGAGGATGATGAAAATGACGCAGCTTCTGTTGAGGGTGACGTTTTTGAGGGCGATGCAAGTGCTGAGAAAGCAACAAAAGGGAAAACGAAGAGACGGAGAAAATTAGTAGAAAACAACGGTTCCAAAACATGGCCTCCTGGCATAGTTCCTCAAACACCTCGAGAATCCTGGCATGGATCACAGTATTCGCGCAGATATCGACTCATCCTAATGTACTTGGACCACACAGTGCTTCGCTATGAACTGTTTTACGATTGGCCAAAAGGCATTCTTGGGGTGCAGCATGATGCAAATGAACCCTTTTCTCTCGCCCTTTAGCCTGCTCGTCAAATGACATGGGATATTGGTATGCATTAAAGTAAGGGCCTTGCTATCTGGGTGTGTAGTTGGGATATCTCACAAAGCCCGGGATTAAGGCGGTTGGCGATTTGAATGTATCTTAACCCCCATCGTGGCCATCAAACTGATAATAACTAACATTTACATGCATGTATCATAATTTGTCCTTTTACTTCCAAGATAAACGCAGTGCTTTTATGAGGAACCAGAATATACCACAGACATGTCATCGATTCATATGAAAGCCCTCTACGATTGGGATCCAGGAAATCCAAACACCATTTTGTATTCTACTTACTGTTGAAGGCCTCTCAATGTCATAACTAGTATCAGATTCTATAGCTAATTAGGATGTCTACCGTAGCTCCTGTAAATTTTAGAGGAAGGTCGTATCTTTCGGTCGTTTCAATAATAAGTAGTAGTGTTTCCACAACCCCAAATGATAGACTCGAAATGAGTGCATTTGTAATTATATGTATTTTGCTTCCCAGTCCAGTGAGGTTCTTCTTCAACTTGAATTCCCGCGATGTTTGGAGGGACATTGGTGGAGCAAAGTTTGCCCACTGAACTCGAAACTTCAACTCGTTCTGAGACTCCAGCGAAGACACGGATACATATCAGACCACTACTCCTTTTTCATGTTTGAAAGGAGCGGATTTTCTGACCCTATATACCTTTGAATAAAATGGCTTCCGGAAGTAGCATATCTCGCCGTCGAACACATAATCTTCTGTTGGTGTCATCACTTTTGAATTTGCGGGATACAGCATCTCCCTTGACTCTGCTTCTGGATTCATTGGAACAGCCAGCAACCCCTTTGCTTAAAGAATACATCCGGCGCGCAAAGGTATGTTTTAGCGTATCCTCTTGCGACGTCTAGCTCTTTTGTTTTTCGCGAGAAGAAGACTTGATTTCTAGTGGTTTTCTTTTTTCTTGCTTGTTTCCGACAGTAAAATGGAATATGAATATTTTCCAGCGGGCAAGCGGTCAATATTGAAAATTTCTACACTGGGTCATTATCTCCTAGGTGTTCTGGCCATATCTGATATTTCGTCATGCTAGCTATCCAAATCTCATGTCACATTTGTCTCTTTTGAGACCTTCCAACGCCCCGAAGGTGTGGACACCTTCATTTCTGCCACAAGAAAGAATCCGCAGACTATAGCGAAGGAAATCGCTGCATCGTTTCCTCCGCGCATCGACAAGCTTCCTGATATCAAAAGTAAAGCCTTTCCAAATCCCACCCAAAACAGCCGCTTATTGACTCTACCTAGGATGCCTCGTGATAATCGACTCTATCCACTCTCTGGTATGCCGCAAGGCCGCGGACCAGCAAGTGAATATTGCCGAATATCTCAGCAACCTGCTTAGTCCCGCAGGCCCAAAGCTACACATCTCTCTGATTTCAGTATACCACCAAGATATCCCCGTGCCACGTAACTCGAACCCCTACACGCCATCGCCTCTGTCCCTATTAACATATCTTGCAACCGCCATCTTCACTGTCCATTCTTTCTCGCATATTCTTGCGCGCAAAGCGGCAGCCGATCGAAGCATGGTAACCCCCGTCTTTGGTCTCGCGGAAGAAAAAGAAGGCGTTATCATCGGCCGGCAGGATTCGGGTGGTAAAAAGCTCGTTCCTGCGAAGAATGATGGTATTGTGCTGGAGATGGAGCATAGACGCAAAAGTGGTCGAGGGGTCGTGGAATGGTACTTTTTGCCTAATGCATCTCAGTATCCTGTGGGTCAGGCGAGGGAAGTGGTGATTTTGCTGGATGACCATCCGCTTTATAGACGGGAGGAGGAGTTGGGTCTGCTTGAGGGAGAAGAAGAACCGGTGTCGACGTTTGAGTTGGGGCTTACGGAGCGACAGAAGCGAGACAGGGAAAATGTTGTCCTGCCCTACTTTGATGCCCAAAAGGGCGAGGGTCCTGGTGAGGGTGGACGGATTCTGTACGAAATGGGAGAAGAGGATGATTTTGATGAAGAGGAGGATGAAATTTGAACTTGCAGTAGAGGATCATCCACCATGGAAACGGCCTAATATACAAACGCTTCATCAGGCTTAAAGAATAAAGAGCCTCAGATAACCAGGCATTCGAATCACATTCGATCAATCCAAGAGCAGTAACTGTCGCTTGCAATTTGAAGTCTGGACTTTCCCTCCACATTTTACAAAACCCCTACCATCAAAAAGAATAAAGTCGTCAAGGGTATATCATGCGAGAACAAGCTATGTGCACTAGAAAAATCGCCACCAAAGAAGAATGATTATGAGTAGCCCGACAGCTCCAAAGGGACCATACTTTATAGAGTGTTAGCATGAATCAAGCCTGCGTAGGAGCAGAAATTATGGTTCTCACCTGCTTTAGCAACAATTCCCAATTTATTCTCACAGCAGCCTTGCGGTATTTGCGACTATCTTCTCGTAATCTGCCCGACATCTCGCCCATGCGCTCTAAACTATCGCCTCGATACAAAAGGTCCTCGATGTTTTTGGTCATGACCTTGGTCACATCTTTGAGTTCATCGTTCAACCGGTCAAGGTTCGCTGACGCCCGACTATCCTGATATGACTTCTTTTTGCGCTGCAGAGAGCTTTCAAACTCGACAAAGGCATATGGGCGGAGGTTGGAGGAGAGATACTGAGATGGTGGATATGTGGTTGTGAATTCGCTAGCGATATCGGAGAGGTATGAGAATGCGAGCTTGCGTGGGTATGAACGGTCTGCGATGCATAAGAAACAGATGTCATCCTTGATGATGTAGCTGTAAGAAGCAGACACGAAGGTCTTAGCTTTGTCCGACTTTTATACCTATTCAGGCGGGAGTGGCGAGCTCACTGTAGATTGTATTGTCCGGATTCAATGCTGGCTTCAGGCTCAGAATTGCCGTTCAGTCGGCGGAATATCAATTTCGCTTGTCCCTTAATTTCGGCCAGTTGTGCCTCTGCCTGAAATCCGTCAGTCTAGGAACAAAGAGTGGCGGGGAGAAAAGGCAACAGCTGTTGTGTTATGGCGATGAATGGGTTATTGGGTCATATTCAGGGCTTAGGGTGAGAAGAAATCACACACCTGTTCGTCATCCACAGACGCAGAGAGCATAAGACCTAAAAATTCTTCTGTTAGAATCTTGCTCTTCTCAATCTTTTCTTTCTTCCTCCCTAGGTTCCCATCTTTCAGTGCCGCTGGTCTTGAGCTCATACTGACCATCAAGTCTCGAAATAAGCGTTGATTTCACCATTTTTTTCAAACGCTGCTGTTGGCCTTCCAGTATTTTCAATTTCCTCTCCAGACCTCAAGATTTTCGTTCAATTCAGGTTGTCTAAACACTCGAGTCTGCTGAAGCAATTCCCGCAGCTCCGTCAAGCTGTTATCGTTTGGTGGCCGTTGTCACTTTAGCTGTCACAGCCAACTACGATGGCCCGTGCAGCCAAGAGACAAGCTGCGGATGACGGATCGCGCTGCGCGGTAGTGCGCGCTAGACCCGAAAGGTCTGAGACAGAAAAACCCAATTTGTAAGGTTTTGTCGGCCCGAAGCTGCTCCCCCTTCTGAGCAGCTTCCCGAACGTCAACCTTCCATCCCAACATCTTCAAATACATCTTCAAATACATCATAAAAAATATTTTACACGATTCCCATATATATGATCAGCTAGTTGCTCAGATATGAATCTTAGAAGCCGACGTAGACGCGAGAACGAGGCGGTTTTGCGGCTTGCCCGCCCCGCCCGAGACCCAAGCAGCTTCCGGTAACCATCGCCAATGTTCTTGGCGGCGGTTATTGAGACGCGCTTTTGCCAGTCATGCCATATTGGAAGAGACACTGGGAGAAACTGAGCAAACGAACATCATTGACGAGATGTCACTTCTAACCAGCCCAGTTTGGCGCTCGATATTTGCTCGACCGCATTACGCTCGAGTGCTTCGCCGACACGCTCATAAGATGGCTGCTCACCAGGCGATAGAAGAGCTGCTGCTGCCACGCTATCACGAGAGACAATATTATCCTGTCATGATTGGTGACATTCTCAAGGACCAGTATAGAGTCATTGCGAAGCTAGGCTACGGCGCGTACTCGACTGTCTGGCTTGCCTGGGACGAGAGGTTCGTGAATGACACATGAAACCATGAACTCCTTCAATAACTGACGTCTGATGGAGAGCGAGCAAATATACCTCGCTCAAGGTTTGCGTGAAAGATGATGGCACGGAGGCCTCCCCAATCCTCAATGAGGTTGTCATGCTCCGGCGCTTGAAGAAATGCGCTGCCGAGGAAGATCACCCTGGACTTCTCTTTACGCGTCTTGTAGAGGACATCTTTGAGCTTAATGGGCCATCCGGTCGCCATTATTGTATCGCCTCAAAACCCCAAGGAGGGAGTCTGAGGGTCTTGCAAGAAACATTTCCTGACGGCAAGTTACCAAAGCTGCTCGTGAGATCTTTGATACACCGCTTATTCTTCTCCGTGAATTGGCTACATGGAAGTTGCACTACCATACATACCGGTGCGTACTTTCTAATTTACAAGCAAGATTAGCCCTGTCCACGACGTGTGTGGGGGTTAGGACGTATAGCTTGCATACTGATATTTGAGTGAAAGATATCTCACCCCAGAATGTTTTGTCGGAAATTGAGGACGACGTCAGCCTCAAGTATGTTGAAGAGCAAGAATCCCAGGATCCCAGTGTTCCAATGATTACGGGTGATTGTACGGCTCCTGTTTACAAGTCTCGAGCCACCATGGTGGAGCTTGGCGGTATTCCCGTTCTCACCGATTTTGGGCAAATGCGATTAGCTGAAGAAGGCGGGAATCAAGAGTGGTGCATGCCGGATTTGTACCGGGCCCCGGAAATCCTCTTGAAGCTTTCATTTGGCTTCCCCGTGGATATGTGGTCGATTGGAGTCATGGTAAGCCTTACAACGCAAGCACAAGTGTATACTCCAGGCGCAGCAAAGGCTGACGGCTGGTATTGTCACCATATTCAGACCCTCGAGCTTATGGAAGGCAAAAATCTCTTTAATCCCATCGATCGTGTTTACAATCAGTACGTCCTTCCGCTCGCTTTGGCGCAGTATATTGGGTATCTTGGGCCTCCACCCCTAGAGATGATCCGACAGAGCCCACTATTCTCGACCTACTTCGACGAGAACGGTAAGTATCGAAACTTTTATTTATCCCGGTTCTTTTGTCTCAAACAAAGTGGCCAAAAAGGAGAGCCTAACCGTCACTGACTACTGTAACAGGCAATTGGATATCTGAAGCAGAAATCCCCAAGACCTCTTTCGAAGACTTCGTCACAACGATCCTGCCAGGAGAAGAAAAAGATCTGTTTCTGAAATTCATTCGAAAACTTCTCAGTTGGACCCGGGAGCGAGGGCGACGTCGTCGGAGATTATTTCGGATGACTGGCTTATGAGACCATTGGACACAACGATGTAACATGTGCATCAAGGACTTACCTCAGCTAGCTCAGACGCGTTCTACGATTTTCGCGTCACACTATGCCTATTCGGGCATAGTGCACGTTCCCAATCGGGAAACCGCGACGCGATTTATCTGGGGAGGCGCTAGACGTTATCTCAGTACCTCAGACGCGTCCTCCGATTTTTGCACGTTGACTTACCCTGATGTTGGAGCCGATTTTCTATTTCGTCTGTGTTCGCCGGATGAGGTCGGCCTAGCGGATCTAACATCCAAAAAAGGTAAGGTCTGAGATTCTGAGATAACGCTAGACGTACACACAAAATGTCTACACGTAGGTACACACTACACACGCTATCCGTACATAACTCCCAAAATGCCGTAACAAGTTAGCGCAAACTTCGTAGTGCTATTAGTACACACAGTTAAAGTGGCTAGAAATGGTTAGCGCTCTTTATTGCCTCACAAGAATCAACCGAAGCAATTAAGCTAGCTCAATTTCATACTGCACGATTTCTGTCTCCCGTCGTACTATTCATTCTCCATACCAGTGGTCCAGGCTTGAGCAACTCTTGTAAAAATCAGGATCCTTTTTCTAAATCTACCCAGAAATTACGGAATCTGATGAAAATTTCGGCCCAGAATCTCTTAAGTTGGTGGTGTAGGCTAAGAGCAGAGTTTTTGCAATTTGTATGTGCTGGCCTGACAAACCCTTACAAAAGCTGTTTTTCTGGCTCAGACACTCTGCAGATAAATCGCATCGCGGTTTCCAATTGGGAACGTGCACTATGCCCGAATAGGCATAGTGTGACGCAAAAATCGTAGCTCGCGTCTGAGCTAGCTGAGGTGAGGCAATACCGCACCTCCGCCCAAACGTAAACCGTGAGTCGCTCTCCATCAGGACAAGCTTCACTATTTGCGACCGTCTACTTTATCACCGGTATACATGTCCCAACTGGAGAGAACCTAGCAATGCTAATATACATGTCCGTCTAGCCGCGCAAGTCGAGCTGCTGCTCCTAATAATGCCAAAAAACCGAAGACCTCTGTAGCTAAGTCGTTAAAACCGAAGATGCCTCCTCGTGGAGGCAAGACGGCCACCGGACGGCGTTCTGCGGCAGCAAAGCGACCAAACAAATGGAGTGAACCATATGTGATCACGAACGAGAAGTCTCCGATTTGCGACATTGACCTGATTGTACGTTGCTGTAGAGCTTTGTTGAATGCACAATGCCTGGTTGGCTAGCCTCTTTCGGATGCTAACAGATACCCTAGAAACTCCTCGCTGATCCTAGCGCGTGGAACTATCTTGAAGAGGATGAGAAAAGAGAGATCCTTTCTTTGCTTCCAGACGGTGTCCATCCCAATCCCGACGGTGATCCTGAAAACCCGGATGCCAAACTAGAACCGCCTCCTTTTGAGTTCCTCCGTTACTCAGTTCCGTGGCGCGATGCAGTCCGTCAATTTCAAATTGACATAGAAAACGGCAGATACGACCCAGAATGGCAGCGCCAAGCTCATCAAGCAGTGCAAGAGAGAGCGGATGGAGCTTTCGATAGATGGAAGGAAGAACAATTTGAAGAGTTCTGGGGCCAGAAGCAGAAGCTTAATAAGAGTGTAATTGCTGGGGAAAGCTCTAAAATCAGATTGGAAACCCTCATTAGGAATAACCTCGTGCAAGTTGGCGATGTTTGGAAACATCACAGAAAGTTTCAGAGCCCGAAAATAACTGTTGAGAAAGAAGTTAAGGTAAGTTGCCATTTATGCCACCGTCGACTATGGTCCTCTCTGACTTGAACCCAGATCATTGATTCCGACGGAAGATCTCTAACTTTTGCTATTCCTGCTGGCCGCCGTGTATTCCTTAGTGGAATCACGGATCATGTCGAGAGCGACAGTTCAGAATCTGATATTGAAACTTCGCAATCTAGTCAGCAGTCTGCTGACGATACTATGGCTCCTTCCGATGGCACTGGAACGCGTTCGTCTTCCAGGTTACTCAATGACGCGAATACTAAAGGCGATAGTTCTGCATTACCCTCCCGAAATGGGAATCTTGGTTCCAAGATGAAGGGTCTGATTGAATCTGAGGGCTCAGATCCGAATGGACAGGAGGCAGTCGGTTCGAAAAAATCTCAAGATAAAAGAACCATATCCCTTTCTAGCCGTGCTCTCAGTGGAGACGTGGATAACGCACATGCTAAAAGGCTCAAAAAACACGATTTCAATGAATATCTGAAAGGTTACGATTGCGATTCCGACCTTTCGGACGTGCCATCTGAATATGACTTTGGCATTGACCTCACCTGGGATGCCTCTCATTCCAGCAGCCCCATGAGCCTTACAACCGGCGCAGATGCTGTTGAAAAGAAGTCAGTTGATACCCAAAAAGATGCCAACTCCATCGATACCGAAGAAGCTCTAAAAGACGTCGAGAACGCCTCAACCGATGACAGGAAGCGTAGGAACGATGAAACAAATGGGAACACCTGTGAAAAATCCACTTCTCCTTCACCCGCACCAACTGCCAGCACAAAAGCCAAACCAAATGATAATGCCATTCGGCTGCCAAAGGACATTATTCTGCGCAACGTTAGGGGCCCGGGTAGTTTGCAGGCCAAAATTCTTGATATCGACGGCCGTATTATAGACCCACCCAACGGAAATGCATGGAAGGACTTCCGCTGTTTCAGAAACAACCAAGATATAGGCAGTCTTTGGGATATTAGACAGGCCTGGTATATCCGGAATTATTGCTAAGACGGGAGATTTGTGGTGTTGAGGACGTGGCATAGTTGGTTTGATGACTAGTTTCATTGATAAGGACCCAACCAAATGAGCCAAGTAGCATAGGCGCAAGGAGTTTCAGGCTTCTGGTTAAATTCTCATTACTATTTTATCTAAGAGTTACAAACTAATCAGACTTCAAAATATTACTTTGACTCACCTTCGCATTTCACCACATGTAGCAGGATATACCAAAGTAAGGGGCTCTCCAGCCGACACCTAAATGGTACAACGGTGCTAGAGGCCTTGAAGTAAATCCGAGAGAACTAAATGACCCCCCTATTGAAAAATACAATTGTGATCATCATACTGACCCGCGAAGTTGGTCTCTCATAATCGAATCTGATGTGGGGTGGCATTGAAATCAAGTCATTTCCGCGGCATCCTCAAGACTGTGTAGCCTTCATTGCACGCCCATTTTGGCGATGCTTTTCGATGATCCCTATAGAGAAACCGTTTCTCGCGTAAACCAGACGGCTTCACGGAGGCCTCTTTCGAAAGCGTATAATGATATCTAGTATGCGGGCGAAAATCCCGAGAGATCATCTGAAGAGCTGCCCACACTACATACTTAAGAAGCGTTACTAGTTTGCGCTGTCGTCTCCCCACTCACCACCCTCGTCGCAGACTCTTCATCACCAATATCCACAGCACAACTACATGTGATGAAATCCTCCAGTTCCTCACTGACCGTCTTCAACTTCTCCCTTACACTGGCCACTGATTCCGCACCAACAATATGGCGAGCTGGTGGGTTCTCGTGGCCTCCAATTGCAGTGATTGCGTGTATTGTTTCTGCGGTGAGAGAGTTCAAATGTTCAGTGGTCAGCGGTGGGTAGAGAGAGACTATTGAATTTGCGGACAGCGGGTGGAGGGCGGTGTCAACGCTACCGCTTTCCTCGGGGGTCTCTTGATTGCCGCTGGATGTGGAGGATGCAGAGTAGGGGGATTGGTAGGATACGGGTGACGGCCCGGGTGATTCGGTGTATCCTGCCATGTCGGGGAGGCGGGAGAGGATGTCGTTCATGATACCGCGGAAGAGAGGAGCGTGGTTTGTTGTGCGAGAGTAGGCGGGATAGAGGGGTGGAACGCTGGTAATGAGATTGGAAAGAATGCCTATTTCGATGTTGCATTGGAGAATGGTTAAGCGGACGTTGAAGGGCGCAATCTCGTAAGCGATACTCTATGGCAGAAGTATGGATTAGATAGCTGAGGATAAGCTGCTGATGGCCGACTAAGGCTGCATTGAGAACTTACGTCGCAGAACCCTTCGAGAGCCCAACCAGCAGCGCAGTACACCCCAAGGCCAGGAGTCCCTATGTGCCCCGCTAGGTACCAGTTAGAAAGAAAATCTAAAGGCCAAAGAATGTAGGATATATTCATACTAATTCCGCCCAAAACCATAACATGGCCAAGCCTTTGCTTGCGCATCTGAGGCAAAACTGCCTTAATCAAGTTGACGGGGCCAAAATAATTCGTTTCAAACTGGTCTCTCACCAGCGCCCGGGTTTGTTCTGAAGCCGCGAGCTCTTCGACGGTGCCAATAATAGCTATACAAAGCGTTAGATGAGCATCATCATAGTACAGATAATCAAGAAGGAAAGGGAAAAACCCCACAAACCTTGGCTTGAGCAGCAAAACAAGATATCAACTCGTCCGAACTTCGTTATAGCTGTAGCAATGGCGACTTGACAATCACTCATCTTCCTATTCTCGCAGGGAGAATACAGCATCAATCAGCCACGGTCTTACTCTTACGGAGGAGTTTCCAACGAGCACACCTAATATCTAGTTCCACCGGTTCCAGCCTTCCTCTCAAATCATTTTCATCGCCCTCCTCATCCACTTCGTCTAGAAAAGCGTCGAAATCTGCCCTTTGCGGATCTTCAATGTGCTCGTTAGAGGGCGTAATCCCGGCCACTACGCGATCACCATGGGCGAGTAGTTGACGGGTCAGAGAGATGCCAATAGGCGAGTCACCAGCAGACAGTACCCAGACTCGAGGTCCATCGTGAGCTGGGAAATGGGAGGATGGCCCCGAGCTAGACGCAGGAGGTGGAGAGGAGAGAGTATCGGTCATCGATGTGGATAGTTTAACAGTAAAAGAGCTCGAGCTCCCATTTCTGCAACGGCTGTAGAGATATAAGTAGATCTCTTAAGATCAATGGCAAACGGTGTTAGCTGTCGTCTGATGATGTTCAACAGAGCTGTCGATATTGTTTGATGCACGTCACTTTTGAGTTTGGCTAGGCTGAGAGCTAGAAATTGGCACTTCGACTTCGAGAACATCATTGCAGCTTTTCGACGGCCGACCACGCCTCCCACCAACGCTCCCAAGTTGACGTCAAAAATGTCGGAGCGAAGACAGCAGCCTCAAGAGGAGAGCTCTTTGAGCGTAAGTCACTCGAGAATGAAACAAGAACATTCCATCTTGGCTAACCTCATCGTTGTCTCCTAGCCTGTCCTCAAATCCGCTCTTCAGGGGTTGGCCATCTTTGCCATCTCCCAATTTGTCATTCAAAAGGTCTTCCCTCAGAAGCAAGCTGCAAATGTCTCCAGCGGTCCAAACTCAGTTGTCCCCGCGTGGGCGGACAGACCCGATCAGAGTGCGATCACAAACGCGACTGTTTACCCGAATTCTATTGCACCGATGTGGAAGCAAGAAAACATCGCGCTAGACATCGACATCTATGTCTCGCCGTACATTACACTACCAGCACTTAGCAAAGTCCCAAAGACGACTAAGGTGCTGGAAGAGAAAAATTTTGCTGTCGGAGACTGGAACGAGAACAGAGAGGTCGTGACGGAATTCGCGGTGCCAAAGGAAGTACAAAACAACGGGACACTTTGGGCTCATTTTTACGTTGCGCTTGCGGGACAGCAGCTGGATCCAACACAGAAAGACTACAATCCCGAGACCGCGTATCATTTCGTTTGGCCGTTGAATCAGTACCTCCCGAAGAAAAAGGTCAAGAAACTGAGGAATTTGTTGGATTCCGCCGAGGAATCCGAGGTAGTTGAGGCGGCTCCAAAAAAGGTCGAGTTCGGATCATTTTATCATCCAAACGTCACCCTTTCTGTGATACCTGATACTGGTATCCTGAACTACCGGACAATGCATCCAGGTGTGCGTCAGTTCATCCAGTTGGAGAGGACCAGTGCCAGAGACGCCTCAGGACAGAATGGATGGTACTATCCAATAATCTTTATCAACAAATTCTGGCAGTTGAGAAACCATATGACTGAGCTAAACTCCACCGTTACAACGCTCCCCCTTCGAATCTCGCTAAACAATCTGAGCAATTGGAAATTTAGCCTTTATGCCAGCGTGGATGAGAACATGAAGCAGACCCAGCGTCAAGCCGCACTTGGGGGCCCCATGCCCGCGGGAAGCGATGGCACCGAATTCGAAATGTTCAAGGAGATTCTCCTCGATACGAACAGTTATCTCCTAGCGACCACCGGCATCGTCAGCATCCTGCACATGGTCTTCGAGGCGCTTGCCTTCAAAAACGACATTGTAAGTTGGCCCATCCCAACCCTCCCCTGTATCTCAGCTGCTGTCAGATTAAGAAACACACACTTACCCTCCCACGTTACTCGTTTAGGCCCACTGGCGCAAGAAGAAGGATGTCATAGGCACATCCGTCCGCACCATCCTCGCCAACATCTTCATGCAAGCCGTGATATTCTTGTACCTGCTCGATAACAGCGAGGGTACCTCCTGGATGATCCTTGCCAGTCAAGGATTCGGCATCGTCCTCGAAGCGTGGAAGATAACCAAGACCGTTAATGTCCGCGTGAGGCGGCCGAGCCCCGGATCTCGCTTTGCATTCCTGCCATACCACGTTGTTTTCGAAGACAAGCATAAGCTCACCGAAACGGAAAGGAGAACGAAGGAGTATGACGAGATTGCGTTCAAATGGCTGTACATCATTGCCGTGCCGTTGTTGATCGCATATGCGATCTACAGTGTTGTATACGAGACGCACAAATCTTGGTATTCCTTTGTCATTGAGACGCTTGTCGGGAGTGTCTATGCTTATGGGTTTTTGATGATGGTTCCAAGTCTCTACATCAACTACCGTCTTAAGGTACGCACCACTCCATCTTCGTGGCAACACAACAAAAAAACATGCCATTCTTGATATCAAATACTGACAACTTCTTTCAGTCTGTGGCACATATGCCTGGGAAAGCTCTCATGTACAAGTTCTTGAACACGTTCATCGATGATCTCTTTGCATTCACCATCAAAATGCCAACCCTTCACCGTCTCGCAACTCTTAGAGATGATGTCATCTTCTTTGTTTGGTTGTACCAGAGTTGGAAATACAAGGTAGATTATGCACGCGTTAACGAGTTTGGTCAGGGCGGTGACGATGAAGATGAGGCCGAGGAAAAGAATAATGAACAGGAGCAGAGTAAGACCGTGGGCCCTGCTAAGGAGGACGGACCAGCGTCTGCGTCTGCTGCTAGTTCTGCAGCACCCCCGTCATCTCAGACCAAGGGAGCGTCAAAGAGCTCGGCTCGAAAGCGTAAGTAGATGGATAGATTAGGGTCATCATCGGGGAAGCGGGTGTTGGGATAGAGGAGTTTATGAGCCTACCTGCCGAGATTGCAGGGTGTTCCTCTTGTATTTGTTTTACATACAAAATGATAATAATAGAATAAAATACAAACATGTCTTTCCCGCTATGGACCAAGCTGGTGTACGGAGCACTGTCAGGACTGACCACAAACCCCGCGGGTAAGGGTTCCTTGAGTAACAAGTCAGCTACTATGAGGTGGGCGACTCGGATCCAGGGATGCCGCCTTGACTGAACTTGATGGGAGCGATATCCATATTTGTCTGCCACGAGTGATATCGCAAGAAAAAAAGAAGGGAAGCTGATGAATCCAAATCAGATTCAAAAATTCTCCGTTTTATTATCAGTCTGGTTTTGTTGGGAGACTTAAGGTTTCTTCAATGCAGTGAAAGACCCCGCACTGCGGGCAGTCTCCTGGATGAAGAACAACTTCATCCGCAAAATTTAAACCAGCGCAACAATGCTGGATTCTGGTCTCCAGCCCTGTACTCGGACTTCATGAACCGTCAACCGTCATCGTAGAGCACGTGGAAATGATGGCTGTACATACAGCATTCACATTCTCCGATGGTCAAAGCTGAATACAGTTCAAGACAAGGTGTATGTCCATACATCGCCCCTCCCCTTCAAATCGCATGGAATCCTTGGGTTTTGGGGGCCCAAGGTCCCACCCAGGTTGACACGAGAAGCTGGGCGCATATCCGAAGGTGGTTGGGGTTCTCCGTGGAAGGTTCGCGTGTGCAGATCCTCCATTATTCTTTCGGTTCGACTTCCAAAAGATCGGGCGTGCCTGCTGATCGGTGACATGATTTGCGAACAGCTTTAACCGGCAGATGGTCCGTGAGTACCTTCTTATAAGAGGTAATGTAACATCATCTGGCCCAGGTATGCAGAGTTTCCTCCGGACGTTTGAGGTTAAACTGTTGGAGCATACCAGGAATGGGCAATCTAGGCACTCTATATCCCTGCTAGTATTTCTTCATTCTCTACGCCGCATGGCCAGGACGCTCTGCAGCCCATGCTGTTGCCACTTGACAACTCGTAGCTGAAGAACTGCGTATATGGGGGAGGATAGAACCGGCGAAAGTGTCCGAGTCGAAGGAAAATAGTAAGCATCCCACATCCCATACTCCGTATACCGAAGACTAAGGGTCACGCCAAGATCAATGCCCATGGTAGCGACAGTTACCTGCAGATATTCATCAGAGTATTAAAAAGTGCCAGAAGAGAAATCAGGACTGAAATGGTGAAACCCAGGTAAATGAGAAAAGGCTCTCAAGTGCAGTAGGTTTGACGTGCTATGGGCTGGAAAGGGCTATATCTCTCAAAAGATCGCTTCGCACGCCGAAGGTGCAGTGTAAAGCCAGGATTCGAATGAAGGTTTGCCGGGTTAGGTATCTCGTAGACGAGGCGGGTACACGAAAGTCATGTTCCAGTATGACAGAGCGGGCACGGTTCGGCCCCCGCTGAGTTCATGAATTGCAAGTACCGCAGTAATATTATTGTTATTCAAGTTTCCCGTCGAAACATGTTCCGGAAACAGGCATATTCATTGGTCATGTGAGAATCATGGTGATTGATAGGGTGGTCCATTACACTCGGCTCAAGCAGTGCGTTTCTGCACCGCGTTACTGGTTCCCAGGGGTTGGAGAAGAAGCCGCAAGCGGGAGAGGACCCAATGCAGAGTCATATTTCAGGGATATGGCTCCAGTGAAGGGTATAACAGTTAAATAGCACAAGGATATCAGGAGTAACATATATTGGATCTCGGGACGGGGGAGTCAAGTTGGGTCAAGCACAGTGGCAGGGCACGCTTGTCTACCATCAAATGCAAAGGGGAAGAATAATATACTCCGCCGAAGAGGCAAAGATTTCGTGCCCGACATCTGGCCTCGGGCATGGATAATAGAGGAGGCAAAAAGCCGCCTTTCACCACAAGGAGAGCGATAACTGTTGTTTGGAAACGGGAGCAGATAAAGCTCTCACCTGGTTGAGGAATAATATGACTTTGTCAACCAAGATACCCTGCATTAGAAGCGTCCAGGTATCCTGTCGAAGCGAGGCGGGCAGGGACCGGGATTGTTGGAGCGATGGGTGAAGAAGAGGAGAGGTTGAGGTTGAGGTTGCGGTGTCACAGAGCAAGGCCTTGGCGGTCAGGGTGGCATTTCTGTGGGTTACATAAGCGTAGTGCGCTGACTAAGCTGGATTTAAGCTTACTGGGGGATCGACGTGGCTTAAAGCATCTGATCCCAGTGCAGATCCACCGCTGCTCAACCCACACCGCGGGTCGCCGTCGTTGTCGCGAGCACCACGTCGGACAGCTTCCCCATCACAATTCTCACTGGCATCTGCATTCAGCATGTAGATGACATTGAGGTATCATGTATCATTGAGGCACCTTCTTTTGGTCGTTCTCATGGGCTTAGTTTGGTTTTAGGCTTTGGCCCGTTGAGATGTGACCACTGTGATTCCCCTCTATGTCTATTCAACCTCAGTTAGATGAGAAACGGCACGTTTCCGCGCCATTCCTTTTTACTTGGATGATCCTGTGCTTTGCTGCTGCTATGGTCACTTGTGAGTTCGGTGGCGTGCTGGCTCGCGAACAAGTGTCCGTTGGCTGCACTTACTGAGACGCCTGCCACGATACGAATTACCCCAGGTTTTGTAACCCTAATACGCCCCTGTTCCTGGCCTAGTCTAGATCTCGAAGGTTTGCGACTGGGATTCATTCCATTTCACTTGGTCAAAAACCAGAGGAGGTTCGTTGTGCGGGACTTCGATATTGCCCCTCCTGAACATGGCTCGCTCCTCGGAATCCTCTAGGAGAATATACTATGGATACTCTTGGAACCACTAAGTCCGAGTGATGTTTATTTTTCTCATCCTTTGCACCCCATTTTTACGTCGTATTCACCTTTTCGCGAGTTTGGTGCGTTAGTTTTGATACTTTTCTTTCTAGCGCGAGCCAGCGGGAGATTTGAAGACAATGTCTAAAGACGGCTCCTGCGGCAAACTTCGCTAGTTATGAAGAGTCCTAACGAGCTTTTGCGTATCCGTCTCTCAGAAGTGCCTTGGGTATGATCAGCTGGACGGACGGGCTATTCTCGAGGCACCATGCAACCCTACTCTGAGCCGATGCATCCTTTAGTGGCGGCAAACGAGGAGTTCGCATACGTCCGGGTGGAAATGCATGACTTGGACATCGTATAAACGTTCAGGGATGTATGTCGTTTCTTCTTACCGGGACTGACCGGGGATCTCTCCATGCCCATTTATATAAACCCTCAACCCCCCAGCGCTTTCCCCCAGATCTTTCTACTCCATAGATCACTTCGTACCGCCTGATAGTCCCTCTTCCAACCAAACCAGTCTCACGCTTTGCCAGCTCTCTTTTCAACCTTCGACAGAATGAAGTCTGCTCTTTTCCTCGGCTTGGTGGGCACCGCCCTCGGCGCTGCAATCCCCGACGATGTCCCAACCCGCACCTTGGTGTTCCCTGGCTTCCCCGGCGGCATCGAGCCTGGCCCAACCCGTCATGCTGAAGAGAAGCGTGGTGGCATCGAGTTTGAAGGTCCCGCTCCAGATCCAGACAAGGTCCAAATCATTGGCCTCACCTATGGTGGTACCGGCTGCCCCTCCAACACTGTCAGCCATATCCTCTCCGATGATCGTCAGGTTATGACCCTCATCTTCGACGAATACGTTGCATCCATTGGCCCCGAGGTCCCAATCACCATGAACCGCAAGAACTGCCAGCTCAACGTCAACCTCCGTTACCCCGGTGGCTTCCAGTTCTCCATCTTCTCTGCTGACTACCGTGGTTATGCCAACCTCGAGAAGGGTGTCACTGGTACCCAGAAGAGCACTTACTACTTCTCTGGCCAGACCCAGCAGGTATGCGTATTACTTAAATCTATCATACTGACCTGTTGCTAACTTTGCCGTTTTTTCGCAGACCCACACCCAAACTGACTGGAAGGGACCATACTCCGGCGACTTCCTCTTGCACGACGAGGCCGACAATGCTTCCACCGTCTGGTCTCCTTGCGGCGCTAACGGTGCTCTTAACATCAACTCTCAGATTCGTCTCACCAGCACTGACCGCAAGAGCCGCGGCATCATGACCAACGACTCCCTCGATGCTAGCTTCAAACAGATTGTCCACTTCCGCTGGCAAGAGTGCACCAAATAAGCAAACTGAGTCAATTTGCGGGTCTGACAGTTGTGCTACCCGTTTATCGTCGCCGGTTGGCTTATTTTTCTTTGCACAAGGAAGTTGAAGGTGGATGAGGCTGATGGAAGAGATGACAAGGCTTGATGGTTGGATGATGAGTGACGATGATGATGATGAGGACGATGTGCTCTTCGTGGTGATCCCCCTTTCCCATTTTGTATCTTAACCTTCGATGTATCTACTTTATGTACCCCCCACAGGTATGTTGCTGTCATTCGCTTGATTGCCGCATGCCGGTTCAATTCTCAGTACATATTTGGAAGACCTTTGCCTGTTTCTTGCACATAGTTTTTTAACGACAACTATATATTATTTTTGCCCAAATGTGGAACCCGAACCATTATCAAATACGAAGTAAAGAGTGACGCTTTTGCAGATGATCCCGTTAGCTAGTTATGTCAACCCCACGAAGTGATCGACCAAAGCGCCGACAGGATGGAAAGTCATGATTTAACTTCCGCCTTCCTTCCCCTGCTCCCAAGATCTCGGGTCTTTTGGCTCTGGTTTATTCCAGCACGAGCTTATGTTGACTACTAATTAATGCCTCAGTTTCCGAAGGGTTGATTTTCTTCGACCAGCGAAGGAAGCGGTGTCGCTTAACTATAAGCAGTAGTACATACTACTTGGTGTGACTTTCAAGAAACTAGAAAAGAGACTATGTTATTGTACGCACAGGTTTTTGATGTTAGAAACCATATTGTTTTTCAATTCAATATCAAGGCAGCCTTTTGGCCCTGATTCTCAGGGCTGGTTGACTCGACTGATCGATCGTAACCTGCGGTAGGAAATGTTGTCGAAAGCGAGAGTATTTACATTTCTTAACACCGCCAGAGACCCAGGTGACAATGGCTTTCCCTGAATAATTCGATGATGTCACATCGCTGAGCACTTTGGAGGATAATTTTGTCATTTATGGCATATATGTCCATCAACGGAATCGTAAATCGGCTAATCTGACACGTCCAAGCCAGGCAGAACGCGTTGATGCGGATGCTTGGCGCGACGGGTTCACGTGAAAGCAGGTCAGTAAAGTTCAGGAATAAATATGATCCGAAAACCCAATTTTGCCCGCGCGACCTCACTGATAGAGAGTCCAGGAGGTGATCATTTAATGCACTGTTGCGCAACGTCATTGTGCAATCAAACAGAGTCGAGGATAGTGCTTTTATTAGAAACGTGGCACTCGGCAACGTATAACTACTTGCTAATAAACTCCGAGGATTTGGCATGTTTACAGCATACAAAGGTGAGACCAGCGCGTTGCAGCTTGCTACGGCACAGGAGGAACCAGCAGTATTCTGATAACACTTCCGCCACAGGCTTTTGACCACCTACACAATATCTAATTAGATAAGCTTAAGCAAGCCAATGGTTGGCTGTGCGATAAAGCGCCTGGACTGTCCATGAAATCTACCTAGCAATTCAGGTGCGACTTCAAAAATGCAGGACATGCCCTCTTCGGAGGAGGATGCTGGTGAGAAATCACCGAAGAACAACAACGCTGATGTTTTGTCACTGTAAAACTGATTTGGGAATACTCCAGATGTGAGCGCGACACCGAAAAACCTCGAGGAGGCCATCGCCCAGTTGGAAGATGGTAAGTAGCAATATACCTAGCATCACTCGTTTTGAGGAGCGCTTAGGGGCTTGCCAATGTTTCTTCTCTGACCAAATGTCAGTTGCGTTTCTTCCAAGAAACCAGAGACACGTCAATGCCGCAGAAATCGCAAAAGCAATTGCGTCTTTGGCGTATGAATCTGGGATCAAAACAAGTCTCCTAGATCGGCTGACGGCAGTTCTCGTGAAGTCGAAACATTTGGACCAGAACACGTTGAGTACGCTCATCAAGAATTTATATCCGTCAGAAAGGGTTTCGTCAAAAATCGTTGCAAGAGTGATTTGCTCCTTGGGTCCAACCAAGACAAAACCGTCTCCAGCTACCCAGAATCTACTGGTTAGGTGGCTAATACTAGTGTATGATGGATTGGAGGACCTATCATACCTGTCGAAGTTCTACGCAGCCCTATTCGACAGTCTGGACATGATAAGTGTGCGACGCGCTCTGTGTCACCTGCTGTCCATGATAACACGGCGAAGGCATGTCAAACCGTTTCGCATCCAAGCTCTCATGGGACTTATCCGGAATACGGGCGATGAAGAGAAAGAGCTGTTGGGCTTATTGCGTGTTTTCAAAAGCTACTATCCAGACATAATTGTAGGGGACGCTACCTTTGCCAGGAGAAGAGCGACCTACTTCTTCAAACAGCCAGACCCTGAGTGGACTGCGCACATGCGGGTTTTACAGGAAAGGGCGAGACAAGAAATAGACTCCGGACAACGAACCTTTCAGGTCGCCAAACGGGAGGGGGTGAAAAGAAGTCGTATTGAGGTTGTCATCCCGGTAGTGCAGACGTCCAAAGTTGAGCATGGCTTCACTTCCCTCGAAGAACTTCAGAGCGTGAATGATTTTGTGGAAAGGCTAGACAGGGTCCAGCTCCCAAACCAGATTGCATCGGCACTTGCCGATCCTTTGGTGCAAAAGTACTTGTTGCTCGTTCAAAACAGACAGGCCTCGCGAAGGATGGAAAGCTGGCTTTCGAGTTTTTTCGAAGATGAAATGGATTCCATTTCCGCGGGAGATGAGGATAGTTCCGGATACTTGGAATATGTGCTTGAATTGCTTGTCGGCTACGTTCGGTTTACAAAGGTAAGTTGTACGAGCTTGAAACCTCGTATATCAATTTCGCACTGATAAGGTTATTTGTATAGGAGTTGCCCCAAGCCGTGGTCGGTTTCCTCCGCAACTATCTTCCACGTTGGAACGGCAGGGATCACCACAGCAATATCCTAGCACTTTTGGAATATATACCAGTCCAAAAATACGACGACCTTTATCAAATCTATTTCTGTCATGTTGAAACGGCCGTTCTGAACGGTTCAGTTCAGGGAAAGATATCACTTCTTCGCTGTTATACGAGCATCATTCGTCACTGGGGCAGTTTGATTCGTTCAGAGGCGGATCTTGCAACAATACCACCTCTCTCGCATCTCATATCGAGAGCAGAACTCCTCGCTTTGACGTTACTCGAGACTCCTCGTGACAGTAATGCAGATGACCAGGCTGTCATTTCTTCGCCTTGTTTGGACGTTCTCCATTTTTACACGGAGCTCGCGCAACTATTTACGCATGCGCCAACACACACTGACATACCTTTGACGGTGCCCATTCCGCAAATAATATATTCACTAATCTTTATGGCCGCCATTTGCCACGTATCGCTTTTGGGGGCTGTATTGGCAGCTTACAAGTCCGCCCTAGAGGTTTTGAACCAGAGTGCTACCTCCGATCGGATACCTCAAACCGACATTATCAAATTCAACGGATACGTGCTCGATACCTGTAATCTCCTTTGGAGAAATCGTGCCCTAAATGCCGACGACCCGAACGCGTTGGGCTGTCTGGTACCTGCTGAGACTGTGGCTGCCCTAACCAAGTATATTCAAGAACTCAACACCTTTTTGAGCAGCAGAAACAAAGGCAGCTACAAATACAAGTTTAGACTGGTTTCAATGTTCTCCTTAAGCCATAATGTTGCATTGTGTCGGGCCTCTGCTGATTGCGTTAATATCTTGGAGGACGAGGCTGAAAAGAGCGGACAGGCCTTGCATGCCAGGCTCCCTCTTCCCGTGACGCAGGAGGTATTGTCCAAGCTCGGAAAAGACGGCGGTATATCGTTGAATTGGCAGGAATACAGGTTGAAAATGCTCAATTGGTTGGATGACCATGGAACCAAAGGCATCGGGGCGTTGATGAGAAGTGCCATGATCAACCTGAGAAAGGCCTAGACGATTCGCGGAGTTTAGATGCTAGGGATATTGTTTTAATATAGTAAACAATGTCGGTACAGTACAACAAATGTTGGTAGTGGTATCATGATTTAACCAGGTTCAAGTAAATTTCTTGAAGGGTGTGCTCTTCGCGAATCTCGTCAAGAAATTCATCCAGTTGACTTAGGATTTCTTCATCCGAAACGCTCACCATTGTATCCTTGTTCGGATCCCAAATGATGTCTAAGCTTTCAATCTTCAACCCTATCGCAGCTGAAAGCGTCTCTCCGACAGATTTGGTCAATGCGGGCTCCGTGTATACAACCAGCCTTCCATCGGAATCAGTGTCCAGGTCTGTCGCACCAGCGTCAATTGCGCTTTCAAGGTAGTCATCCGCGCTCCTGGCCTTAGGATCCTTTTCAAACACAATCTTCCCTTTCTTCTCAAATAGAAAAGTCGTTGGCGTCACGTTACCCCCAGCCTCTTTGATTATATACCGGACTTCCTGCAGCGTTCGTGCCTTTTGGTCGGTAATGCACTCAATCACCATGGCCACAGAACCGGGGAACATTGCTTCAATGGTCAACGGTTCCAGAGGCGCACCAGAGGTAGAAAGGCCCTGTCCCTTTGCAATTGCAGACTCCATTGTCGCCTTCGACATACCGCTTCGTTTCGCGTTGGCAATCGCTAATGCAAGCTTTGGGTTGGATCCTGGATCAGGGCCATACACTTTTTTTTAGTTTGACGTAAGCATTGTCGTGGGAAGAACGGGTCGGGAGACAAAGAATGATAGCGTACATTTCGAAGCCTGCATCAGCTCTTGACTGATGATTCCTCGAGCCTTGCTCTTTGCGGCATCGTTTCGGCCCTTTTGGTGTTTGGTGTTGGCCCACTTGCTATGTCCAGCTTGCAGGACGGAGGTGTTGCTGAAATTGCGGCAGCTCGAACATATCCATTGTTGGGGCGCTGTGCGAATATTGAAGAAAAGTCTCCGCCCTAGAGCAGCGGCCATATCCTGCAGAAAAAATTACTCCGTAAGACCAACGAGATTGCGACATTGAGCAGCAGGCCGCGGGAGCTCTGCGACGGAATAATTGGAACTAACACGAGATTCGGTCCGAGGTTTATCCGCTGCCAGCTTCACGGTCAGCGAGCAATGTCAGGCACGCCGTTGAGACATGTAGCCCTGTGCAAGTGGAAACGAGTGAAAAAGTGGATTTGAATACATTATATTGAACGATCCATTCGATGTCAGCGACTGAGCCCTCTGCTTTGCAACCTGCCGGCTCCGACAATGTGATCCCTCGTGCCGAACTCGACGTCTCGAAGCTCCATGCGCTACCGTCGGAACAACAAGACCTCTACCTCCTGACCTTTACGGCGGACCTCGTCCAGTACACCGCAGCGCTTGACAAAGATGAAATATCCTCGCAGGAAGAGTTGATTAAACGTGAATTGTTCAAAATCATAAAACTCCCGTCTCCTGTCCCGACGCGAGTAATACGGAATAATATAGGCAGGTGCTTTGGCGCAATATTCTCAAAAGGGAGCCGGACGAAGCTTTACGACACGGTCAACGAACTACTAGGGATACTCAACTCTGGGAAAAGCGAAGCGGATCTTAAGGCAAAGTTTGTCACTGTGGTTGCACTGGGGGATATTTATGCAGCAGTCGGGGATTCTATTGTGAATCAATCGAGCGTGACGTGTGCCGCCCTCTTAAAGCTGTTCAAGTCCGCGCAGAACCATCCAGGTCTCAGAAGCTCAATTTACAGTACGATAAGGAAGGTTGTGGCGGGAATAAACACACCACTTGATGAATCGACGACAAAGGACATATGGAAACATGCTCGAAATACTGCCACAGGCGACAAGGCCTCCTCCGTTCAAGCCAGCGCTTGTTTGTGTTTAGAGCAGTTGATCAAGAGCACGCCCTACTTTGGCAATTTGAATGACTTTGAGAATTTAAAATCAACTATATGGAAGGTTATTGATAGCCCAGTGGCTCCCGTGAGACATGCGGCAGCCGCATGCTTGGCCGCGATTCTGGTCAAGGCCCATTCTGCTCGAGGTCAAGTCGAGGTCCCGACTGTTAAGCGGCCTAAGAAGCCGTTGAAGAGACAAGACTCCATTGCTGTGGAGGATGAAATTCCGGAGCGTCCCCAATCGCCGTCTGGCCGAAAGGCAGAAGCCACATTGGCACTTCAGCTGCCGGAACTCCTTCGACAACTCTCGGTTCAGTACTGTCGGATGTCAACAGGGAATCGGGCAAGAGCTGGTATCACAGTTTGCTATAAACTTGTTTTGCGAGGCTTGGGCGAGAAGCTAGTCGAAGAACGCTATCCGGAAATCGCTGGCCATCTACTCTTCACTCTCCTCAATCATGCAACCATAATAAATAACCGCTATCGTCTGTTGATGACACGCAAATTCATCAAACACGTTTTGGAAGATGTGGTGGGCTGCGAGATATTAAGTGAAAATAGCCAGCTTAATGCGGCCAGATGGCTGATTAACGAGGTCCTAAAAGACTATCCACAAGTGATCCAAGACCGGCAAGAACCAAGCAAACACACCTTAACGTGTGCTGTCAGCGCGTTATCATCCCTAATATCATCTCTTGGTTCTGCCGTTGGAGCCATTGCAGAAAGTTGCCGTGAGGCCCTCTTGCAAGATCTACAGCACCCGAGTTATACTGTTCAGATCTACGTCGCTCATTGTCTTCAGAATTTTGTTCTAGCGTGCCCCCAGCAGCTAATTTCATGTATAACGATATGTATGAACAGTCTACATCGGGAAATTGGACAGCTATCGACTCCAAGACAGTCCAGTCGGCGTTGCCTTGGCTATTCCCATGGCCTAGCATCAATGCTGAGCACATCACGACTTCAGCCACTCTACGGCTCTGTGGATATATATTCACAAGTCTTGACGCAGGCTACCGACCTCCTTAAAACGAGCGGGACCTCGGAATTGAGGATAGCCAGCACACAGATCCAAGTTGCATGGATATTAATCGGTGGACTATTACCGTTAGGCCCTAATTTCACAAAGATACATCTCTCCCAACTCCTCTTACTCTGGAAAAACGCACTCCCTAAGGCGTTGCCGAAAGATGATCTGGCGAAACGGAGCCCCTTGGAGCTGAGCTTTTTAGCTCACGTTAGGGAATGTGCGTTGAGCTCGATTCTCGTCTTTCTAGAGTTCAATGGCAAGCTTGTTACATCAGATGGTGCGAAGCGAATCGCTACTATGCTTCAAAATACGGTTGTGTTTCTCGAAAATCTGCCTCGCATCAAATCGACAGAAGATATATCCCGACGGTTGTCACCTTCCCTCCAACTCAAAGATTTCCCGATCCTGGTTAGACGACGAGTCTTACAGTGCTTTGCGAAATTGGTAAATCTAAGCCATACCAATGTCTCAGATATACTCTCGCTATCAAACGTGCTTGGCCTTGCGATATCTTCTTTTGCTGACCCTGATATTACGTCCGCAAATCCGCTTGATTCTCTCGTTGCAAGTGCCGCTACGAATTTTGAGAATTTGTGGGATCTCGATGATAATTTTGGTTTTGGCGTTACGGGCCTAGCGGCAGAATTCTCTCGGGACAGCGATTATAGAAGCGAGCAGATAGGTGCTAGGCAACTGCCCAACAATACGGACAGGGCGATTGATAGCGCTGTAAGTAAGGCCGGGGATAATTCTTTTACGTGCACCTAACACCCTTTAGTTAGTATCGCCTATTTGTCAAAGCAGAGAGTATGATTCGGTTCTTCTATATTCAATAAAGGACAACAAGCACGGTTCCCTTCCCGATCCCCCAACGACTGAAGTAGTCAACGCTGCAATTAAGTTATTTGCGACCACTCTTCCTTTGCAGGCACCTAAGGTTCAAGAAAGTAGTGTTGAACAGATCGCTACTCTCCTATCGTCTCAAAGTCTTGCTCGGAACCCTGGCAGGAAAGCAGCTATGACCGTTAACATTGCCGTGGCTCTCTTATATACACTTCGAGTCGCAGTGAAAGAAACCGATTTCCCGCCCGGTAACCTGAAAAACTCTGGAACAGAAAAGATCCTGCAAGAGCTTTTACAGGTGAGAACAATATGTATTCTGCCAAATTAGTCACTGACGCCGTATGCTTTATAGACGTTCATAGCAGATCCTGATTACATCGTACGCACCATAGCATTTGAGGCACTAGGACGATTATGCAACAGCGCGGGCAACTCGTTTACTAACTCTTTGATCAATACTATCATTGACACCATTGTCGAAAACCGTGACCCTAATACTCGTGCCGGATGTGCCGCAGCATTGGGCTCAATACACGCCCAAGTCGGTGGTATGGCCGCTGGCTTCCATTTGAAAACCATAATCGGAGTTCTCATGTCACTCTGCAGCGATCCTCACCCTGTTGTACACTTCTGGGCTTTGGAAGGATTGTTACGGGTTGTCGACTCCGCTGGGTTAACATTCTCTGCGTATGTTTCCAGCTCTCTTGGCATGCTTGCCCGGCTCTACGCTGCCGATACACACAACGAAGAGTCAGCGTCTCTTGCAACTTCGAATCACGAAACCATTTTTTCTACGCCTCTGGCTATCAGCCGTTGTATTGATGCACTGATAAATGTAATTGGCCCGGATCTTCGAGATATCACCAAAACAAGGGAACTTGTTTTTACCTTGGTCAAGGAATTTCAGTTGGAGAGAGACATTTCCATGGTGGCTGTGAGCTCTAAATGTCTGGACCATTTGTCCCTGTATGCCCCTGAACATATGGACTTTTCGGGATATGTACGCTGGCTCCAACAAGAATTGAACTCCAAAGAGACTCAGATCCGTGACGCTGCAGTACGAGGTTTAAACAACATCATGAAACGGGATCCGGATAGAGTTATCCTTACAGCGTCTTCAACATTCGAGGATGAACTCTGGATGGCATTGGACATTATCCCAGACAATCAACCGCTCAAGGATCTGGTCCGCAATTGGTTGCATCAAACAGGGCTTACAAATACTGCTGCTTGGGTCCAACGGTGTCATAAGGTTCTTAGCAAAACCCGTCTCAAACTCGAGGACATCCCGAGCCCTGTCACCGCGGGTAATACGGGAGCTCCTGAAATTGCAGATGATGAAGTGGCTGGCTTTGCCTCCGCCGCTGCGACGGAAAATCGAGATTCTGGCGCACCAGGTTCTCCAGCCGGTCAAGAATTGCTTAAATGGCAAACGCGCAATTTCGTAATGAGCTGTCTGAGTGAGCTCCTGAACATGGTTAGCAATGAAATACTTCCGGATCAGACGATACCATCGGAGGCGGCATTGCAAGAGCAGGTGGGAGATATCGTGCGGATGGCGTTCTCCGCCTCTACCGCAAATGTTATAGAATTGCGCATCTGGGGCCTCAAAATCCTCGATCGTATCCTCAAGGTCAGTCAAATCCTACCATCGTAACCTTATTCTAGCTAACGAACTTGTTAAGATGTTCGGGAAAACACCGGATCCTGATTTTGCGGAAGCCTCTCTGCTAGAGCAATATCAAGCTCAAATTGGCTCTGCTTTAACTCCTGCCTTTGCAACCGATTCTTCATCCGAGCTGGCCTCGGAAGCGATAAATGTCTGCGCTACCTTTGTTGGTACTGGCATCGTTACAAGTGTGGAGAGAATGGGACGTATCTTCAAACTACTTGTTGTTGGTCTCGAAAACTTTTCAAGTAAGGAGAAAGTGGAATTTGAAACCTGATTTATGCTAATTTGCTATAGGCAATCCAGACACAACGGAAATTGGCGACCTCAAAGGTCTCAACTCGAACTCTCGGGTCATGGTGAAGTTGGCGCTGTATTCTGCGTGGGCGCGATTACAGATTGCCAGCGCAGAACAGGCGTACTTGGTTAAAGTTGTGCAACCTTACACTGCTTTGCTTACTCCACTCTGGTTATCGTCACTGCAAGAATATGCGCGCCTTCGTTTTGAACCAGATATCTCAAATACGCTGGGCTCGATTGGCCTGTCGGACAATTTGGACGACACATACGCCGCTTTAAACCGCGAAATTCTCTTGAAGGTAAAAACCCCATGTCACTATTTTCGTACTCCATTGCTAATATTATTAAAATAGTTCTATCAAGATTCATGGTTGAATTTCGTGGATGCTATTGCCAGTCTGGTTGAGAAGGATAGTGCATTCGTTTTCGATGCCTTGGACAACAAAGAAAATAAACCCAAGCCAGAACAGGAGCCTGGCTCTGAACTTGCCGTAAATGGTTCAACGAGGGGAAAGGGAAATAACATCAATTACCGTGACGAACCTGTCGCATTCTTTTTCGTCCTGTTTGGCCTAGCATTCGAGGCTCTCGTTAGCCAGTCGAACGCACCATCCTCCCAGATTCTTGAAATTCTGCAAGCTTTGCAGAAAATATTACGACCGTCAGTTGCAGGAAACGCTGTTTACCAAGATGCCGTCTTCTCGGAAACCATCGACGCACTCGATAGGCTTGTGATGACAGAAGGCCCTTCTGTTCAGTCTGTCATTGTGGAGATTGCACGAAATCTTGCGCTGCATCATCAATCGGCGACTAGAAGCGAACTTCGTGCCGAGAATCTCTCTGACGATATTGAACAGCTATTTGAACTCACCCGGAACATTATTCTCGTTCTTGCAGGCATCCTCCCCAATCTTGGCGACTCTTCACCGAAATCTCGCTCGGCAATATCAGAAGATTCCGTCCCCCTTGTTCAACTCGCGCTCTCGTCTTTGGTGGATATCACTTCTGTTTTCCCATCAATAATTCGGGCTGATCTTCACACATGCACACTTCATATATTTAGCACGGTTCTGGCTACTGGCAGCTGCCAGGCGGAAATCGTTCCACAAGCACTCCCGATTTTCCGTCGTTTCATCCGTGACCTATCCTCTCCTTGGAGCCCGGACTCCATCGACTCTAGCGATGAGGCAAGAATCGTTTCTCGTCAAATTCGTGGTTGCGTAACTCGTTTTCTCGCCATTTTGCGAGTAGCACAACGAAGAGAATTGGACACATCACTTCCCTGTGCTAAAAACACTCTCCTAGCACTTACCATCCTTTTCACCAGCAGTGGCCACATGATTCCCCCACATGATCCCCTGATCCCACAAGTTCTCCAAGAAATAGTCGACTGTCTCCAAGATCTTGGTCTAGCCAACGTTGCAGCGGGCTGCATTCGATCTCTTCTTCACTCCTCTCCCCGCTCACCAACAGACAATGCAACCGCCCGATACCTACTCCCCCGACTAATGGCATTCATCGCTGGCGTGCCTGGCGTGGACGGCACGCCGCCTATCGACCCAGAAAACACCAAAACAATAATCGCGCACACGCTTGTCGCCTGCGTGGGTACTCCCACAATTCCTGTCGGCGCCACGCCAGTGGCAATGGCACTTCTTGTTCCCACTCTGCTGAAACGGGCGCAGACGGAGGGGCAGACGGTGTATAAAGAGACTGCGGCGAGGTTGTTGGATTTGGTCCAGGTTGATCAAATAGCGTTCAGGAACTTTGCTGCGGGCATGGAGCCTGAGTTGAGGGCGTTGACTGAGGAGATTTTGCGGAGTACGGGCTCTGGTGGCGGGGTGGGAGGAGCAGGTGGGCAGGACGATGAGGACCAGGGTGCTGCTGCACCGAGTATTACGCTGCGGATGGATTTCTAGATGGAACTAGCTTGGTGGTCTTCATGGTTTCGTGTCATGAATACACTGCTTCTCTTCGAAGATGCGCGGTTCTTTTCCGATCGTATACATACACTCTACATAAATGTAGGATGATAACAATGTTGCATATTTTGTCAATAACCAAGTCTAATGATGAGATTGATGTCAAGTTCTGAAATGTGACTACCAATTGTAGAAGCAGAATTACGGCAAAGATCGTACAGTACAATACAATTACATAGCAATCAGCCTGCAAGACAAACGTCACCTCATAACAGAGTTACTCAACCACGGGGTAAGAAGGGTGGCTGCTGCGAGAACCACCCGGAGGGGCACTAGGGTGCTGCTACGGAGCACGTTTTGGAGGCCGGTAGTCACAGCATACTTGTAGGGCACAATACCTTGTAGGGCTACCACTGGCCCCTGGGGGGTCCCCTTTTATTAGGGAGGCACTTGGGAGCTCCGGGCGCCAACATTAGTACGGTACAGTACATAGTGACCCCACTAACAACTCGTCCTGTATGTACAGTACATACATACAGTAAGCCCGGGAGAGGGCTCCGAGGATCCCCAAAAACTTAGCGAGATGATCAGATGATTACTAGAGCTGCTATCCCATTCATTCTAATGTTGGCGCGTGAATGGTGATTGCATTCTGGTAGCGATGATAACTATGGATTTTGGCAAACTGGCCTCAAATAGCTCGACCACAGAAATAAGTAGCAGTAATGGTCTATGGTGCCCAATTCTATATGCTCAGATGCCTCCGCCAACCGCGTCTATACCATGGTTTCCCAACCGTTGGAAAATTCGACAAAAAGAATCCACAGCAAGTGATGTACATACATACAGACGTCTTTTCAATATATTGTAAACAAAAAATCGTAGAAAAGATCACCGCGTATAGAGGATGCGTGACTTTAAGGGCGAACGGTGTGCAGTGCGTAGAAATACATGCATTCAAACCGTCTAACCCATGGATTCTCCAATCGCAGATTCCAAGGCCGCGTTTTGGGGTATCTCGTTTGCAAAAGATTGCTCAGATGGTGGCGGTGGAGCGGCAGCTGCAGCAGCTTTTGCCTGTTCGCCCTTTTGTTGTTTATAGGAGTGGAGGCGGAGGGCCAGAATAATCATGCCTAACGTGGCGAAGTGTTAGTTATTTCGCAAGATGCATACCCAAGAGGGGGAAGACGGCTAGATCGTAGACTTACTTGCGCTCGTCGCAATAGCAACAGCAGCTCTGCGTGTCAGAATCCATCTCAGACTCTCCACCACTCTCTTCCCATCGCTGTTTAGCGAGACAGTGATCTGGTAGTTCAGCTCCTGAATCCCAGTATCCTGCGACCGTTGTAATTCTTTTGTCGATATCTTTTGGTTATTAAACATCTCCTTCAAGTCATCCTTCAGCCCTGAAAACTCCTGGGTCATCTTCTGTGTCAAGATGTCCACTTCATGCTGGAGTTGAGCTCGTTGGGCACGCTGCGCTTGTATCTCCGCGTTCCTGGACGTCTGAATAGAGTTCCGCAACTCTGAACATGCCGCACGAAAGAGGTATGTTTCGTTCTCAAAGTCCGACTTCGACATCAGTCCGCTCCGAGCGATATCCAGATTATCCGCCAACAAGCCCCGAATTGCTTTCATGATGGATATGGATTGTTTGTCTGTAAACCCACCACTTTCAAGATCCTTCACTAGACTGTATGTGTCGAAGTGATGAACGTAGGGAGGAGGAGACAGATGCGGGGGTCTGTGTGAGTCTGAGGACGGAGATTCCATTAGTGACATCGATTCGGCTTGTGAAGGCGAAGACGATGAAGATGAAGACGCCATACTAGCATCTGACACCTGGAATACCGCTCCCAGATTATCAGTAGCGGAATCTTTGATCGTATCCTTGTCAACATCCTTGTTTGCAGAAGCTTCGGCTGCGGCCTTGGGGTCTGCGGGTCCTGAGTTACCGTCAACTTTCTCTTGCGAAGGTAGTTCGCTTGAAAGAACTGTGGAAGAGGTAGAAATAGCGGCGGAAGGAGAAGATGAAGACTGAGAAGGCTCTGCGGCTCCAGCGCTAGAAGATGCAGGCTGCTTACTCGAATCTTTCGAGTTCTGCGCTTGGGAGGCCCCGTTGGCCTGTTTGTCTGCAGTTTTGGGGGACGTATCGAGTGGCAGAATATCGCCCTTGCCAGTAGCCCATGGAGGTGGACGTAGGTGAGGTTCTGCCGCTGGGCCGTATCGCTGTGGGAATGTTTGTTGCTCACATGGTGGAGGACCAGAGTGAAACGCAGCTGCGGCCGGGAGCTGGGAGGGAGGGAATCGGATTGACCTGTAAGTTGTCGGCTCGCACAACCTCACCGATCGCAAGAGATTGGGATATAAAAATGGAAGCCTTGACGTCGCCATCTGGTTGATTCGCGAGGAGTGAGCATTGTCAAAAGGAGAATTGGTCGTTGCTCCATCACTCCTCAAACCCGCTTGTGGTGATTAGCGCAACACACGTCATGTGGGATTGAAGTACTAGTGTATTGTATCATGCTCATTACCAGAACGATACGCTGTTTATTTACATGATTATATAACTAGCGTAATGAATATAGCGGGGTATCAATATCTGTTACGTAATCCAGCTACACCTGCACGTGACCAGCCTATCGCCTTATATAGTTGTAGCTCGATCCTATAGATCCAATCAAAAACTATCTTCACTTATCAGGTTACGAGAACCCGTACGCTTTTCCAAGCGCTATTTGGGTGATATTTCGTTGGAAATATCAAATACACCTTAGGGATCCTCAGCTGAGGCACCTAGGTGGTTTCCTTTTGCGAAAATCTTGCATTTGGATCGATTTTTCGTGGGCAAAACCGACCAACCGACCAGCTCGACCAGCTCGCCAGTTCGCCGGGAAATCCTACACCAGAGGCATCTTAGGGATTCCCAACAGGGGACCCAGGGTGACCGCCATCTGCATTGAATCATTGAGATTCAGCATTTGGGTCAATACTCAAAGAATCGCGATTCGCCAAAGAAGCTTTGAGCCTTTGAAGATTCGTTTATTCTGCGAGAGGTTTGCAAAAGAAACGCTTGTTCTGCAAAGAATCGTTTGTTTGCAAAAAGGATTCAAAGGATATCCTTTGAATATTGCAAAATCCGCCTTGTTTGGAGCTTGCACAAAGATTCAGAAAAGATCCATCCATCTAGAAGCTTCTCCCTGATTTTGAGAGAGCTATCCTATGATTATAAGTATCCTCCTGAGCCACCCATATCTTTGCTTTTTGAAGAGACCAAAGCAGAGACCAAAGCAGAGACCATAACACTTGCTATCCACTCCGAAGATCAGACTAGTTTCCGATCAAACGAACAAGCAACATACCTTCTAGGGAATTCGAGCTTTGACCACCAAATCGAATAAGAATTCAACCATAACCTGGAATTCGAGCTTGACCACCCGAATCAATAAGAATTCCGATATAACGACAAACCGGAGAAATGGCGAATGAACGTAACCCTCCAAGCGATCGCACGTCTGAACCCACCGTGGGTCAGGTCCAGGATTCCAACCTACCTACACCCCAAACCGGCCAACGGCGAATGGCTACATCAAGAGATTATGCTGGAGCTTTTCCGGCTAATCAAGAGGAAGGAATGGAGAATAACAATGATGAGGGGGCGCCTGAGATGGAACAGCTGTCGCCAGAAGCCACAGATCCGAATATAACCCTCATGAACACAGCTGCAGAGCTTCAGAAAAGGCTCCAGGATCTAAGGAGAGAGCAACAATTATTTGACGAATATAAATGGCAATCCATGCTGAGTAGCAGCACCGTCCGCTACCCGCATATTCGCCGAAGCGGCTTTACGGAACCTGAGGGGGACCGTAGGGAATCAACCGTTAGATTTGACGAACCGCTAGAGCAATATTACGATTCGCCAACTCCTCTACCATACGCGGAAGAGCATGTTAACGCAGCGGAAGCGCAAGAAGATAACCTTGCAACACCTACTAATGCAACAAGACCCCCGAATGCAGGAAGCAGCCGGGATCCATACGATGACCCCGAACTTGACGAGTTCATGCGGGAGCAGGTCGACCCTGATTCAAAAACAGGGAAGATAATTGCAGTTTTTAAAACCAATGTCAAAGGGATTAGAAAGGTTACAATCCTAACCGGATCAGCTAACTACATTCCATGGAAGAAAGAGGTTCTTCACGCAGCAGAGATCGTGGGAAGCAGAGTCCTCAAAATCCTAACCAGAAAGCAAAGAAGCTTACCAGCAGGTTACACGAGCGGGAATGTCTCAGCCATATGGACTGAGTGGAACAACTGGCTATGGAACTTCATGAATAGTTCAATATCAGCACAGGCGAAGAAGCATTTCCGGACTCCAGACAAGATGATTGCTTACGACCTATGGGAAGCAACAGAAACGGCATTTTACGAACGAGTTCATGATCGGCGGTTCCGGCTATACCGAGAAATATCTACGTTGAAAGCAGATGGAAATTCAGTCACCGATCGCACTTACATTGAGAAGTTTATGGCTTTAAGGCTGGAGCTTCAGGAGACAGGCTTCCCGATTCCCGACTATATCCTTTTTGATATGGTACGCATGGGCCTGAGCCAAAAATGGCGAGAATGGATACAAACCCGCCTTGATACGGTAGCAAGAGGCGAAGAGAAATCCCCTGAGGAAGACCTCGTTGGGTTGCTTCATGATATTCTTAGCAGACTCCTGAATACCGGAGATCCTGAGAAGAAACCTCCTACGACCAAGACTAATACGGTAAAAGATTCAAATTCGAGCACAAATCCGAACGCGAAATCAAAACAAGCTCCGCGAACGTCCCAGAATTCGGCGGGCAATGGCTTAATTTGCAACGAGTGCAAGTTCAAAGGCCACGATGAAGCAAGATGCTATTTCAAACATCCTCATCTAGCTCCTGAGGGCTGGAAGAGACCTAAGAAAGAAGAACCGAAAGACTCCGCTGCTACGAAGCCCAGCGGTACTTATACGGTCTTAGAAACCTCACCTGCTTATTCAACCGACACGGAATAGATCTTGGATTCGGGATGCGGGAAGCATTCAACTTCGCATGAGGCGGTAGAGCAACTAAGCAACGGCAGCCAGCCTACACAGCTGCTCATGGCAAACGGTTCAAAATCGAAATCTCATGGATTCGGAAAAGGAATCGTTGGAACCAATAGCGGAGACCTCGCGCTTGATGGAATCCGGCTCGTTTCTGAATTGAAAGTCAACCTGATCAGCTTTGGCAAGCTTATTAGGGATGGATTTACAGCTAAGCAGCATTTCATTGATGGAAAACACGCTTTTTTGCTTGAATCCCCGGATGGTATTCTCAGCTTTGAAGCCATTCTTACTGACGATGATATCTTCATTTTGAAACAGCATATTCCTCCAGAAGAATCTCCTACCTACCCTACGTACGCGATTCCAACCCCAAGCCATATGATTGAGCCTGCCTACGTGGCCGAATTCCTAGAGAATGAAACCGCGCCAGATCCAAATTTTACGCCTACCCTAGCACCAAATCATAACGCGAAGGACCCTATCCCGATGGAAGATACAATGAAGAATTGGCATAGGAGATTAGGGCACCTTAATCCGCATGATATCGCTATTTTGGCAAAGGATCCTAGGACGGCAATAAAGCTCAAAGGGGGGAGAAGCATTGGGTTTTGCGAGACTTGTGTCAAAGCAAAGCAAAGCAGGAATCCTTTTGAACCTAGGACGCGTGCTACACGGCCTGGAGCGAGGATTTTCATTGATATTGCCGGGGGAGGTAAGACGTTGGATCCAACCCCGAAGGATTCAAAAGGTTCGAATTCGGATACAGACTCGGACCAGGATGTTCTGACCTACGGCGGGAAACGCTATTTCTTGCTAATTACGGATGACGTGACCAGATTCCGCTGGGTATTCCTTTTGGAGAAGAAATCGGATTCGCAGAAGATTATAAAGGATTGGGTTCGTATGATTAAATCCACTACAGGCAGAGATATCGGGACCATTGTATCAGATGGTGTAATGGAATTCAAATCAAATGAAATGAACGAATTTTATAGCGAGTTCGCTATAACCCACGAAATTACAGTTCCGGATACGCCTCAGCAGAACGCGGTGTCAGAACGCGTAATTCGGATTTTTGTTGAAAAGACCAGGTCACTTCTGATTGATTCTGGCCTTCCCAAGGAGCTTTGGGGAGAAGCTCTCATTTCTACGTGCTTAATGGTTAATTTATCCCCAACCTCAGTTCCCTTGCACGGGTGCGTTGCGAATAAGAAACCTTTAACCCCCATGGAAGCTTGGACATCAACAAAAACATCAACTCGATGAGTTTTTGTCCAAACACTTTGAAAATACCTTCAGTTTGAAGCCCTTCGTTTGCTAAATATCCTACGATTTATCCCGTCCTCTCCGAACCGCTGGTTGTTGTGCTATCGCTCAAAACGTGAATTTTCGCCCAACTGGGCCCTGGTTTACAGTGCTCAGCCACCGGCCGGCCGGACGCTCCCAGATTGGATACACCTATCGATCCGGATATACCAAACAGCTCCCTCCAATCTGATCGCCTTCCCTTGCCTCCTCATCAACATATCTGGTTGTCTGTGACCGAAAAATCTCTGCTTGCCTGCCCTTTCAATTTGGTGTTCCTGGCTTACTAAGGCTTGTCGGAGTTTTGCCAAGCACTGATAAGCTCTTATCATTGAGCTTATCAGCTACCCCATCAAAACTCGCAGCACCAGATCTATATCCCAAGATACCAAATCAATCTAGATACTGGCAAGGCACTGTGGTCATATCTCAACCACTATTAGTCTGTTCAAGCTCGAAGTGATACGGCTAAACAGCTCTCGATCTGCTCTTTACACACGCCCTGGTCCAGCTGTTTAACGCCCAATACCCATTGAGCACTCGCTTATTTTCGGCCGGCACTTTTGCTCCAAACTCCCTCAACCTTAGCACTTCCAATTCTACCAACACTCGCGCGATTTTATCGAACGAATATTGTCCCGGTTGCTCTCAATTAGCTCTATCTTGACGTGCTACCGTCCGCTTTGTACACTCAATATTCAAGAAGTACTCGCCCATTTTCGGCTGCCACCTCTGCCCCCAGTTTCCACCAAGCTTTGGCACTCCAATTCCGGACCGATTTTATCGAACGAACATTGTCCTTGTTGCCCTCAACTAGCTCTATCTGGAGGAGTTATCGAACGCTTTGTGCGCCCAATATTCAAGGAGTACTCGCCCATTTTCGGCCGCCACTTTTGCCCCTAATTCCCACCAACCTTTGCACCTCTACCTCATTCAGCACTGGTCCGATTTTATCGAATCGATATTGTCCGCATTGCTCTCGACTAGCTCTATCTAGACGTGGTATCGTCCGCTGCGCACGACAAATACTCGTTGAGTACTCTTTTGTTTTCGGCCGCCACTTTGGGTCACATACACCTCACCACCTGACTCATAACGTCTCCAATACCGGTCCGATACAATCGAGCCTATACTTTCCTGAGTCCCTCCGACGCCCTCTATCCATTCGTGCAAACAACAACCATCTACGAAAGAAACTCGCCCTGTTATCATACTATTTTGGATCAGTTTGATACCCTGTGGTTTCACTGAGCCACTGGTCCCTGCAGTTGTCAGTTGGTGACAATCATTAAGGTGTTTAATAGTCAGTGAGGCATACCAAGCACGTTGCCTTTCCTGGTGAAGAATAACTCCTTACTTTTGCACACCATAGCAGTTTTCTCCAGTGTTTCTGCAGTTGAGGTTTGTTAAACAAGGACTGTAGGCTGAGGTTCAAAAACTACTGAGTTGTTTGAGAGGTGGATACTGGTTCCACTCTCTCATTCAAAGTTTCCTGCTTCTATTCAAAAAGCAGGGAGAGCTTTTTTCTCTGTGTTTGACTCCATCAGAAAAACAGAGACTCCTGACCCTGCCCAACTTCAACTCATGATTTGTTCTTGTTGTTTGCCTTGAATTGGTAAGGAGTTAAGTGACACTTCTGTGTGACAAGACTTGATACCCTCTCACTGCTACAACTGGTTTTTCAGATCTCCCTGCAAAAGATCTGATAGTTTGGTGTTTCTCTTAAAAAATCACCAACAAGTTGCCTCTGTGGAGAGGTCTCTTGTTCACACCCTTGGATTTTTTGCACGTTTTCCTTTGCCATTAAGTCTCTGAATCAACCTTGTGGAAACTGAGTGTCAGGAATCACTGACAGCTGGCACTCTAGAGTACCAAAAGATTCAGCTTTTTTCTGCAACTGGTTTATGACCAAAACTGGTGCATTTAGTTTGCCAATATCTCTTGAAAAGTTGGTACAGTTTTGTAGATTTCTGTCAAGGAAAAATCTACCTGCACCTCCCTCGAAGCCCCTTCTTGTATCCCCTATTTCCCCATATATGCTCCTTGCCTCTTGACTTGTGTCTTGCTTATCACCATGGCAAATGCTTCTGTTGATGACTCTTTTAGAAATTCTGACCAGGAAATCTCTTCACTGAACTTGAGAGACATTCTCAAGATGCTTGTGAAAGAATTTCAGAAAGAACATCACATTCTGGTTCAGAAGGAGTTGAATGACTGTGTTCTGGGACTCCAGAAGATCCTGTCCTTTTACAGGAATGGAGACACCTCTTGCTTTGCCAATGACAAACTTATGTCACTGGAGAAAAGGTTGATGGACCTGGAAAAGAAATCTGAACAACACCTTGCATCCACCACACCCATCTCCTCTAAGCCTAGTTACTCAGATGCAGTGAAGGTGAACATTACTTCAACACCTGGAAGACCGCCAAAGACCACCAACTCACAGCCAACTCCATTGCCTCCTGCCGCATCACCTCCTGTGAAAACCTTTCGAGATCGCAGATTGATTGTGAAGACATCCCAGGAAGCCACTCAGAGAATCCATGACAAAGCTTTCCTTGTGAGAAACAAAATCAATGATGTATTCTCCACTGCAAATCTCACAAAGAAACCAGTGGTCTCTTGTGTCTGCAAGTCCTTCAAAGGGTATTCTGTGGTGCTGATGACAACAGAAGATTTCACAGCAGAGTATCTGCAAGAACATAGCAAACTCTGGCAAGCTGCTCTTTCTGACATCATGGACTTTGATTTCAATCTAGACACCTCAAAGTTCCACAAAGATGAACACTGGGGCAGCTTTGTTGTGCATGGCATTCCCACTGAGATATTTAACATTGACAATGGACTTGAATTGCTGAGAGAAGAATTTGAAACCTTTAATTCCCACTTGCTGAAGAGAGCTCCCCAATGGCTTTCATCTTCAGACAACAGAGCTATCAAAAAGCATGCTTCTGCTGTTTTCCATGTTGAGAACATCACAGTTGCTAAAGAACTGAAAGCAGTAAACATTGCTGGACAAGTCCTCAAGGTGGCCAAATATGAAAACAAGCAGAACAGATTCAAGTCTTCAGTTCAATGCTTCAACTGTCAGATTTTTGGACACACTTCTCTCAATTGCAAAAGAGAAGTAAAGTGTGGATTCTGTTCCCAGAAGCATTCCACCAACAAACACCAATGTGATACTTGCAACATGGTTGGAAAGTCTTGTGTGCACACAATCTTCAAGTGTGCCAATTGCTTTGAAGCTCACCAAGCAAATAGCCCTGACTGCTGCTTTTCCCAGGGATACCAAGGGCCCAAAGCCAAAACCCAGGGGAACAATCACTCTGCAAGTGACAAACAGCCAAGTCAACAGTTGACAAAGATTAACACTGCAAAAGCCCTTGCAAAAATAGATGCTCCATTGACTAAAGCAGTTGCTAAGAGACCTCATGAGTCAGACTCTGAAGATGAGATTCGAACAATCTCCAGCAACAAACCAAGAATTGAAGTACGAATCCCCAAACAATGTTAGAAAACCAGACATTGCCTCAATCAAAACTGACATTCCTTCAAAACAATGTGGGAAGAAAAGAAATACCAATGCAAACTTGTTTAGACATTGGATTTGCAAACAAAATTGATTACATTCTCTTTCAAGAACCTTGGATGAGCTTAAACAACGACTTCACTATCTCACACAACTCCTATTACTGTTTGCTTCCTGAAAACAGAGACTTGAGACCAAGAGTTGCTTGGAGACCTCAATGCTCACCACCCTTGGTGGAACTCAGAAATCACCACTTCACTGAGAGCTGAGAACCTTGTGGAATGGCTAGAGACTGAAAATCTAGAATTGGTGAATGAAGTAGACAAGGAAACCTTTCACAGATCAAATGTTATCTCCAAATCTGTGATAGACTTGACCTTCTTCTCCCATGACTTGCTTCAGAAACCATTTGACTGGTGGATTGATGAGAATCTTCATTCAGGCTCTGACCACGAGATCATTCAGTTTGACATTCAGTTGGGATCTGAAGACCTGATCGACAATCCGCTATACTCAAATCAGTACAACTTCCAGAGAGCTGATTGGAAAAAAGTAAACCAGGCATTGATTGACAACTTGGTTCAATTTCAATACCAATGGACTTCAATAGAAGACACCCCAGCAGAACTAGAGCTGGAGGCAGAAAAGGTCAAAGACCTAATTCTGGCGTCTATTGAAGATCATGTTCCCAAAAAACAAGTCATTGAAAGGTCCAAGCCATGGTGGAATCCTGATCTTAAGGTCCAACGCAAAGCAATGGCAAAGTCCTTTAGAGATTACAGACAAGGCCTTGTCGAACATGAAGTCTTTCAGCAAGCAAGATCAAATTACTTTGCTTCAATCAAGCAGGCAAAGTCCTCATGCTGGAACGACTTCCTGGCCAATGCCCAGGGAAAAGAGATCTTCAAAGCATACAAGTACACCAAAAGCAATAAGGTTGAAAGGACTCCAATCTTAGAGTTTACTGACCCACTGAATGAGACTCAAGACAAAGCAGTCTCCTTTGATGACAAGTGTAATGCTTTTCTAAAGACCCTGTTTCGAGATCCACCACAATATCCACCAATTGACTGGAGTGAATACAATCAAAGCCCAGCTTGGGAATGGCCAGACCGGGAAGAAAGTGAAATCAAGAACTCCATCTTCTCAGGTTCCAAATCCAATGCAGCTGGTCCAGATGGGATCTCCTTCCTGATCTTGCAAAAGGTCTACCCAGTACTCAGACACAGGCTATTCAGACTCTATCAAGCCATGTTCAACAAAGGATATCATCCAAAGAGCTGGAGGCAAGCTGTGGGTGTGATCTTGAAGAAACCAAATCGCAAAGCCACAATTCCCAAGTCTTACAAAATCATCTCCCTGCTAAACTGCCTAGGCAAAGTTATTGAAAGAGTCATTGCTTCACGCTTTTCCTACTTGGCTTCTACCACTGATCTTCTGTACTTTGATCAATTTGGAGACAGAAAGCAATGCTCTGCAATCGATGCTGCAATGAGCTTGGTGCATGACATACAACTTGCAAAGTCAAAGAATCTAGTGACTTCAGCCCTCTTCATTGACATTAAAGGTGCATTTGACTATGTGTCTGTTGATAGACTCATGAAGATTTTCTCTGACCTGCAACTGCCAAAGCAACTGGCCTCCTGGATCTCTTCCTTTATGCAAACCAGGGAAATCCAACTGGTCTTTGATGGAGAAAAGCAACAGAGTCCTGCATCTATTAATGTTGGAATTCCTCAAGGTTCACCTCTTTCACCCATTCTTTACTCTATCTATACAAGATATCTATTCAAGAATGAGGATGAGTTGAAAGATGTAAGGGTTCCCAGCTACATTGATGACACTGGTCTTATTGTTTCTTCCCCATCAGTTGAAGAGAACTGTGTGAAGCTACAAGCTGCCCTTGCAAGAATGATATATAGACAAGACTCTGAGGTCATTCAGTTTGACATGGAGAAAACTGAACTCATCCACTTTGTTAAGACTTCAAAATACACTGAAGAGGACTGTGTCAAACTCAATGACCTCACCTTCAATCCAAAAGAGCTTGTGAGATGGCTGGGGATCTGGCTTGACAACAACCTCACCTTCAAAAGACATGTGGAAATCAAAATCGCAGCAGCAGAGAGAACTTTGAACCAAATCATAAGACTCTCTAACACTAAGAGGGGACTCCACTTCCAAGCTATTAGACAACTGTATGTAGCTTGTATCACCTCAGTTGCCGACTATGGAGTTCCCATCTGGTGGAATAACCAAAAGCATTTGTTAAAGAAGTATGAGAAACTTCAAAACACTGCTTTGAGGAAAATTCTGGGTGCTTTCAAGACTTCTCCCATCTATGCTATGGAGCTTGAAGCAGCCATTCCACCAGCAAAAGTGAGATTCAATGGTCTTTGCAGAAGCTATGCCTGCCGCCTCCTCAAGATGCCAAAGGAGCATGCAATCAGAACAAGAGTCTCTTCAAGCTTCCCTCCCTATGACAATGGGATTGAACTTGATTGGAGAAAGTATCTTGACTGGAATCAAAATGAAGAGAACATTGAACATGTTGAGCAAACTCCAAGTAGGAGAAAAAGACGAAAGACAAAAAGGATAAAGAAATATCCAAGTCAACTATTCAAAGTTTGCTCTATGATTTCCAACTTGATTCCCTCCTTGAAAACTGAGAAGGTGAAAGCAAATGGAATGCACCTTGGTCTGAGAATCTTACAGACCTTGTGGACATCCAGATTGAAAATTCGGACAAAGCCAAAGCAAAACAGCATCATCAGACCAAAGTCAGCGAGTTGGATCATTCTGCTACCTTGGTTTTCTACTCTGATGGTTCAAAATCTGAGGATGAAACAGCTGGTGCAGGTGTTTACTGTTTACAGGAGGACAAAAGATACTCCTGGAAGCTGGGAAAGCACATGGAAGTCTTTGATGCAGAGTTGTTTGCCATTGAAAAAGCCTTCAAACTTGCAAGCTCCATTCCACACACTGGTACAATCTCTGACATTTGGGTGTTCTCTGACAGTCAAGCTGCCATTCAGAGACTTTGTGGTCAAAACTTGAATGCTGGTCTATATTACATTGAGTCCCTCAGAAAGATTGTGAAACGGCTGAAGACATTCAACATTCAGACACATCTTCATTGGGTTCCTGCACACTTGAATATCCATGGAAATGAAGAAGCTGACAAAGCTGCAAAGAGGGCCACTGAATTGAAGCAAACATACCCTGAGAAGTATGTTTCTCTCTCCTACATCAAGAGAAGAATCAAGGAACAAACTTTGATTGAGTGGTGTGATGACCTTGTGGATAGAGCAAGTCAACAGAACCACTACTCCCAGTTTGAGACAAAGCCCAAATGGAAGGCTTCCCAGTTGAATATTCCCAAAGGCATTTGGTCAACAATCATGCAGTTGAAATTGGGGCATGGCTACTTTGGTTCCTACTTAGTGAGGCTCCCTGACCATGCTTCAGACACTTGCAGAAGTTGCAGATGCAGGGAGACACCCAAGCATTTGCTCTTAGATTGTCAGGTTTGGCAAAAACAACGACAGAGGTGTCAACAAAACTTGAGATTCCCCAACTTTCCTTGAAGTTTGTTTTTGAGACTGAGATGGGATTGAAGTGGTTGGTGTTGTTTCTGAAGGAGACCGAGATTGCCATTAGGAAGTGGCTCCTGCATGTGAGATGAAGGATGTATTTGAATTGAGATATTCCTGGTACTTGTATTTCTGTGGAGGAAAGATTTGATATTGCCCTGACACTCTTTTGTATTTCTTTTGTTATTTTGTTTTCCGTTCTATGACTATAGCTTTAGTCATTCTTTTGTATTTTAGGTAAATCCTGCTGGTGAAGTCCAGCAGGTAGTCTTCATAGTCTCAGACTACACAAGACTATAATGAATAATAATAATAATAATAATAATGGAAGCTTGGACCGGGATTCAACCTACGGTCAAAGCCATACACGGTTGGAGATGCGACGCATACCTCAAGGATTTGAAGGAGAGTTCCAAGCTGGAACCCCGATCCAGGAAGCTGAAATTCGTTGGTTACAATGGGCTCCATATCTATCGATTATGGGATCCTGAAACCAAACAAACGACCCCTCATAGAGACGTTATTTTCAACGAGGGATTTGCGGATGAGGTTCTTGCGGAAACCCCGGGGAATACGATTCCAACAAATGCGAATGAGGAAATTACGGCAGCGGCAGCAGCAGCGGCGGTAGCTGATTTTCCGGATGAGCTTGATTTGCTAGATCCATCGAATGGATGGGAGAGCAAAGTTCTAGCTTATATAGTGAAGGAGAAACCTGACGTTTTGAAACGGCTAATGGACGGCGAGTTTGAACAGGTCCTAGAGCCATCCTACCTAGGGGAGGAAATCGATATTTTGACGAATTCCGACCCCGAAGATGAGCTTCTACCCGAGCAGGAAGCTTCCTTACCGGTCCTATCTACTAAGACCGACGTCCCGAAATCTCTTGCAGAGGCAAAACGCTCCGAAGAATGGCCGCTTTGGGAAGAGGCTATTCGCGTTGAAATCAGGAAATTGAATGAGAAGGGAACCTGGACCATCGTTGAGAGAATTGCAACCATGCAGGTCCTTACCGGCAAATGGGTATTTGCTAGGAAGATGAACAATAAAGGCGAGACTATTCAATTCAAAGCAAGATGGGTAGTTCGCGGTTTTGCACAGCAAGAGGGGGTGCATTACAAGAAGACCTTCGCGGCGGTAGTCAACGGGGTCACGACCAGAGCTTGCTTTGCAGTTTCTGCAAGGTGGGGATGGTTTGTACGCATGTTCGATTTTGTGACGGCTTTCCTAAACGGGTCTCTATCTCTAGACCACGGATACGAAGGGCTTTTTATGGAACTTCCTACCGGGGTCAAGCATGGGAGAGGCGGAAACAGGAAGCTGGTTGCGCACCTTCGGCAAGGGTTATACGGGTTGAAGCAAGCTGCTAGGATCTGGTATTTCACCCTAATTAACCATATAAAATCTCTAGGATTCGAGGTTTCCAAATATGACGCAGGCTTGCTATTCCACCGGAGGAAGCAGATCTACGTTACCCTACATGTTGATGATTGCAGAATCATGGGACCTAATGAGCAAGAAATCGAATGGCTTGTTCAAAAGCTGCAGGATCGATTCGAAATTACCGAAACGACGAACCAAAGCAGATATCTTGGGATGCGGGTTGAAAAGCTCCCGAACGGCGACCTTGCGGTTAATCAGGAAACCTACATTGATGAGATCCTTGAGGAATTCGGCATGCAGGATTGCAGACCTGCTAAGATTCCGATGAAGAAGGATATCCATATTGAATTTTGCCCTGACGAGGATCCGGGATTCGATGATCAATTTACGCATAGGAATTACCGGAAAGGAACAGGATATTTGCAATTTCTAGTAACCTGCTGCAGGTCAGATATTGCATTCGCGGTCAATTATCTCTCTCGATTTAACAGCCGCCCAAATAAGGAATGTTGGCATGCTTTGAAACATCTTCTTCGATACTTGAAAGGGACTAAGAAGCATGGTATTATCTTCAAGGGACCAGCGCTGATTCAGCTGCGGACGACCTACGGCCTGAGGGCTGGTCAGATTCGGATTGGGCAGGGGCCGACCCATCGAGCAAATCAACAAGCGGATACGTTATTACGATGGGGGGCTCGCCAGTCTCATGGAGGTCCCAGCGGCAGACGAGCGTTTCCAAATCCTCCACCGAAGCTGAGTATATTGCGGCGAGCGAGGCAGCTTGCGAGCTTGTTTGGTTGCATGACCTGCTTATAGATGCGGGAATCATTAGTGAAGGAACTGCGGCATTGAGATCCAAAGAGGCAGGGTCTGTTTCACTCAGCGTTGATAATAAGGGCGCGATTGATCTTTCAAAGACAGAGGCGATTACCAGGAGGTCTTGCCATATCGAAATCTGGTACCATTTGCTTAGGGATTGGGTTGACAAGGAAGAAATCGCGATGCAGCATGTCTCTACAACCGAAAATATCGCAGACGGCCTGACCAAACCCCTACCGATCGATCCATTCGTGAAATTTCGCAGGGAGGTCGGGGTCGTACCGTTGTGACGGTGATACGCGTTGATTTTGGTGTGGGACGATACGCCGGACGGTATCGGGAGGTATCGCGCTAGGCGGGAATAGGAAATAAGTTTGATTTTGGTATTTTATTTTTATTGCGGATTTGGAGGATTTGAGCAGAGCAGCTACTTTGGGGGTTGTTTGGCGGGCGCGTTGTGGGTTCGCTGCATGAGGGGGTGTTACGTAATCCAGCCACCCCTGCACGTGACCAGCCTATCGCCTTATATAGTTGTAGCTCGATCCTATAGATCCAATCAAAAACTATCTTCACTTATCAATATCGGCCAAAACCGCTCCCTAACCCAGGAGTCCGAATAGCAGCTGGGTACGTTTCCAATATTCTTGTGAACGTGTCTTCAGAATATCTATAGACTCCTCACTAAGCCCAAGACCTTCCTTCATGGCATTAATGAGTGCTCTCAACGGATCTTCAGGGTCAGGTTGTTCCAGAGTCAGCGCGAAGCCCAGATACAGAATATCGAATAGAAGTTGCATCTTGTGGTCTCGAGCCAGTTCGGATTCTGGGTCTTTCTGCGCATTTCCTTCGCCTTTCTCGCCATCTTGCCCACCATTTACGGTGTCCTTGGCTAGTTGAGGGTTCAGGGGGCACTTGTCAAGGCACTGCTTGATGTCCGATACCGTCTGACTGATCAGGCGAAGTTTCAGTTCGTTCACAGCCGTATTATTCCACAAGTCCGGACCTTGTTGCTCCATGACTAAAACCAATTTTCGCAACAGCTTGAAGGCGGCCTGGGAAGGCTGTACTGGTAACTGAGGATCGCCCTCCCAAAGTGTCCTCCCTGCGCATCGCTGTCGACGACGATTCAATGGTTTTGTCAAGGTAGACGGGGGGACTTGACACACTATCTCTTTTGCAAGAATGCGGTGAAGAGTAGACACTATGTCCTCAGCAAATACATAATCTTCTCTCGGTACCTCATTCGAAATGCTGCCACGAATAGCTCGAATGATTCGGAGAAGGAATGCTGCCGGTGCTCCCCGATGTTGCCCATCCATACCTTTTACAACTTCGTTGAGCGAAAGTTGTAAAGACCGAAACCCGTTCCGCAAGGTGGCTGCATGCTCCGTTTGCAAAATATCAGGGTCGTCGTCTTTCAGCAAGCCCGTCACAGTTTCCAGGAGCTCTTCGTCGATATCGTCTTCCAGAGTACCTTCCCACCGTGCATTTCGAAGCTCCTTGATCATCCCAAAACGGCTCGTCGTAGCCATAAGCCAGTTGTTGTAGATATCCAAGACTTGCAGGACATATGCGTCCTGTCCTTGGGTTCGTCTCGTCAGTTCACGCTTGAATGCCACAGCCCCACCAGAGGAGTCTAGAAAGACGAGGTCCGGGTCCCATAGTGACAACGCGGCTTGAGCGGGCATGTTAGACCAATTGGCCATTATCGACGATATTTCGACTCCAACATGGTTAAGGCGTCTAACCTGCGTCCGAAGAATGGAAATAAGTTGATCGTTGACCAGGCTGCGAATGCCTTCCAACACACCCATCGACGAGTAACAGGGTATAGAGTCTAACACTGGTAGCCATGACTCTAAAAGACTGTTCCGAATGGCGAGCGCCTCTTGAAAATCTTCACAGCCCACCAGCGCTTCCTTCGCCCGAGCCACTAGCATTTCAAATGCGTCTTTTGACCATGACTTGATAACCTTTTCGGCACTTTGTTTGGATATTTGGTCATGTTTTATCCAAGGCATAAATGTCCTGATCTCTTTTGAGATCCATGGCTGAAGGATGTCAATTCCAAGTTCGCCAATCTGTCGAATTGCGGGATCATTAAGAAGAGGATGGATGGTCAGACTCTTTAGAGCATCGAAGAGTCGTCCGGAAAGAATATCGGCAGTTTGTCGCAAAGTGTGAATATAGAGATTCAGGGCCTCCAACAGATTATGGCGTAGAGAGCCTATGCGCTGAATCTTTTGGCCAATTGCTTTCAACCGGCTCTCGTTGAAATACCGGAAAGCATCCTCAGCGGAAGAGCTAGTTGCTAGACAAAACGCTGATAGGGATTCTACAATATCTTGAGCAGAAGAACCCAGTGAGGCCAGTCGAGTATCAACGCGCGCTAAGAGGGTTCGTCGAAAACGAGCTAGCTGATTCCGAAGGCCGTCCACGTACTCCTTTGCTCGTGAAGATTGGAATAGCGAACCAAGAAGGAGTCTCGACACGACGAGAAGTTTTGCGACAGCAATACTGGATCCACGCTTCCGAAGGATTTTAGAGATAGCCGACGCGCAATTGGAGAGGAGAGTCAATTGAGCAGCAAATGTTCGATCGGCCGAGACTATCGATAGTCAGTCGATCTGAAATTTCGAACAGCCAGAGCACCATTCAACCTTTGCCCAGATTATCTTCCTGCAATCGATGCAGCCCTTCTGCCTTTCGAGAAATGGTAGCAGGATTGCAATGTCTGCCGACTCCAGACAAGTTTAGTTCCACTCGCTTCATCTCCTCGTTCATTTCCATGATCGTTTGCGCCGTATCCAGAAGATCTCGGTATCTCACACTACAAGAACGAAAGCAAGTCAGCATACCATGTTTCCTTCTTATAATTATGGCCAATGACACGGAATTTGGCCTACCCGACCAGAGATCGTAGTTTCTCTCTGTTGCTGACGATGTCGCGACGGAGCTCCTGTTCGATCCGGCGAACCGTTGGAATTGGATATTGGAACGCTTCCTGCCATGATTCGAGAGAATGCGCATCCGGAACGTCTGTGGCCATCATGTCTCGCGTGCTCCGTATGCCAAACGCACTGCACAATAGCTAGAACGTTGGGAAGTAGCAAGTCTCCGTGTCAAATGATGGGTACCCGGTACCTGAGGTCTGGAGCTTACGTTCGTTAGCCGCTTCACGGCTTGGCTTGAATAGTTATCTTATCTCATTCTTGGCAAGCTAGCTGCTATTAATGAAGAGGCTCGTTAGTTAGTTAGGGCTCAGGGCTAGATAAGATAATCTCTGATGCGTCATGCAGAGGAATCGCAATTCCAGTGACTCATTGAGGAGGGGCTTGGAGAAGCGCGAAAACCTTCAGTCAATCACATTTCTTTTGAATGGATAGTCAGGGCTAACAATCGACAAGCATCTTCATTAAACATGGATTCTGACAGGAATGGGTATGATACCCACGAGGATAATGGTGATATGCAGCAGCAATCTCATTCGATTTCAGTGCCTTCAGGAATGCCTCCATTGACGAGGAAAAAGGTCCTACATTGCTCTTATCATTACTGGCACCCTATGTAAGCTGCTCCTCTTACTATTGTACCGAGATTTTCGAAGCTAACGTATCTACTTCACCTTTGGTGACAGGTATCGGTCTATAACCCCCAAAGCGCGGCTCATCTCTCTCACAGACTGTTTCATTGAATACCTACATGCCGATGGCATAGTACTTCCCCAGGATGATTCCCCGATTGATCGAGATGACAGTTGGATGTTGTCCGAGGGGTACGATGACGAGGAGGAAGGCCTGCCAGATCCTTCCACAGAATGGCCAGAGATCCATGCCCAGGTCAAAGCGATACTTTCAGAATTAGGCGGAAGTGTATGTCCAAAGTTGAACTGGAGCGCGCCAACTGACGCCAAGCACATGATTCCGACAAATCGTCTGGAATGCAAAACTGCAAGCGACGTGTATTTGGTTCTGAAAAGCAGCCGCCTAATAGCCAACGATTTGGATGATGCATTTAAAGGATGTCTGTCCGAGTCGGCCGGCACGCAGGAAAAAGACGGCAGCACTAGTGATGCTGTTGGAGATGAATACAGGATTCCATATCATCTGGTACTTCGAAAATACGTGAATGTCAACCCAGCACTGGAATTCCGCTGTTTTGTCCGGTCACGTCGCCTTGTGTGCATTTGCCAGCGAGGCTTCAAGTTCTATGACTGGCTTCATGATATCAAGGACAAACTACGTCGATCAATTCAAACTTTCTTTGACAAGAATCTCCGAGATACATTCACCGATCCGGATTTTGTTTTTGACGTATACGTGCCTCAAGATAGGGTCTGGTTGACAGATATTGGCACCTTCTCACAAAACACTAACCCATTACATTTTACTTGGGACCAAATTCTCGAGATGGAGAAACCAGATGATGGAGATTCGCGCGCTATCCCTGAAGAACAGGTACGGCACCATGGACGTTCCCAGATAGATTCTACTGAAGCTTGGACCCCAATCGAACCTCCTATTTCCTCTTTCCAGCCGGTGTTTGTGCTCGCAGAGCCAGCGGATCCAAGCTCTGCTTCGTGCTACTCACTCATCAACGAAGATAGAGTACCACAGGATGTGCTTGACGCGACAGAAACCCCTGGCGCCATGGCTGGGCTTTTGGCGAACTGGAAAGAAGCGCTCGAACGGAGCATTAAAGCGGACCAAGAGCACGAGAGTGACAATGACAGTGAAGTTCCTGTCCAAAGCACAGGCAAAGCGAACGGCAGCTAGACTCCGTCGCCATCTACGCTATGAGGCTCTGGTTCTCACTGTAAAGTACAATAAAATGGAGGCATTTGCATTGGGTGGTTCAAGCATGGCGCTATGGGTAAAACAAAAGTGTCTCAAGGGCGTTATGTTGTTACTGTAACTACTGCTTGTGATGTATTTTCAAGACTTGCCTCAAACACAGCATGCAATTCGAATTTCTTACAGAGCCGAAAAGCTTCGTGTGCATTAAAGCATTGAAATCTGACCTGTAAACATATGTACATACATACAAGATCATGGTCTAAAGGGAATATTTGCAGGTATATCTAGTACCTGCATACCTCCAAGCATATGCAAAGAACCAGAGACAAAAAGATTTACAACTTGTGCTTCTTCTCTCCCGATGCAACCTTCCTGAACTCCTCTTGTGGAATGCCCGCCATGAACCGCTCCAACCCCATATACACCTCATGCACATTTTGCCGATCAAGGATCTCCCGCTCATGCATCCGAATCAAGCTCTTCATCTTCACCATACTGTCCTGATTCAAATGCATGCCCAACCGCTCCTCCACCTCCTCCAACACCAACTTCAAAAATCCATCCGAATCATCCTTGCGTCCGCTTGCCGCCTCAAACACCTTGTTCACGTATCCGGTCGACACCAGATCCTCAATTGAGATCCGCTTGCTCATGATCAACGCCTCGTTCGCCTTGGAGATGCCCAGGCGTTCGACGAGGGCTCTGCTCGCGCCACCTTCGGCCACGAGGCCCAAGGAGGAGAACGGGGTGAGAAGGAAGGTGTGCGGCGTGGCGTAGACAAAATCTCCAAACGCGGTGATGGCGGCGGAGAGGCCGACGGCGGGACCGTTGAGGGCAACGACGAGGATCTTGGGGTGGTTGTAAAAAGTGCGGGTGAGGTCGAAATTGTGGGCGACGAAACCGCGGACGGTTTGGCGGCGGGAATCTTCGTTATCAGATTCGGGTCGGATAGATTGGACATCGGCGCCTCTGGATCAATAACGAATGGTCAGTATCGGCCCTTTGTTTCTGCAACATGTGCTTTTGAGCGAGGGAAATGGGACTCACGCGGAGAAGAAACGGCCTTTGCCCGTTAGGACGGTGATGTAGATATCATCGCGCGCGGCGACTTCGCGCATCTTCTGTCCAAGATCATAGTAATGATCTCCGTTCAAAGAATTGAGCTTGGATGGCCTATTAAGAGTAATAATGGCGATCCGGCCTTGGTAGGTGAGTTGGATATCGTTTGTGCTCGACATTTTGCTTGGGATGGTAGGATAACGTTCAAGGATATTCGCGGTCTACTCGATAAGATTTGAATAGGTTTGAAAACAGAAGACGTGAGAGCTATATAACCATGTCCAGAGACTGCGTCTATTAACAGGAACCGCACTATGGAGGAGAATGGGGTCTTTCCGCGGTTAAATCTCCTCAGCAGCTGAGATCTTGGTGCTTAACCGAAAAGCATTGCGGACTTCCACAATTCACCGCAAAAGGTGGGGATGAGCCGGTGGTTTTCTTCAAAGTGATGATCAGCACTTCACGCAAACTGTTCAGCCATAAGGATTGTCTCGGTGCTGATTTGACGCCCATGACGAGAAACGAAGGCTTCCACCGTGCTCGTCCACGTCCACCCCGATTTGTTTGCAATCCCCAAATGAATTGCGATGCCGAGGTTCACGCTTCGCGGCGCTGCAGTGCTGATTACTAACCCAAAACTCAGCCTTGGCACTGATACGCTTTAACTTAATAGAGGCTAGCGCATGCTCTTTATGACTAGCATTACGTCAGCAGCATTGGTGGTCGGTGAAATTCATAAACGGACATAATTAGTCAGGGCGAACTGGCATAGCTTGGCTACAAGAGCAGCGGAGCGGAAACCATTTTCCTCTCCGCTCGCGGTCGACTCCCTGACAACTCGCTATCTCCACTTCTCATGCTCACACTACGCACCCTTCAAATCATATATTCTCAATTTGCTATCTGAAAATGTTTTCGCTCGCGAGCTCGCTCATCCGGCTGTACTACACCGGGTAAGCCAAAGACCTTTCTACCGCGAATACAATCATATTCGCATGAGAAAGTGCTCCGAGCTCGGGGAAAGACTAGTAAACATAATAATTCTAGATGCTCAACAAGGGACCTACTGTACATATTTGGCAGCGCACCGAACCAGCAAGATTTGCTTATGTATTAGTTATCATAAACCGCTCGACGTACGAGTTTATTTTGAGATCAGACGGAGCATACCATAGAGCCATCCTAAATTTTTATTACCGGAAGATGAAAAGTAAAATAAACGTTGTGCAGGCAGGTTGCTCCAACTTTATTGACGAGTAGGCGGATTCCACTCCCCAAAAAGGAATTGTGTGAGCAGTGATAAATGCGATGTCCGTGGTTCCGTTAGGTTTTGACGTTAGAACCATCGCCGACTCCAATCATCGCAAAAGGCTACTCTCAACCCGGAATCATACAGATGCGACTGTCGCGGTCACCAAGAATCCCATATCGAAATTCGATTTTCATACTAAATTGAAAATGACCGCAAACAGCGTATGATTCCATTTATTCAATGACTCCTTCTTTGCAGACGCCATCTTTTCACCGACCCAACCGCGATTCCGTTCTTCCCCACGCCTTCCCAGTATTATCTTTGATATACCACCATGGCTCTCGTCAAATCCTCAATATTACGCAGCCTGCGATGGCGGGGTGTTTTTTGTCAATTAAATCCACGTCTGCTCTCATCCTCTACCGCTTTATCAGTGAAACAAATGCCGCCACGTCCAACAATCGACGAGTCTGAAATCACCGGCACCTATTTAAGGGGATCAGGGCCCGGAGGCCAGAAAATAGTGAGTGGCGCATTTCACTCAAGGGTTATGTCCACTTCATGAGTTTTTTTACTTTGATCTTCCACACTTTTTCATTTCATGCCCGCACTTATGTGACTCTTACACGCATGGGCGGAGAGAATATATATCCAGCTCCGCCAACCCCACTGGAGGGCTTGCTTGGAGCTCAGAAGATTCCAGTGGGCGAATACCTAAACTTTGCCTATTGAACCGCAACTTGGCATGAATTGCCGCGCTTAGACCATACCCCTAACACGAATGTCGCCCATTTCACTCTTCCAGTAGCTACAACATGCATACCCCTTCGCTTGACAAATGATACACAAATCCCCACCCCAGCATATAGCATCCAGCACAAACATCTAATCTAACCTCCCTCTTCCTTCCCCGCGCAATAAAGAACAAAACCTCCTCCGCCGTCCAACTCATTCATCTCCCCACCAACACCGTCGTCAAATCCCAAGCCACCCGCTCCCGGTCTCAAAACCGCAAAATCGCCCTCCAGATCCTCGCCGAAAAGATCGAACTGCTAGAAAAGGGCGACAAGAGTCGCACCGCCATCGTGGCTAGGACCAAGCAAAAACGCAAGGCGAGCAAGGTGAAGAAGAGTAAGAGGAAGTATAGGGCGCTGGAGGAAGAGAAAAAGAGCAAGGATGAGGTGGAAGGGGAGGAGGAGAGGTGGGTAGAGGAAGGGGAGGAGGGAGGGGGATCAACTGAGAGAAGATGAGATTAGTGAGAGACTTGATGTGTATTTATCATGTACTCTGGTATTTAGCTGTGTTCTGCATTTGGGTTTCTGATCCTTTCGAGTGTATCTTTCACACGGATGCATATGGGCTACATGGGGAATGACACGATCTCCTTTTATGATTTATGTGACAGGTATTCAGAAACGACATTCAGAAAATTCTTTCATCAGAACATCTGTGTTCGTGCCAGTTCATGCTCTTCGCTCCCAAACATATCCCTTAGCCACTCAAATAACCCGCCAAGCCTGCTTTGGCCTCTGGACTGAGTCGATCCTGAGCAAAGCCGCTAATCCTTCCACCGTGCTTCTTGTCTGCCTCCTTCAAATAGGATCCAACCCAGGCACCGAGGTTTGGCCCGATCTGCGGCCATGGGTCACTGGCGGCATTTTTGACCGTGTTCAGCTGAGTGTAGCCGACGCCGAATGCCATATCCTCAACATCATTCTCTGTGATAATATCGTCTCTGGTAGCCGGAAGAGGTGGCTGGCTAACAAGGTTAAGAAGAGCTTCACACGTAAATGCCCACCCTTTCTTGTAGCGGTTCGCGAACGCCTCTGAATTTGCTAATGTCTTGGTAAATGAGATCAAAGCTGACTTTCGATCTAGCGGCCGGGCGAGCTTCCGGGATTCGGGAAGAATGATGTTGAGATAAATAGGTGTAAAAACTCTACACACGAGTTAGATAAGGTGGATGCTTGACCTTTTCAAAAGGGTGTGTGGAATTACCCAGATTGAATGCTTTCCGTGGCTTGAATAAAGAAGTCACAGCCATAGCCGTTGTCATCAAGGGCAGATATAAAGTGGTAGAATCGAACAAACCGAATGGTGAAATTCTCAGTCTTGGAGTTCTGAAGCCGTGTAAGGATGATTTGGATGATGGTCGAAAAGTATTTTTCCAAAACAGTGCTAATTGGGTCTTTGTTAGGTACAGATTTCAGACGGAATTCACGACGGCACTTACGGAGGGAATGTCAAAATGACATTTTCAAGAAGATCAAATCCGTAGCTTTCGTTAAGTTTCGACGATATCAGTTTCTGGAAAATACCCAAAATTGGTTCTACTTGATTATTCTCGGTGATTATCTCGGCTCCACGAGCGAGGATGGATGAAACTAAGCGCACGAGTGCCGGGATGTTTCCTCTTGTCTCCCACATTGTTGGAATGAGGATTGGCGCAATCAGGGTTTGATAATTTTCAGGAAGGGTAGTAGAGGGCTGGGCTTCGAGGAGGGCTGCCAGAAGTTGGAAGACATATGGCATAAACTCTGCATTCTCATTTAGAAATGACCGTCCAGCACCCATTTTTGCGAATAGACTTTTACGTACCTTGCACGTCGTTCTGCAAAACGCTGACAAGAGGGGTATAGAGGGCGCTTTGAAATTTGTCGGGCTGGGTGGTAGCTCCAAACCTATACCGTGAGTCAGAAGGAGAACACCGGTGGACTTTGGGGAGATTCATACCTAATCAAAGCGCCAACAGCCTCAAAGTGATAATAATAAAACCGCGGATTGCTTGGATTTGTGCTGATAATTCCGGTAATCTTGATCAGGTGTTGTAAAATCGGATCAATGATTGGGACGACGCCGTCTTTAATCACAATAAGCACTCTCATGATGCATCGCATAAGAAACTCATTTTCTTGGACTTTAGGAGGCGATGGGTCCTTCTCTATCAATTGAAATAGGTGCTCAAGCAGCTGTCCGGCCAGTGGCGTGATTTCGCTGGCAGGAATGATAGGCTGATTTTGGCTGTCGGTGAGACAGAGTGCTCTTTCGAGGGCCACAGCGGCGTAAGTGTGAACAACGTAAACTAAAGACCCTAGATGCTGCACTAAAAGAGGTAGCACTTCTCGCCATTGCTCCTTTGTGATCAGGCTTCGGAACGAGTACAAGTATTTAATGGCATCCACCTTCAAAAGTGGCTGAACACCAGTTACCGCGACCAAATCTGAAGCCAGATTGTTTTGGAAGAAGTCTGTAATGTTGACTAATGGATTCGTGGTAGTTACGCCATGGGTAGCAGTCGCAACACCTTTCGCAGCGATAGCGGAAAACAGATAGATTGCGGTATCTTTGGACTGCCAGTGGTCCGAGGGTGCCTTGGAATATTCAGCAAGATAATGGTCAGTGTATCGAGTAACGATGGTTGTTACTGATTGTTCAAACTTTTCAAGCAACTGTCTGAGGAAGTCGGTAGCCGCTCGCCTTCTGGTCTCACTATCACCTCCCTCAAGATCTCGACGAATGAATTCGATAGGCTCGTCTTCAAACATTTCAATATCCGACTCTCGCAAGGAGATGTTTGGCAAAATCACCTTCTCTGTTACTTGGCTGAGTGTTGCTTCGTCCTTGAAGGCGTCGGAGTGACCGGGTAGACGTGCAATTGAGGTTAGAAACTGCAAGGCTCTGCTGACAAGGATGTCGTATTTTGTATCTTGCCCAATCGTGGTAAGTAGGTTCCAGGAGCTGCTGATAAACTGTTGGGTATGGATGCCGAAAACATCTATGTATTTTTGCACGTAGAGGATTAATGCTTCGAAAATACCGGCTTTGACAAACTCCAATGGGCCTGCCTCGGATTCATCAGAAGTATGAAGCAGTGGGTTATGATAAGTTAAGTATTTCAAGAGCAGGGACGAGATGGCGCCGAGGTGATCTTCAAACATGGGTGGAAGATCGTGGCACGAAAGATCGTAGAACAACTTTATCATCAGATTCAGCTGAGAAAAGGCCAGGGTGATCTTCTCCTTGTCGTTTTTATTTTGTTCGATAAATGAATCTAGACTCTAAGGCGAAATGCCGTTAGGTTTTGTTGTAGGTAATCCGACCGGAAGCACAACGTACCTCAAAGAGCGCCAGGTACGGCTGACCAAACCTAGCCAGGACATGATTGATCTCTTCGTACAGCTCGTCTGAGCGGAAAAGGGGCCGCCATCTTTTAAATATCGAGTGTGCAACTTGCAAAACGCCAACATTGACAACTATGTTATCCGGTGACAGTCGTGAAACAAGGTCCTATCGAGCGAGTTAGTCCTGGAGAAAGCCGGGGATAAAACTGGGACCAAGTAAAACTTACATCAACAAGTGTATCCCATCGTCGCCAAAAGTCGCTGTCCGCTATCACGCTGACTGCTTCTCCCAGCTGGGTCTGAATTCCCGGGGGCATTGAGATCATCAAGCTGATAAGCTCTTGCTTAATGGTCACGACATCCTTTTCTTGCAGCTTGTAATTGCCATCTTCGTCGGTCCAGTTGAACTTGATAAAGTTCTTGAAGTAAAGCGCACTAGACAGACGGGTATTATAAGGATATGCACTGTTCGCGGTAATATGCAACAGCTGTAACGAGTATCCTGGCTTCTTTTCTTCTTGTCGGAGGGCAGCTTCGGCTAGAATTCAATTTTAAGTCAGCGCTATCGCAGAAGGTAGCAAGACATGTTTCAACAAGCGTACACACCTTGCTTGTGCTGCCTTGGATCCAATGTAGCCTGGAGAAGCTGGACAATCGGTGCGAGGTTGTCCGCCATGTCTGCAAGAGCTTCCCAGCAACACAAGCGTGGGGCTCAAGTGGTAATCGCAAGTGAGGAGAAAAGACGCTCAATTGTGATGATAGAGCTAAATTATGTGCTGACAGTGTAGTGCTTGGCAGGTGAAGAGTACTTTTGAAGTGGCCTTTTTCAGAAGCCCTCTGTCTGCTTTTCTCTTATTGATCTCTCAGAATTGATGCTCAACCCACCTTTTTTGGGCAGTTTGTTTAGTTGCTTAGATAATGCCGTGAATTCAAGGTGGGGTGCGAGCGGCGCTAGACTGCTTCTGGAACGGAGCGGCATTACCTGTCTAATACAGCTGTGTTATTTCACGTGACACTTGTATCTTACGGAGCATCAGATATTCCGGAGTATCGCTAAGCCACAAACAGTCTAGTGTTTTTCCCCGGATCTGCCCTGCTGATCTGTCGCGCTGAAAAAGCTTTTTGACTCTCACCAACTGCACTCAAGAATCTCTCTCCTCCACTTCCCCCCCCCCATCAATCAAACCAGGCACACACCACCACTCTGCATATATATACACACAGCACTCGAAACGCTATACTTGGCTTCAATTTCTGTCTTATATATTCCCGTCCCCTTCTCGCTTCTTGCTATATACTCGCGTCCTTACGTTATATATATATTTTATTTTTTGACAGCTTCGTCGGGTCCTGGGGGCAGCAGGGGTTCACCTTTGGTCCTATTATATATATACCGGCAAATTGCTATCTCCCTCGGGTGTGGTTTTAGTTGATGGTCAGACAATGATATATATACATCCTCCTCAGTGAGGACTATTCTTGACTGTGCAGTATTATATATATATATGACCAGTACTGCTCCCCTTGATCCTGTTTTGACTTGCCTGTTGTATGTGCATTAACAGTTCGTGCTTAGTTGGATTTATATAGCTTTTGTTAGTATTGAATGCGTCTCAGAACAGCCTGTTCACTGTCGTTATTGCCATTGTTTTACAAGGAGCCACCGTTGAGACAATCAAGCTAATCATCCGCGTTGTATAAGGTCTTAACAATCAATCACTGGTCGCTTAGTCGGCAAACTCGCTGATTCATCCGCCCTATCTGGGTGGATGTCGTCGAACGATGATTCTTCACCGTCTCACAGAAGCACATCCTCCACGTTTGTTGACGTGTTCAAGATAGCCTCTGCCCTCCCAAGGCCTTTCTCTCCCGCACACCTGGAAGCCAGCTCATCACTGACAATGGAGGGTCGGCGTGGCAGCCGGTTCGGTTTGGACTCGTTGCACAGGAGCAGTGTGGCTACAGATGCCTCGGAACCTCCGAGCTTCGAAGCTCTGCTTCGAAATCTGAGCCATGACCAGTCTCTCTCCGGTGCAGTCGAGGAAGCGGGACGAGCGGCTCGTCATCTACACACCTACAGCGCCGAGCAGGCCATGGCCATTTGGGACGCTGGCAGCTACTTACTGGACATCGCTAACCATCCTGACGCGAAAAAAGCAGGCTCAAACCTGCTCGAAACCGTTTCTGGTCGCCAGGACCTACCTCTCTCCGCCCGCCAGTCCTTATACGCGTTCCTCTCCCGCCCCTCAAACCCCGACCTCATACCTACGCAAGTCAAGTCGTTGGTGGCCTTGACAGACCACGGCAGAAAAATAGACTTCGCCGACGATTCTGTTCTCCCTACAGTGGTGGCATGGATACTGCCATTCTATGACACCATTGCTTCGATCCGTGCCAAAAACAAAAAGCTGGGAAGGCCATACAGCTCGTCGACGTTGGAGGAAGCAGCTTTTAGCGACATATTTCAGCTTACTGTGGATATAATCACTCTACAACGTCAATCCCCAGCGACAGCAGATATTGAGGCTCTTCTCAACGATCTCTTTGTTGTGTGCAAAAGTACTCATATAACCGGAGATATCAAACATTCGCTCGCCATTTTTGATGCGGTCATTTCGAGTCTCACCGTCCCCCCATCAAGTTTCAGCGCCTTGTTAGAGGTCTTGTGCAGCATCCACGCATCGATCAAGTCATTGGCTGGACCGACCTCAAGAGTTGTTCGCAACCTGGCAAAATCCAAAAGCCAGAAAGAGATGGTCGGATTATTACACGCCTTCTTGCTCGAAACCCCCGGAAGCCCTGATCGCAACCTCAACGTGACTCGCGGAGCGGTGGACATTTTCAGAGACTTGGTCGCCGCCTACGGTCAAGAAGGCATGCCAAATCTATCTTTCGACCTTCTCATCAGCTCGTTAGATCACGCAACCGACAAAAACGATGGTCGCATCGACACGGATATTCTTGAAGTTTGCCTAAACATGCTACAAGGAGATTACTTGGACATTGCGCTTCAACAATATAGCTGGACAAACTTTGTTCAAGTTATTCTCACTTCTTCGAGACGAGTCATCAATGCCCGCCCTCAGTCAACCGACGCAGTTACACCCACAAAGATAAACACATCCGATGATGTGAAGTCGAACATATCAGCCCACATCACCCGCATCACTACAGCCATAGAGGCAGCTTGGCCACGGCTTGGTGGGAACCAGAAACTGGACGTTTTACATTTGTTCATGGCAGTCCATCGACAGTTGAGTCCAAAACAGTCCGAGTTGGCACTACACTTGCTCGCCACACAGAAACTCTGTCACCCCGAATGTATTGATTGGATATCCACGTCGTGGGAGCTTCTACGCAACTTCATCCTAGCTCGCAAAAAAGCTCCAGAAGTCCGTATCCTCGCTCTGAATACGCTCAAGGAGGCTTACAACAGTACTGAAGACTCTGCTACAACGTTTGACGGAGAAGGATTTACGGATGCTCTCCTCCACAGGTTCGAAGATGAAGGATCCGCTGCCTTTCTTGAGGAATTGGTGTCTTTCTTTGTGGTAATAGCTCTTCGCTGTGACGACCAGCTCTTCCGGCGGCTCGTTGATACTTTGAGCCTACCGATGAGAGCCGATGAAATCAAGGAAAATTTATCTCCAACCTCCGTATCCTCACACCCATTATCACAATCAATTCCTTTCTCGAACGTCCTCCTGCCATCTCTATCAAATATCGCTTGCGTTGGCCTAGTACAAATCTTCTTGGGATCGCTGACCAACCATCCTTCGATCAATCCGTCTCTTGTCTTCGAAAAGCTGATTGACATTGCAAGGTCTCCTGATCGTCCGTCTGATGCACGTTTAACAGCGCTCAAAATCCTCTTTAGAACTCGGTGTGACTCAACTGGCTCAATCTATGTCGTTCCAACAGTTGATTGCAATACTCTGGTTTCGGTTTTGTCCCGCACCATTGATGTAACGTCGCGATCGAGTGTGGCGGAGGAGTCGTCGGGCGATCGAAAGTCAAGGAATGATAGTCATAGTGGCAGACTGTCCCTGAAAGACCCTGCTTCTGGACCTTTGGTTTCGGACATCCCTCGCGAGACGAACGAAAGTCGCAACATTAAGTGGAATTCGCCAGTATGGGCGGATGATGAAGGCAAATGCTTTCCCGGGGACGCACCTGCAACTCCCAGCAATTATACCTTCGCCTTTTTGACCCTACCTCCCATCGATCAAGATGAAAAACCGCGCACCTTGCTCCCAATCAATTTCTGGGTGGAGACGGTGATTGCACTGCTTCAACGAGAGAAGAATTGGGATATCTACAGCTATGTCCTTACGCACCTGGGCTCACAGCTCATGAATCGGGAGCTTTTTCGCAACGCAATGCCCCAAATCAAACTTTTACGAAGTGTTCTTTGCGAACAAATCAAGAATGAAAGTTTTCAGGAGCCCCTTGGTTGGACAGGCGTTAAGAAAGGAGACATTGCAGTTTGTATCTTTACTGCTCTCACAAGCCTAATTAGCTTCCACCAGCATTTTGCGAAAAGCGAGCAGGACGAAATAGTGCGCACATTCATGCTTGGAATTGGGTCGTGGGAGGCGACATCGCGGGGCTGCATACACGCGCTCTCCGTGTGCTGTCATGAAATCCCACTCTCAGTGACTAAATCGCTGCATCCGATACTCGACAAAATATCCAAGGTCATAACGCGGACGCACATTGCTGTTCATATCCTAGAGTTCCTCGCTTTACTCGCTCGTCTCCCGGATGTCTATGTGAACTTGAGAGATGAAGAGATACGCACAATCTTCGGAATCTGTCTTCGATATATCGAGACCTCAAGGGAACAGCGATATAGGGCAATCGATGCCACGGCTGCTCGGTCGAGTTCTTTACCCACACGACTTAGTGGAGGCCCCAAAGAAACATCATCCACCTCAAGCGCGACTGTTGATACCAAAACTTCTGACGATCTATCGAGATACGTTTATCATCTGACCTATCATGTGATGGTTTTTTGGTTCCTCTCCCTAAAACTTCAGGATAGGTCTAATCACATCAGCTGGATCACGAAACGTCTTGTATTCACTGATGAAACTGAGAAAGAAGTGATCGAGGAACAAAGCCAAGTGCTTATCGATTTCATGCAGAGGGTGGCATTCTCCGACTTGGGAGATACCATCCCATTTGAGAAATTCCCTCCATCAGAAAGTGACGGGCCTGTTTCAAAGAAGACTTGGATTGTCGGAATGAGCATTGTCACTGTCGAAACTGCGGGTGCATCCGGACTAAGCCAAGTGACAAAGAGACAGGCTTCTGGGACGACATATGCGTCTTATCAACAGCGCACAGCTCCGGTGCAACCACATCAGATTCCTGTCAGCCCTTCTCCGCATTCCCTCACCGAAGAGCAATCGACACGAATCTTACCCTCCCACATCCTTATTCAGTTGACTACTTCGGCTTTTCCAACCCCAGTTGTGACACAGCCACTTCCACTTCCCGACGACGACTTTACCCGCAGAGCAATCAGCACCTTTGACAGAAATGATATTGTCGACGGACACAAAATCGGAGTCATCTACATTGGCGAAGGCCAGGTTGAGGAGACTCAGATTCTTGCCAATAGTGCTGGAAGTAGCGATTACGAGTTCTTCCTTGGTGGTCTAGGGACAAAAGTGTCTCTCCAAAATCCCAAATTCAATACTCAAGGTCTACGATTTGGAGACGACGGTGAATTCACTTATGCGTGGCGCGATCGAGTGACCGAGATTGTTTATCATATTCCAACGATGATGCCTACAAACTTAGAAATGGATCCGCAAACCGTGAAGAAGAAAATGCACATTGGTAACGACTTTGTCAATATCATCTTCAACCGGTCAAACCAAGAGGTCGCTTTTGACACGATTCTCACACAATTCAACTTCGTCAACATCGTGATAACACCAGTGTGTCGAATATCTGCCCAAGAAGCGATTATCAACACAGTCGAGGATTTTAACCAAAGCTTCTACATCGTCAAAGTCGTCAGCAAACCCGGCTTTCCAGACCTCTCCTCAGCCGCCGCTCCCAAGGTCATTTCAGGAAAGAACCTCGCCGCCTTCGTCCGCCTGATCGCACTCAATGCGTCTGCTTTTTCTCTCGTCTCCAGTCGTGGAGGAGAACACGTTTCATCCTGGCAGAACCGTCTCCGCGAGATTCGGCGTCTTCGCGACCGTGCTTTTACCGCCTCTGTCGGAAGCTCAGACACAACCGCCGAAGCCGTCTACCATCCACAACGGCGCCCTGCCAAGGCGGCACCGGTACAAGTTGAAGGGGCTTCACCAGCTCAGGGACTCAGGGCCAATTTTGGCGCAGAGAGGAACTTGTACATTGACAACAATATTTTCCAGAATTTGGACTTTTCGCGTTGGAGCAATACCCGTGGTTGAGCTCCGTTGTTTTGAGCCCTTGAACGCCCTATTGAACTGGCCTTTGTATGCTTTTGTTCTATTCCCTTGGTGCATGCTTTGTTAAGGCTACAACTTCAGGCCTGCTCACTACCAGAATTTTCCTCCTCTGTCCATACTAACTCCCCAGTTTGCTCATTTTCTTAGGAGTCTGTGCATACCCCCTTACTCGTCCTTGAAAAGTTTGTCGATTTTCTTCCTTTCTCCGTACCTACATACATCCCTGTGCAAAGCCCTTTCTGAAAACAACAAAACAGGGCGGCTTAACTAGGTTTTTTATTTCATTTTTTTATGTGCCAACGATCATGCAAAAAGGAAGAACAAGCATCTCACGCATACTTTGAGCTGTCCATTGTCCTCGGGGCGTCTCTTTTTTCTTCAACAATAGCCCATTTGATACTCTTTGCTGCGCCTGCATAGTCACATCCCACTGCGTACATGCAGCTGTATGTACTGTACATATAGAGAGTCTCCACAAACCGAGTCAACATGCCTAGTAATTACCATAGCCATCCTATGGACCTGAAAATCAAACTTGGAGTATAGGCAGCCATGGCAAGCAATGAAAACAACTGCTCCACAGGTGGAATGGATAATAAAAATGGAGTTACAACCAGTTGGATTGGAATCACACACACAATAATCACAAAGTATTACAGAGTAAATGAAGATAAATTACATCAAAGCGGGGGGAGAAAACCACATCAAGATTCACATCATTTCACGAGTAAAAAGCAGCGATATCACCAAGATCCAGGACATAACTTACTCGGCGTCACGTTGGTTGAAGGTGATACATTCACCCAAAAGGTTGATTTACCCAGGTAGCCAAGCTGTGATTTACTATTACTGTCCATCGCCTTGCGCTGTTGCATGCATTCATTGCGGGGTCAAGGCTACCGCCAATACCTACTACAGACATGTATGACATGTGCCCTAACGATTCATGATTCTCATCCCCTTGAAAAAGAGGCATCAATCCTGTGGTTCAGCTCAAATTCAGTTCGATTGATGCCTTCGCACATGAGAATTATCGTTTGAACGAGGAAAACAACCACTTGACCGTGCTGAGAGCTTTTCCATAGTACTATCCTTTGTCTGATCCTTTCATTTTAGAGACCAGACATCACAGTAAGTTCGTCCAGCGAGTTCGGGTTATTGATACCAGCACACACTAATAAGAATACTACCTGCTGAAAGTCAAGAGTTTAAAATGTGCGAGACTCACGTTACTACTGTACAACCCTATATACCAAATGCCCGCCCTCGTGTACTATCGTGAAGAGCAGTTTAGTGACCGACTTACTGTATGTCCCACCTACACGGGCCACGCAACGAGCTTGTAACAACCCATAAGAGATACATCTTGGCCAGACTACCACGCGCGGTCAGTGTCCGAACCACAGGGAGGGGGGGTTCGCAGAGCATGACACCCGATGAGCAAGGACTGGTCTGCTAAGACAGTAGCATCATGGATATAAGAATATAGGAGACGTATTAGGATGGGTTGGGTTTGGAGATTTTGCTCCTCAGAGCAAACATTCTTTCTCAATAACTGTCAGGTAATCATATACGGCCTGAGCAGAGTCCACTTGTCGACACCAACACCGCTGAACAACAACTCCACAATCGAGATGTGATATATCAGGAAATTCTTGGGATTCGTAAAGCTTCTCAACTTCATCACTTGAAATCTCCTGATGAGGATAAGAGCCTGTCATTATGAAATATATCAGTGATCCAAGACTGAATATATCGTCTCCAAAAACCGGCGCAGCGTCCCAATCGTAGCCTGGATGTCGAAACCTCGTTGCTGGCGTAGCAGACGGCTCTGAACCACATACAGATGCACCGCCAAAGTCAGAGATCTTCAGATTCAGCTCCGAATCCAGTAAAAAATTGCGTGGGGAGAGATCGCAATGAATCACATCATGAGCATGGAGAACCACCAGAGCTTCAGCCGCTTGTTTGGCCCACTGCAAACGAAGATGAGGCGTTGTGCGCTGATAATTCTGTCGCACGTATTCTCTGAGATTGCCGTTTTCCAAAAACTCCATCGTCAGACAACACGTCTCTGAATCCCAATCTATCACGTTAGGAACGCGCGGATGTTTACCAATCTTTTGATAAACTTGTGCCTCGAGACGCATATTTCGTCGATGATCTTGCTCTTCAATGAGGCAGTACGGGTTGGGCAATGGGGTTTTCATCACCGTGCCTGATGGCAGACGTTCGATCACGGCAGTTCCACCCCAGGCCACAAAATCACCTTTGGTGACATATATGATTTCTCCTGGTCCTGGTTCTGGTACTGGAATATTGGGGCGACCCGGATCTTGGGGGTTAATGCGCTGCTTCCATTCACCCGCAACCCGAATGTATTTGATGGATTTTGGGTATGGCGCAAAATCATTTGATGTGATGGTAGCCTATACAGCGCAAAGCAAATGGTGAGGCAGGGGAGCACACACGCTACAGAGGGGAAAAGGCAGGCTTACTTGTTGTTGCTCAACTGCGGCACCATCCCCTGAACGTTCAACATCTTCGTCTGGCGGTCTTCGATTAGGGAGACTGCCACGCACATGGAAGAGTCCAAGAAATTTGTTGAGAGCCGCTGAAAGAAAGTAGCATATTGTGGACCATATTGGTGGATATGAAAAGGAGAACAAGGATCGCATAACTGAGCAAAACCTTGCGGATGGTGTTTAGCAAGGCTTTTGCTATGTTGTTACGTGCAAACAGCTGGAACTTGGGAGGTTAGTGTTTGCACTGTTTGATCGTAGCCAGTCTTGGCAATTTGATCGGCCCGAATTCCGCCAACCGTACTCCGTAGTCCCGCTGGGCGGAAATGGTTTCCCACCGGCCACCATGGCTTCCAACCGCCTGATTGCGTGGATGCCACAGAACTTTTGCAAAACCCTCGCGATACCCCAGGCCCTGGTCATGTTGCTATTGTATAAAAGGAATCCTGAAGGAAGCAATGTGGATTCGGGGACGCTCTGAGATCTAGCCAATTGATTTCAGTTCAGTGTAATTGATAATCCGAGTAAAGTCAACCCAGAAACCACCTTGCCCGACAATCTCTCTGTCTGTGTACTTATAGTGCTATAATACGCACCCCTGTGTTCACGATGGGCGGGGGGTCTTCAGTCCACTAATTGCGCCCCTATGCAATTGAGCTCGATATATGGGATCTGACCGAAACCTCCATCGAATCTAGACATCTAAGTAGATTCCTGATTACCTTCTACGCGAATGTTGACTGATTCCTGGGTATGTAGTCACCGTGGATTTACAGATACTAAATAGCTGACTGGGCCTTTTGAGATTCTGCTACGGATTCCTTGACCGATAACCTTAGAGGTCGAAATAGGAAGAAGGGTGTGAATGGCATGGCCACGATAGAGGAAAGCAATCTATTGAAATAATATGAAAAGCAAAAGAAAATTACAAACCGAAAATTGAAAAAGGCCAAAGCCCTCAAAGCGTTTAACTACATTAAAAAGAACCAGCATTGCCCTTCCACCAACGCCCCCGCATAAGAAATTTTTCTTTTCTTGTTACCACCGCGCCTATCCTGTATCATGAATAGTAGTAGGAAGAAAAGGAAAACACAAGGGCTCAAGGGCAGTAAATAATAGTATAAATAAATAAGTAGTATGTTTTGCCGAGCGCTCAGTAGTAGCAGTAGTAGCAAAGCTTGTATAACTCCGTAAAAAAAAGAAAATGACAAATGTGCAGGCGAACTTGTTTAAATGACAAGATATGAAGAACAGCAAAAAGGGACAAAGAGGCCACACGTAGTCCTGTATACCATAGCAAGCGAATAAGATACTTGGATAGAGAATCCTGCCTACCACCCCCCCCCCTTGCAAGAATACCTGGCCTAAAAAGGGGAAAGAAAAAACAACAAAAGAAGACGCCTGTGCTACCTCCCATTTGCATTTCGTGGAGTCGAGAAAATGTATTAAAAAGAGTATAGTGGAGTAATAAGTGCAGATAGATTATGGAGGCGAGTAGGGTTATTCGTAGTTACGAGTGGTCATCAACCAAGGCGGTTGCGGGAACGCTAGATAGTGGGAAGAGGATATATGAAGGGGATATCTTTGAATCAAGATCTCCCAATGTCAAGACGCTAATAAGAAGCAGTCGTATGCGCGTGCGGAGAATCTAAACACCGCGAGGGGGAAGTCATTAGACAACAAAATGACCGTGGCAAGAGTCTATGTACTCGAGTGCTGATTAACTGTTCATCGGAGTAGGTAAATGTGGATATTGCAAATAGGCGAGACTGAGCGGGAGTCAATGCCGCCAGTGCTTTCTAAATGAATTCTTTTTGCGCTGATTGTGACGAGAAGGCGTGTGTGATTTTAGCCCGATTTGCAATCGAGAGCGTCTGCCGCGTCAATGCTCGTGCTGGTGCTTGGGGCCGTGCTGCCGCGAGAACTGGGCGTGCATCCAGTGGAAAGAACATGATCGTCGCACGAGGAGTCGGATGTAGTCGACGGGGCAGATGATCCCCGTTTGATCAAGTGCTTTTCGATGGCTGCAATTTGTTTGCCTTGGCTCATTTTCTTGAGCTGGGATAGCAGAGGCATGATCTGATCGACAAGAGCTTGGTATTCGTCACCCTTCAAGACTTGTAGTACCTTTTCTATAGGGGAATTAGCATGAAGCAAATCAAAGCAATTCAACGAGCAACACTTACGGACGACGTAATTGCCAAACTGATCCCTCATCAGACCCAGCAACGGAGTGTCCCCTCGGTCATTCACAGCAGTGAAGATCCTTAAGATCTCAGAGCGGTCACTCGCCTGGCCAAACTCGATCGTCTTCTCAACCACGTTGCTAGCAAACTTGTGTCTCGAGAACAACACGAGTTGCGAGATCACAACAGCGATCATTCGTGATCTGTCTTTCTCTTGTCCGTTTTCGATAACGTGCTGAATGACATAGTTGCCAAACTGATCCGGTATAAGGCTAGCACTGCAGACATGGAGTTCCGCGAGTATCGACTCTCGATCCGCTTCATTGCAGTGCTCGAGCATTCGCTGAATGACTCGACATCCATAAGAATGGACTGCCCAGTCCTTAATTCTTCCCTTGAAAGTGTCGATGATGAATTGAATATATTTTTGCGGCACTCGCTCGATGGCCTTTTGGATGACATGGTTTCCGTTTTGGTCCTTGATACATTTCGGTACATGAGGCTCGAGCTCCTTGACCATTTCGGCTTGCTGATCCACGAGAACATGTTCCAAGGCCTGCTAATGGGTTAGAACCAAGCCTATCGCTGAAGAGTTGTTCGGAAATCTCACCTTTTGTACAACCCGACACCCATACATTTGAGTTGAAAGGTTGTGGATATTCCCCTGCATTTGGCTCGCCAACGCTTTCTTTTGAGCTTGGTTGCCATGCTCGAACAGCTTCTGGATGACATAATTGCCAAACACATCCATCATAAGTTGTATAGCGTTGGGACTGATCTCTTGGAAGACACGTTCTTTCTCGTCGCTATTTGCCGTCTCTAGTTTTTGCTGGATGAATCTGGAGCCGTGCTGGTCACCGCTGAACTCGACGATATGATTGTAAATGTCCTAGAGGAGTTATGAATATATGTAACAAGGTAGGGTATAGAACACAATGTTACTCACCTTGAGCTCATATCTCTTGTTCCCCTTGCTATTGGCTCTAAACTCCTCTAGCAAAGGGCTGCGCAACGACTGGGGCATGTCCTGTTCCCGATACGAATTGCGTGGGGCGTTAACTGGAAATGTCGGATACGGGGACATGGGGTAGAAATTGGCCATCGGATCCATTCGGGCAGCCGGATAATTCCCGTAACCATGGCCCTGAAGGTGAGCCAAAGATGCTCGGCTCGACGCTGGCCGTGACGAATGAACATATTCCTGTTGTTCGTGATTCAGATTCCGTAATTTCCTATCGAGGAGTTCACTCTGCTCGCCACTAAACCGAGGTCCAGCGATACGATGGCCGGTGGTTGGAGGGGTCCTATTAGCAGCATAGAAATGAGGACTGGCGTTTCTGGCATAGTCGTTTAAAGACGGAGAGCCTATGTTTCTGTCGCCATGGCGAGAATTGACCGCATTTTGGTACATAGCCATGTCTGAGAAGGACTCCGGACTGCATGTCCTAAAACCGGGGCCAGAAAACTCGTCTGCCCCCATGAGCATTTTGAACTGGGGCAAAGATCCATCAAGTGACGAGTGGGAGACATATGTCGGCCGTTGCGAACTTGATTGAGAAAGGACGTAGGCAGTATTTTCAAGGTTGAATCTGGTAAATGAATGGGCGAGGTCATTATGCACTCGTGATTCCCTCAATTCGTGTCCATCGGATTCTGAATGAAAAGAGGAATGCGATGAATGTGTCGGCCGGTGTGAGAATGTACCTAAGGAACTATGGGAGAGGTGTGTGTATGGAGTCGTCGTGGATTTTCCAGATGGGCCAACATTTGATGGTGCGTATGACCGGAAACCCAAATGTCCATTGACATGATCAGACCCATTGACGTCGCCGTTCGGAATGGGAAATGTGGCACTGGTTGCAAACTTGGGTCCGAGATTAGAGTTGTTGAACGCGGTATGGGCATTCCGAGGCGGGGTATCATGATTGTTGTATCCATTAACGTTGACGACCGATGTTCCTATTGCTTTTCCGGTGGCCGACTGAGCTTCGGGCTGAGCCATAAAGGCACGCTGTGCGGAGGACTTGGCTACCGTTCCAATAGCGGTCGGTCGAGATGCGGAGAAGTAAGGCGGAGAGGAGTCTCTGGAGTTTCCACTGTTGCCTGGCGGAGTAAGTGACGAACCACTTGCACCATCAACTCCCCAGGGCATATTTGGGCGTGCATGCCAACCGTCGGATTCCGAAGTAGCCAAGAGGCAGCCGGAACCAGTTTTACCTTCGATCGTTTCTTGAGGCAAGGTTTTGGGCACTAGAAATAAGCGTGTCAGTTCTCCACGTAGCCACGAAGTAGAGAAACGAGAAACCATACTCCTGTGATGTCCATTTTCCGAGGTGCCATCCGTAAACGTAGCGGGCAGACGGCCGTTGCCCCAGACGTCGTTCTTCCAGCCTGATTTTGCGCTTCCAAACGCTGGACCGATACTTGACGTATCAGCGTCCGGGGACTGTTGGGATTGTCCTCGGGCCTATAGGTGTTGGGTCAGTGTTGGAGTTCTTCTTGCTCGAAAGGGAATTCATCGGTTGCAACGTACTGCGCGGACAGCAGTTCCATTAACAAGTCCTGACGCCATGGTTTAAAATCGGTGGTCTCGTATATACTGGAATGAATATGTAGTCTGTATTGACAGATGTTTCGTGTGGTGCAGTATTTGCAGGATATGAAGAAAAAAAGTATGCTATCATGCACAAGGATGAATCACAAAAGTGCGGGTGTGAGATATGTTTGTTCGTTGTAAACCATGTGCATGGATGGAGGTGTGACCGGCTGTCGATATAATATAGCGCCGGAAATCGAAGCTACTTGCTTGTAATCGTTAGTTCACGGTTCAACGAATGTAGTGGTCACGCAAGTGGAAGTTGCAGTCGATCAGGCGTGCAACAGGGGAGCGCAATGTTGAAAAGAGCTTGAACGAGAAGATCCCTGATTGCGCTCAAGGACCGGTCCAATGTACAGTGATGTGAATGTACGTTGTGAGCTGGAAACGAACGAGAGAAAGAAAACAAATAAGGAACAAGTGAAAGAAAAGAGAGGAAGAGATAACACAAAGATGTGAGATTTGGGGAGAAAACCGAAGGAAGAAAAAGGACTGAAAAAGAAGAAGGATTGACCAAGGTATAAAGAAGAGTCGTAAGCAGGGGAGTAATAAGAGGAACCAGTGACGAAGGCAGTTACAAGAAGAACAGCATGTACTGCACATCCGAATGCAAGGCAGGGAATTGGGCAAAGACCGGCTTCGTTTGCCCCAACGTGATCGCGGCAGGCAGCCGTGAACAGGGCAGGAAGTTTTGCAGGTCGAGCGAAGCCAAAACTCACTCTCCGTGCATGACCTTGAGACGCGCGACTAGCCCTAATGCGGATCTCTGTGGTTCGTCGGGGTATTAATGTGACGAGGGAGGGCAGGGTGATCGGGATGAGCGAAGCTCCGGTTGAGCAGCAACAGCAGCAGAAGTAGCAGCAAGGTAACAAACAAGGACTGAGAGCAACGGCGTGCGGTGAAGAATGGGGGTACCGACCGTTGGAAGACGAGGATGTTTAGGCCACTGGGGAGACGATCGACGATGGCGAAATGCGAGACAGCGGTCGAAGGTGAAGCTTTGATTCGTGCGAGCGTTTACGGAGTGAATCAAAGAATCGAATTGACGAGAGGGATCAATGAATTGGCGGCTGGACGACGAGGTTCAAAGGGATGTCGGACAGGAACAAAGAGGGGCGACAAGACGGAAAACGCATGAAACTTGTCACACCGACGGAAGCTTCATGGCACCGCAGGTTTCTGGGAGGGGAATTCGGAGACTGAGTGGTTATTTGGGATCTCCTGATGACAAGACGGTCAGTAATAAGTCAGTCAGTCAGACGACGGGAGAGAGAAGAGGTGAGGAAGAAGAGCTGGAGGTGACGAGGACAGCGGTGGATCGAAGGCAGAGACAGCTCAGAAAGTGGTACAGAGGTCAGAGATGAGGGCGTACAAAGAGATTCGGCGAGTGACAAGTCGGGCGGCATTGGGCTTCAGATCCAGAATCCGTCGAGAGGTCTGCACCGCAGGAGATGCGGGTACACGCGCGTGGAGACAGAGCAGCGAGCGACGCAGAGGAGGGGACCAGAAAAGACGTCGACCACGAGACGATGAAGCTATCCAGGTCGCCCTTTGAGTCGCTGTCTCTCCTTTTTGCCAGCAGCGAAGGATATGTAAGATTGTTTTCCGGCTCAGCTTGCTGCTGCTCTCCTGTTGTGGTCAAGTTGGGTTTTTTTCCTTTCGGTTTGTGTTTTTTTGCTTTTTCCGCTGTGCTTTCGCGGTCAGCTCCAGCGCAAGTTTCTCAGTCCCCTTCCAAAGAGATCAAACGGTTGAATTACTGCTTCTGGATCGCCCGCAACACAAAAACTGGGGCGACCAAACATTATGTAAGCATTTGCCAAGCCCGCTAGTCAGCCAGCGGCTGGAAACTTAGTCGGCTAGTGCCTGGTCCCGATACACCGCATTACATACATATACGCCGCAATGGGCTGCGGTGGGCGCATCGTCAGGGAAGCTGTGCTGCCCGTTGCATGACAGTTGCCAGGCTATATTTGGGAGATACCCTCTGTAGGATACTTGACACAAAACATACAACATGCTTGCGTTGGTGTCACGGTCTTCGTCGCAGAAGTAGCTTCCACTACCGTGCAGGATGAGACCAAACACAGCCCTGAAGGAACATCGTGTCCTGTATTGCCCGTTTCACCCTGAGACCCCGTGTTTTGAAACGTACCAAATTACCCTAGCACGGCACTAACGCGCACCTTAACCATCAACCACCGGCGTAAAGCTGTCACCCGCAGCCAATCAGCACCGCGCCCCGGAGAATAGCGTCTTACGAGGCCCCTCTACGAAGGTTTAAAAATACTACCGGACTAAGCCTAACCTGGATAAGACTCCGGCTCCACTCACGACCACGCAGATCATTTTAAGGCGTCATGATCTCCACCCCTTCGACCACCAGCCAGCCCAACCGCGAACAAAATCACCAGTTTCCCGCCCGCCCCTTCTCATCCTCGTCCATCAGCACATCTTCTCTCCTACCCGAACTATGGACGCAAACTCATGCAATCGTCCCTTTTTCCTTTTTATATCCATCTGCACCAGCGCCGCTTCATTCAAACGTGGGGGGGGGGGGGGGGGGGGGGGGGGGGGGTGCGTCCTTCCAGAACAACTTTCGCGTTTCATCGACGGGGGAAATGAGTGGGCGGGCGGGGGGGCAGCACACGAACCCTCGTGACACTTTTTACTTGAACTGTATGCACCAACCGACAGCAGCCGGGGCGCAATTCGACCTGTCATCGCCAATCTGAACGGTTATTGAATCTTAAATCAACCAGCAACGATCAGAGAGAAATGACCGTCGTCGATGATGGGCTAAGCTTTCTGGCAGCTCCGAAAAAAAAGATCCAGCAGAAGAATTAAAAGTTCATTCATCCGTGGAGGTAGTATTAGACTTCTTCAATGTGAGGTGTCTGGTAACTGCTACTATTATCTCCTGACGCCAGGCAAGCTCAACGTTTACGATTCGAGATTAATATTATTCTGAAGTACCATCTAGCACATTGCTTTATTCTGCTGAAGCTGGCCTCTGCTTTGTTACTCCAGCGTCAGGGCTAGGCGATCTCGACAAGCTCGCACCATTCTCCTTTCTTGCTGTCGCAGGGGGCAATGAGCAGAAGTCGCGTCATTGAATTGATGACTTGGATAAGGCTTAAGGACTACAGGCAGCGGACAACAAACTGCGAACTTGGAAGCATGGTTAGTGATTACTGAGTGGGTATCAGCGTCAAACAGTGCGCAGAAAACATGGTAGACCAGATCGATCGTGGTAGAACTTCATGACTCCAACATTCTCGATATACCTGATCTTTGAATGATAAGGGGCCTTCGGACGACCCTTTCCTTGTGTCAAGAGATGTAGCCGCTAGTTGATGCAGAGGGCTTCGCCACAAACTTCTTATGTAGGATAAGGTTACGGGCTATCAACGGACCACTTCAACTTACCATACTAGCTCCCCAGAAGTCCACTACTACTACCACAAACTAAGCCTTTGGGACCTCGAAAGAAACCTTGTACCTACCATGTCCATGGACGACGTTCTCGGAGGGGGCAGCGGCAAATATCCTTGGAACCGACAGCGGCAAACTCGAACTCTGATATGTTCTTTGAATATTCAAGCTCAGGGAAACTTAAAAACCTGATTCTCACCTGGAGAGCTCCAAGCCTAGTTTCTACCGAACTGGAGTTGCTTCGATACTTTGATATATCACTATGTATGGTATGTACAAGTCCGGATGCAACACCAGCTCGCAGTACCAGTAATCCTCACGTCTGTGACGCAAGCACCGAAAGGTATCATCTTCACGAAGCCGTGACAGCCAACGAACGTTGAACACCAAAGGAAACCTGGAACTTCCTTCAAGGATCCTTCGCCCGAGACCATCATCATTCTGTGCTGCCGTTGAGACAAGTTTGCTGCAAACAGCCGATTTGTCATACCCAGACTTAAGAATCCATCCGTCCCAACTCCTACAGCACAGAACAGCGCAGCACAGCGTCCTGTGCGGGTTTCAGAAGACCAGTGACTGTCGGACACGCAACTCAATTGAAGAGTTTTGTCAAGGGTGTCTGATGGAAATCTGAGACATACTGGCAGGTCAAAGTCGTACGCGAAAAGAACATTCTTAGACATGACCCCTTCCTAGCGTAGGGATGATCACATGTCGCACAGCATTGCCGCCGCGGTGTTGGCTGAACGTACCATAGCTGCGAGTGGTGCCGTGCGGATTCCCAGGAAGAAAAAAAAAGCAAGAAAGGGAGATCAGATCTGCGATGTTTGATCGTTCTTGAGGGCCGACTGCTTATCATTATCTTTCTGTACTTTCTCCGTAAGCCTGTAGATATACACTGTATTGTACTGCATGTATAGTACATGCATGCGTTGGCCTTTGGAGTACGGGGTACAGCATTCACCACGGAGTCAGATATGCTGCACAGCACGCCTGCCGCCGACAAACCATTCTGCAAGGCTTTTTTTGTTCTCGTCCGTATCTGCTTTGATGGTCCCCCACCACAACAGGCAACCAAGTACCCTGCTCACCTCAATTTTGAGAGCGGTAACCTCCTTTCTTCATCCTTCAGCCAATCCCATGGGACCTATTCCTTTGGTTAGACATTAAGGAGGCGTAAATAGCCGCCACTGAAGGAATAACACCTTCCCGTAGAGGGTTATCAGATGTGCCACAAACTCCCGTCTTCTAAGCTGATATTGAATATCGCTGGCCAGGAGCAGCGCGCTGATCTTTTTTGACCAGCAAAAATGAGTATCGTTCCTCGTCAGATGGTCTCCAAACTGATGAACTGTTCAATACTCCGTACGTAAGCGATTCCAGGATGTTGCGTGCTACAAAGAATTGGTTAGCTCCCGGACATGTATGCACGGTATACGGAGCAGAAGACGCACCAGTACCGTAGATTTCATCGTCAATGCGGGCTGATCCGGACTCTGATCGACAGAGCACGACCGCTATTGGGCATTCGTTCTTTGTGCTATGCGGGACATCAAGCCACCATTCCAGCGGAGAGCTTAAGAGCAGCCGTCATCCACCCCACGATATCATTTTGTTTTTCATCTCGCTTATGGAGTCCTCCGGATGGAGTACAGTACAAAGAGAACAGCCAAGCGGGCGTATCCTTCGGGAGAGTCAGGGTACTCTGATGTATTTAAAGCAGTGATTAGTGTCGCTCACACAGTCCCACTGGGTATAAAAGGTAAGGCGCCGTCCTCTGAAGCGTTGTGCCGGTGAGCAAAGTAGTGCGCCCGGGTAGATGACCAATACACTGCGGACTGGCTCTTCCCCTTTCTTGTCTGCTCCCGTCTTCCTCCGAGTGTTTTGTTGACGCCCGGGAAGGATCGATGGAGGTAAGGAAGGTTGAGGACAGCGTGACCCGGGAAGGCAAAAACAATCTTCCGCGCTCCTTCGTGCCTCCTTGTTTGGTGACATGTCAGGGGTCCATCGCGATTCAGGCACATCACAACGCTGATTGGATGAATGCACCAGCGGGTAATAAATGCCAGCCAATGGGCTGCTGTGTGGCTGCGTCCAGCAGCCATCATTGGCGTAGGAAAGCAGCAGATCTCCCAAAATGGTATAGTCGTGTTTACCAGGCGCGCTGGTCAAGGATGCGGCCTCGCTCTCTTGGGCAAGACACACCCACCTGCTGGTGCCCATCCCGGCCTGGGCGGCTGTGCGTGTTCTCCCTTTCTCCTCTTTCCTTCTTCCTTCGTTCTCTTCCCATTCTTCCCCCCTTTGCACACCGCGAAACGCAACAACCACCCTCATCGCTCCGGAACTCCCATTCTCTTCCATCCGTCGCTCGCTCTAAGCAGGTATCAGCTTCATTCCTTTAGCTGCTTGCCTTGCTGTCCATTCTTTCCTACACGCTATATCCTCAACCTGACGCTCTTTGACCTCTAAACGAAACCGCATCCAAAACCCACAACCCACGACCGCACACTCGCGTTGACGAACGAGAACCTGACCCGGCCTAAACGAATGTGTCTATTGTCTATCGCATTTGCAAATCCAGTACTAGCAGTTCAGGTTTGAACACCTGCTTTCGATTCAATACTTACCCCTTTATCGAGCCGTTATTTCTGCGCATTATCTCAGAACCAAATTTCCACCATTTCGAAAATGGAATCTCTCCGCCAACTAGTTCGACGCGATGATGAGGAGACCGAGCTCAGCACCACCACGATCAACCTCTTGATATCTTTGCTGGTTTTGATTCTGTTTGGGATCACCCTGGTCGGCACACTCATGATCCTTCGCAAGAAGCGTCGTGCTGCGAAAAACGCAAATCTTCCCATGTACAACGACCAACACACCGGCTCCGCACACCACCGTCGTCTGACCATCACGGCAACGCCCTACAGCGGCAGGTCCGAGTCCGTCTATGTTATTGATGAAAAGCGAAACCTGGTTGAGAACTCCTGCAGCCCACCCTCGAGCCCCGTTCCAGAAATTCGCATCACGTTCCCTGAAGAAGAGGATACAAATGGAAAACGCAAACCAGGGAGCGTTGTCATTGTGCGCATCGGCGAGAAGGGCGGAATCGGTCTAGAGCCGTACTCGGAGACCTTGCCGCCTTACCAGGCAGATAGCTCCGATAGATTCCAGTCTCTTGACCTTGATCGCATGGGCGGACTGAAAGAGAAAGACGATGTCAAGCGCTACTCATAGAAGTGCTTCGACTTGTCCTTTACTTCACTGCTCCCGTTCAATTAGACCCGCGTTTCCCTTCGTACATACTATTCTCGCGAAACGTCAAGTTAATCCCGAAGCCTCCCACCCTTTTCAGGACATACACTGCAATGACAGAAAAACTAATTGTCGCATTTCTATGCCCACCCCAACCCCGGCTTTGCTGTTCGAAACCGGGCCTTGGATATCACCAGTTGCGTCCAACTCCCGACTGGCTTCGATAATTGCTCTCAGATCGCCACTGTTCCATGTACCCTGTTATGTCCCTAGGGCTTGGATACGGCAAAATGACGTATCTTTTTACTTCTATTTTTGATTCTATTCTTCTTTCATATTTGTGAAGTATTTTGTTGATAATGGATTTCCTTCTTGACGAAATCGCGGCTTTGGCCCCGCTGAATCCGTGTACCCAGCACGTTATCTTGCCGCATGGCAACATACACTCTAGTTCGAGCTTGGGAACCTTTTTCGGATCTTGGTTGCTTGCATTCTCAGCTGGACTCACGGAACTGTTTTGGAATATCCTCTGCAATCACTCGGTTGTCAAGGGTACATACATACATTGATAGCTGGATTGTAACTTTGAGTCTTAAAATATCACCTGTTTATATTTTTGAACATCACCCCTGACGTAGAAACAGCCAACTGAAAGATCACCGTAAAGGATATATATGGACATCTTATATTGCAATACACGGGTCAATCGTTCATCTCGTACCGGAGTTGTCAATTTGGTGACCTTGTCGTCAAGGGTTGACCCAAAGCAGCTTTGCGCATTTTTCGCAACCACTAACTCCAAAAACCCTCACCTCCGTCGTTATGTCCAATAAGCTCCGTATACACGTCCCTCCTTTGACTCTCTAGGATTTCAAATCTCAATGGACAATTCAAAGCATCACTCTCCTTTTCGCTAGTATTTCCTTTTTTATTTTGTGAGAGACCCTCGACCCATCGAATCCGCCGTCCCCGTCCCCGTCCCCGTCCCCGTCCCCGTCCCCGTCCCCGTCCCCGTCCCCGTCCCCGTCCCCATACCAACAAACCATCTACCCCCCTCACCGCCCCTTTACAGGCAAAGATCCAACGAGACAATAATGAAACCTCCCAACCCCACAGACAGCGACGGAAATGGCAGCGTCACAGCTTCCAGTCCCGCCACCGTCACCGGCACTGCCACCGGTACTACGACCGCCCAACCTTCCAGCGCCGAATACCGCCGGATAAAAGCCCAATGGGCCAATGCGCAACTGCTTGCGGAGGAAGAAGCGCGAAATGCGGCCCGCGCAGCACAGAAGCTGAGCCGGAAGACGAAACCTGGAGCGGCGAGTGAGGAGGAGCTGATGAAGGCTGTGAAGGAGAGGGATGTGCAGAAGAACAAGGCGAAGGAGAGGGAGTTTAAGGTGATGCATGGGGGCATTTTGGGGTTGTTGGGGTGGTTTATGTGAGTCTCATCTTTTTTTCCTGGGATGATTGTCACGTTCTGGTGCAGAGATGGTGTCCGAGCTGGGGTAATTATTGAATGGCTGATGCTGGATGTGATGCGCGCAGCTTCATTCATTTGGTTGGGATATTTTTCTTTACCAAAGGGTTCTTGCTCACCCGGCTCGTGCTGGATTCTAAATCGGAGTGTGCTGTGCTTCCGTTCGAGACGTCTGATTCCAGTGTACGCTCCAAGGCGCCCGATGAGGGATGCTGGCATCCGAAATCATTTGATAAAGCCGTCGTGGTCATTATTGATGCCCTCCGATACGACTTTACCGTTCCGTTCCGTCCCACTGTCGAGGGACAGCAGCCTCATCTGTTCCACCATAATATCCCTGTTCTGTACGAGACGGCTGTTGAGAAACCGAACAACGCTTTCCTTTTACCGTTTATCGCAGACCCGCCGACTACGACGCTACAGCGCTTGAAGGGGCTTACGACTGGGACACTGCCTACGTTTATCGATGCGGGTTCTAATTTCGCTGGGACTGCTATCGAGGAGGACAATATAGTCGCTCAGTTGCGAAGTGCAGGAAAGCGAGTGGTGCACCTGGGTGATGATACATGGCATGCATTGTTCCCCGGCTATTTCGAAGAAGAGCTCACTCATGCTTACGACTCGTTCAACGTATGGGATTTGTTCACTGTCGATAACGGCGTGACGGAACACATTTTCCCGCTTCTACAAGCTGAGAATGCGACAAAGTGGGATGTTGTTTTTGGCCATTATTTGGGTGTGGACCATGCCGGTCATCGGTATGGACCGGACCACGCCGCAATGGCTGCAAAATTGAAAGATATGGATGGCGTGATACGCAGACTTATGGAAAGCATCGATGACAATACTTTGCTTGTTGTGATGGGCGACCACGGTATGGACTCCAAAGGAGACCATGGCGGCGAGTCTGATGACGAGGTGGAGGCAGCGCTATGGATGTATTCGAAGAAGAAGATCTTTGGCCGCACGAATAATGGATCTTTGGAGCCTCCCAAGACCGCCAAACAACGTCCCGTACCCCAAATCGATCTCGTGCCTACGCTATCTTTGCTGCTTGGTCTGCCAATCCCGTTCAACAATCTCGGATCACCGATCGAAGAGGCATTCGCTGGTGCTAATGGCAAAGACTGGAGAAATTTGGTCGCTGTCAACAGGCTTGCTTCCGCACAGATTGGACGATATCAGCACGAGTACGCGCGCGCACGAGGGATAGATCAAAGTCGCACTTCGGGACCATTATCGTTATGGCTCCAAGCCGAGGATCAGTGGAGAGCAGTCGAAAATGCTAGAAGCCCGAACCCAACCGTTCTTCGTACCATCTACGACTCTTACCGCGAGTACCAAAGAGATACATTGAACGTGTGTCGGGCACTGTGGGCTAGATTTGATGTTCCCAGTATGGTTCTTGGAATTGGTATTCTGGCCGCCGGGATTGTAATGTTGGTCTTTTACGCTCGGGCGATTCGGGGTGACCGAACGGATATCACGTTTCCGGCCCTGAAAAGGATGGCAATGTCAACTGCAGTTGGAACTGTAGGAGGTCTGGTAGCGACAAAGGCGTCTCTTTTAGAAATGCCCGCCATTGAGGGTGGAGCGCTTGGAGCTGCTATTGGGAGTATCCTGGGGGCTTCCTCAACGGTGCTCTGGATACCCAAGCAGATCACATCCCCACTACCACGGTCAATATGGAGCTGGCTGGCCTTTATCTTCACGGTCGCTCAATCCGTCGGGTTTGCTTCGAACTCCTACACTATCTGGGAAGATCAGATTCTTCTATTTTTCCTAACCACTTTTGGTGCTCTGGCTGCGGTGTCTTCTCTCAGACAAAAGGTGCAGGAGGATCGGATTCTCGGCTTGTATCACTCAATCCTTTTTGTTGTTTTGGGAAGGGTAGCGTCTCTCTCACGACTCTGCCGTGAAGAGCAGATGCCTTACTGCAAATCGACATACTATGTCTCAGCCACGTCTTCAACATCCGCACCATGGCAGCTTATGATTCCATTCGCATTATCACTTGTTTTACCTTCGGTCATCCGATCTTACTACCAAGGCACGAAATCCTATGAGGGATCAGCTATTTTCTGGATAGGATTTGCCTTCCGAATGGGGTTACTCCTAGTCGCAACGTACTGGATGCTAGATACCGCTGACGACGGAAACTGGCTCGTTATAAAATCCAGTACGATCAAACCGCTCAAGGTTATTCTAGGACAAATCATCCTCGCAGTAGCATTCGCTGCTGGAACTACAACTTTTGCGTGGTCAAAGCCTTGTGTTAGCATTGGCATGACACCGAGTCCCAGCCCTAACGCCAAAACTTCAGTCACAATCCTTGGTTACGCTAACATCTACGGAACTCGGTACTTTATGCTCGTAGTCAACTTCACGCTGGCCATTACTCTGTTGCAAAAACCAATGGGCGGAGGCACCATCGCCCTGCAAATCTGGCAAATCCTCTCCCTACTCGAGATCCTCGACAGCAACGGCCTGACAACCAGCAACTCGGCCATAGGACCCATCATCCTCGCCATCCTTGGCTCCTTCCACTTCTTCACGACCGGCCACCAGGCCACGCTCAGCAGCATCCAGTGGGAGAGCGCATTCATCCCCCTCAACACTGTCCGATATCCCTGGTCCCCCATCCTCGTCATCTTCAATACCTTTGGCGCGCAGATCATCTCCGCCGTAGCTGCTCCATTGACCGCACTGTGGAAACGGCCGATTGACTCTCGTGGTCCGCAGGCCGTAAATGGGGGTACAAAGCCCGCTGAGAATTCAAGCAAACGGCTTCTCGCAGACGTGGCGCAGGCAGCGACGACGCATATTCTGTATTATGCAACTATCAATTTGGCTACGACGATGTGGGCCGGCTGGCTGAGGCGTCATCTCATGCTATATCGCATTTTTTGTCCGAGATTTATGATGGGAGCTGCGGTACTGGTTGTTGTCGATATCGTTGTGATGTGCTTCGCTGTTGGAGGCGTGAGATGGAGCACGATTAGCGTTGGAGATGTCTTTGGATGGGGCTGAAACGATATCTAAACACAGGTGATTTGCCTTTGGGATATATGGAGGTTGGAGGCCATTTTACGATATATTCGCGAAGATATTTTTTTGATTCTTCGAGGGGAGAGAATACTGTGCTATTTGGCAGAGGCCTGTCGTAGTGCCTGTCCTTTCCACATGTATAATATAATTTTAAAAAGCGTATAGATGTATATTCATTTCTCTTTTTGGTACTTTCATGGTCCAAACCATCACGCCTTCATCGAGTTCATGTATCATCAGGATGTCCCAAGCCCACGATATTGCTCATATCTAGTCCAGTCCAGAGGTTCATCCCGACATCTGGGTGAGTGGATTAATACTTTCCCGCCTTCCGATAATCAGCACACGCTTAGTCATCCTTTCTGGCAGGTCTGTGGATAGAGCGCCTGCAAAGGCGATGAGTGACGGAATGAAGATATCAAAAACAATTCTCAAGTTCAGAAGGGAATTGATATTTCCTTACTCTCTGAACTTACGCATTGGAAGTGACTCCTGCGTACTTTTCAGGCTCCGCGCGAATCTACCGTTCATCCCCAAGAAGCAAAGCTCCCACGACCACCATCCTCTTCAAGACCGCGCAGCCAATCTACAAGAATCAGAACCCACAACCCTCATTTCAAACTACAAACCATATCGTCATGTCCTCCAACGTTGGCCTCTCCACACCGCGTGGCAGTGGCACATCAGGCTACGTCCAGCGTAACCTCTCTCTCCTCAAACCGCGCGACCGAAGCTACGGCGCCCCCTTCCAAACGGGCGCAAACGCAGATGACCGAGAGCCGTTTAAGCAGCGGCAGCCGGACAGGCAGATTCTTGAACACGATCGGCGGAGACAGATTGAGCTCAAGGTGCTTGAGGAGCAGGATCGGTTGGAGGAGGAGAATGAGGAGCTGGAAGAGCGTGGGGAGGATAAGGATGGGGAAGAGGATAAGGATAATGACGATGGGGATAAGGAGAAGAAGAAGTATAAGTTGACAGAGGAGGAGATTGAGAAGAGACTTGAGGAGTTACGTGCGCGGTTGACGAAGGACCTGGAAGATGAATTGGCGGGCAGGTCGTCGGCGGATTCGAGAGATTTTCGGGGAGAGAAAAGGAAGCAGGGCGATTCGGGTGCTGATGGGAGAGGGAAGAGACAGTTCAAGACGTATCAGGTGCATGAGCTGGCTGAGGCGAAGATCGAAGAGAGTGAGCGGTTTAGGAGGGCGTTGGGGATCAAGGCGGATGGAGAAGAGTCTCCGAGAAGAGATAACAGGAGGAGAGATTGGGATAGGCCTGATCGTGGTGATAGGAGAGATGATAGGTACCGAGGCGATAGGGATGAGAGAGAAAACGGGTACAGGAGTAGGTACAGGAGGGATTCGTCGAGATGAAGACTGACGTTAAGGAGCATCGTATGGCGTTTGGGGCGTTAAATTGGCTACTCTCTGAACTGTGGTCTCTCTGGCGAAAATTTCTGGTTGAGAAGGGTGGTCTTCAACTTATCTTATTCGAGTCTTGCTGATGATACTCCATCGATGTCGAGAATGCGTCTTTATGAATCAAACTACTACTTAAAAGATCCACCAATCCCATTATAATTGAGTCTACCAAGCGAAGATTGGGTATAAAAATCTGATTGTTCTGATATACATTCGTAACTTCATCCGGATTCCTTGCATTCCGCCCAATTTTCACTCAGACGTAGGCTGTAGCAAAGGCTACGAGTTTCAAGTGAATTATACCTCGTAGTATACAGTGTTTATCATCAAACAAATCGATCAATCACCCAACCTTCTTTCTTATCCTTCTTCTGAATCACTTTCTTCGCGGGCAGAGGCCAACCCGTACTTCCAGGCTCCCCAACCAACGAAGGGATAACCCAACATTCCCTTCGCTCGGGCGTACCTCCCAGTGACTCCATCTTCCCAATCGGTTTGCCATACTGAATTAACGGCGTACCTTGTGCCAGTGCAGATAGTTGTAATCCGCTGACCGGAGTTAACGGAAACATCCGCACCTTAGGCATATCCCCAATGTACGATGCCGTCGATTGTTGGAGATGAGAATACACCAAATACTGCGGGAGCTCGCTGGGTGATAGTCTGGCCAGAGTAGATGAAGGGTGAAGGTAAACTGCCTTTTCGTTGAGTTCTCTTGCATGTCCTTCCCGCGATGCGAACAGGGTAAAGTAAGGGACGTCAATAGCGCGTCGGGGCTTTCGTTCCATTGCTGGAGGAATAGGCGCAGTGTCAGCACGAATTGCTATTTGATCAATGAACCCCGCCGCCGTTATCTGCTTCAAAGCCTTTATTTGCTTATCCGATGGCTGTGGGAGGCGAGGCTCAAAGGCACCAAGTAAACCAGGTTTGTTTACACGAACAAGCTCGGATAATTGCCGACGAAGTTGCGCAGCTTCTTTCGCTGCGTTCTGGCGAATAAACATTTGCGAGCAGAATGTTTCTGCATCAGGGGCATAGGCATACGCGCAGAGGGCCGCAAGATATTTCAGTGTATCTGCTTTGTCGTCGTATTTGCTGAAGATCCGATGAGCCTTATGATAGGCTTTTTTCCGCTGTTCTCGAGCGGTGTCCTCAAGCCGATCAGCGTTTGTATACACCCTCTTCTCCTCGTCGTCTTTGGAAGGCGGCGAAAGGTCAAGCTGGCTTTCCTGAATAAATAAATCTGCAACGGACAAAGCGGCAACCATTGCAATAACATATGGCATGCAGCCATGTTGATGACCTATATGGAGCATTTTACCGAACCTTGGACTCAACGGATAAAGCGTCAAGTGGCGACCTATATCGGTCACTTGGCCATCCGTTGCCGTCAATGCGCCCAGATACTTAAGCAAGCGTTCTGCTTTTGTAAGTGCTGCACGGTCCGGCGGTGTTGGGAAAGGGAAATTGACAATGTGGTGCAAACCCATAGCTTTCATCTGTAGGACCACGCCTTCAATGGGCGTGCGGAGTATTTCGGGTTCAGTATATTCTGGGAACGCCTCCTCATACACTGCAGAGGAATATAGCCTATAACAGTGGCCCGGACCAGTTCTTCCAGCACGTCCAGCACGCTGGCTGGCACTGGCTTTGCTGATCCACCCGACCTGAAAACTTTGCACACCCGTAGAAACGTCATACTGTTTCTCTTTAGATCGGCCACAGTCAAAAACGTATCTGATTCCAGGAATAGTCAAACTCGTCTCCGCGACATTGGTCGCCAATATTATGAGACGAGAACCTTCTGGCGCTGGTTCGAACACTTTGAGCTGTTCTCTCGTTGGGAGCTGAGAGTACAGGGGCAAGATGTGAACTCGAGTGGTCGAATCCATGGCCCCTTCTTCCTGATCAAATTCGTCTTCGTCTTCTTCGGCCTCGTTGTCATCCAAACCTTGTATTTCGATATCACTATCATCTTCTTCTTCTCCTTCTAGTCTTGACTTTTCTCCGCCAAGGTCAATATCTTCCGCCTCTACTGAAGCTTCTGCAGGGGATATCTGTACTTTTGCTTGAAAATTATCCGAAACCTGAGTGGATTTTAACGACTGTTTCAGTTGTTTTGCCAGCTGCTTTATTTCACCCTGACCAGTGAAAAAAATGAGAAAGCCGCCAGGAGGTAGTTTTCGATGACCCCTACAAACCTTGCGGTAAACTTCTTCGACATAATCCCGATGAGTCCGACGCGAAAAATGAACCGTGACAGGGTACTGTCGTCCCTCTGCTTGCACGAGAGGCGGCGGTCCGCGCTTAAATAGATTGGGGTTTTGAATGAAATCCGATATTCGTAGAGTCGCCGACATGATGACCAGTTTGAGTGGCTTGATGGATGGGTTTTCTGCATTCATGGATTTTCTTAGATCCACAATTCGACTGACCATACCAATAAGAAGGTCAGTGTTCACGCTTCTCTCGTGTGCTTCATCGACGATAATAACCGAGTATTTTGACAGCGAAAAATCTTGCGCTATTTCTCGTATCAAAACACCGTCTGTCATGAATTTGATAGCGGTCTTTGCTGATACAGTGCTGTCAAATCGAATTTGATAAGAGACCCGATCAGAAAATTGCCCCAATTCATCTCCCACCCGCTTTGCCATACTGACGGCTGCAACACGTCGCGGTTGCGTGATGCCAATCAACCCAGGATTGTCACTCTCGGCATTTCCGTAGCCTGCTTCAAATAGGAACTGTGGAAGCTGAGTAGTTTTACCACTTCCTGTCGCTCCCCAGATCACAACACACGAGTTGTTATGTATCGCTTCCATAATCTTCTGTTCCTCTCCAACGACTGGCAGCTTCAAACGTGCATCCTGAATATCCTCTGGACGATTAATCTGTACAGAAAAGGCCCTTCTATCGGGGTTGCCATTCGTCACTCGTAGCTCTAACGGCAATGGCTCCTCCTCAACTTGGTGTGTAAGTTTCGATGCCTTTATTGCATCTGACACTTCTTTGGGAACCGGCTCGGGGAGATGTTGTGTCGGTTCAAAACCAACGGCTTCGTTGATTTGTTGAACAGCCCAGGTTTTAAATGCAGATTGTCGTGGGCGAATTCTTCTCGTCGCCGTACCATCCTCTTCAGAACCAGAAGGATCAGAATCGCCGCTCTCTTCGTCTGAGGTGGAATCGCCTTCTGACATGGCTTCGTCCTCGCTACTCGTTTCTGCGTCCGGTTTTTCTTCGTCATCTTCGTCTGAAGCTGATTGTAGAGCGGAGTCTTCTGAATCAAATCCTTCCCATTCCGGTTCTGCTTCCTCAACAGGCTTGGCCTTTGGAGCTCGTTTCTTCCGCTTCTTGAGCACCGGGTATCCATCAGAACCCACCTCTAAAGGTCTTTTCAGACCACTTCCGATTTGCACACCTCCGGAGAAAAGGGAACCAGGAGCGCCTGTAGAGCTCTTCGACTTGGATAAAATAGTTTCATGTTCAGAATCCGTTTCGCCAGTCCCTCCTGTTGTTCCATGTACATTGACTTCACCATCCGCGCGATTAATGGAGTTGTTGTTGCTCTCGAAGCGTCCCTTCTTGCTCTCACTTAAAGACCGCGAGCTGTGAAGCTGGGTGGTATCTATTTTCGATTTGGCGAGCTTCCGGATCAATGACTGAGCTTCATCCTTTTTCAGTTTATTTTCCTAACAAAGGCACGGTCGGAATTAGTCTTGCAGAAAATGTATCTAAGTGAATGGGCGCGCAACGCACAATGTACTTATCCAAGCGCTTCTGCTTCTTGCCAGAAATTTTCGGTTGCTGTGCTCTTAACTCCTCTCTGAGTATCCTCTTCTTTTCCTCTCTCTCCGCTTTAGAGACGGGGAGGACTTCGGCAGCATTTGTATCTCCTTGTGACGGGGTCGACTTGTTCTCTCTGGCCAAAGCTCTATGTTTCCGTTGTCGCGGGACGAATTTGGGCATTTTGAGCAATGGATTTCAGTGAATGTCAGTGTTATCAGCCCATACTTCCGCTGTGTACTCCTTACTGCTGTAGCAAAAATTCGAAGTTTCGAGATAAATTTTGCCACAAAGGCGGTGAAGATAAGACAGCTTCCCCGATGCCCCACAGTCAACTGCACTTCGCACATCGTGTCAAGACCATCTACCACGCTCTGTTTTCTCTTCCCTCCACTGAGCTGCATATTCGTTCTGTAGCAGAATATCAAGCTCAATGGAGGTAACCACTGATAAGAGCCCTGTGCCGGTGGACATGGGAAACCTCCCATTCCCAGCACAAACAAAACAGGCAACTGGAGTTGTCGGAGGTGTTCAGACGAGTGTCATGGCGATATCATTTTCGGATAAAATTCTTATTACCATATCACAGGAAGGGAAGCTTGCACAATGGGTATGCTCAGCCTTCTCGCTTCCTCTCCCTTGATCGAAATGCTTACATGCGGCAGCTCCATGTGCCCCTAGAGAATTCAAACCCAGGAACCAGCGGTTTTCACACAATACCTGAAGAAGGAGACGATAGCTTACTTCCTCTTCCTGAACTAACAGCAACAACGGTGCTAGGCGGGCGCTCGGCGGATTGGGAAAATATCGGCCATCTATACGCATGCCAAATCGCGAGTGCTATCGCGACAAAGAACCCGAACGAGAAAAGGCTCCTGGTCGTGGGGCTCGGACTGGACAAACCGGACGCCGACCGCGATATATTTCTGGGGGTGATCGACCTTGTTCTACGATGTATATGATATTATACGTAACCATATCTGACCTTCCGAGCTCTCCCGTCCGAATGCTCTGTCACGAATGAACTAGAAACCGAGATATCAGGGAAGCCATGAAGGACCCCCGACATATACCCGTCTCCCCTCAGACATTTCGATCAAAACTTTGCAATCACGCTTATCGATGCAACGGTTCACATTCTAGCCTCGTGGTGCGAGCTTTAACGCAGACTGTCTCAAGATATCGAATAAGAACGCCCGGGGATGCCTCTCACGCACTCCGGAGTATGATAGGCATTCAAATGGGCTGAGCAGTAGTGGACAAGAATAGAGTATCTCTCCCAGCGGCTGTTTAGATGCCTGTCAGGGCGCAAGAACCACTTTGCTGTGGACTGGTGGAAGTCCCCGCTCCGCGCAACCATCAGCACATACTTTAATTGATTCGGACGACCTTTCGGAGAGTGTAAAACCACACCGTACATACATACATACATTAGTTGCGTGCGAAGATTTATATGTAGTGTCTTCAGTCTGTTCCGCAGTAGGAAGTCTCGAATTCAAGCTAGCATTTCATGAGCACGGGACAACTATCTACATAAAAATTACTCTGTCCTCCGTACTCCGTACTATCCTCTACCTTCCCAGTCGATGTTCTCTGACTCCGGGGTCTGAGACCTTGTCCTTGGGCGTGTGGTTGAACGTTGAAACGCGCCAAAAAGGCTTGGCGAAAGCTTGGCCATTGAGCCCAGTTAATCGCTCACGTGAAGACGGGCGCGGAAGTTCAACACGTTCCGCTGGAAGCGTCAGGGGACGCATTGTTCGCTAATTTTGCTCGTCCATCTCAAAAATAGATGACTGGTTTTGTCAAGATCCAAAATGGATTTACGATAACGCTGAAAACGATCTCCCGTCATTGTCTTCCCGTTTGAAGAAATGGCCTACCCGCCTCCGCACGGCGGCCCTTATTTGCCTGGCCAGTCTCCGCTTCAAGAGCATCAGCATCCTCATGGCCATCACACTGCGTCAGCGACGGCGTCTCCCGTTTTTATCAAACCAGATCAACGTCAACCAGCACTCGCCGCGCAGTTTATAGCTTATACCCCGCCGCAGCAACAATTGCAGCCCCAGGCGTTTTCAGCGAGCCCGCCTGCCCCAATCTATCCGCCGCGCCCAGGGAGTCAACTCCACCCCGCTCCGCCAAATGTGGCTCTGCAGTACGGCGCGGTTCCCGCCGCGCCGGCGCCCTATTATAACACGCCGAGCCGGCCCGATATGTACGCTTCGCCGCACCCGCAATACCAAGCCCCTCCTCCTCCCCGACCTCAACCTCGATCTCAAACCCAACTAAAGGTCCCCTCATCGTCACCCTATCCCAGAATCCAGATCCGTCCTCCACCACCCTCACAAGTGCAAAGGTTGTCTTCCACCTCTGAAAAACACACAACCTCTCTATCACGACCAGGAACCCCGAGTCAACCTTTACAGCCTATGCGTCCCAGCACATCGAAGCAAACAAAACCGGCCAAAGCACGGGCCAAGTGTGAAAAACAGTCCATAGACTACCAGGTACTTCTGTTATCTTTGGCGGATGAATACTTTGATGCGGCGCACAGTCAGGGGACTGTACTCGCCGCGTCAAGGCAGGAGGCTGATATCGAGCAATACCACAAGCTGATTGCGACCGGGTTGTGTTGTCTTGAAGCTGTCTTGAGGGTAGGTTCCAAGAATCATTTCCAACACCACGTATCGCGTGTAAAAGCCAGTCTACTCGAAGCATGCTAAGTGGTTTTGTCAGAATTGGAGGCTGCAGCCCCGTACGGAAGGCCTTCTTAGGCTTCGGTATGCCCGCATACTGTATGAAGAGACAAATAATGACCAACAGGCCGAAACTGCATTGAGTAAAGGGGTATGTACTTCGTTTTTGGGCGTGGAGTCAAATGATAATGATGCTAATTCGGTTATTAGATTGATCTGTGCGAAAGGGTACGGTAATTTACTACTTAGGTTGCCCGAGACATGCCGCTGATTTATCTGTAGAATAGGATGTTTGGCCTGAAATATAGCATGCAACAACTTCAGTGCCGGATATTATACAAATCTAACCCCAAGGCCGCCATTAAAGCGGTCGATGGCATCATTCGCGACATTGAAGCGTAAGACGGTTTCCCAAGTGATACCCTAGAAGCCCGTTCTAACTTGGTTAGGTATCGCCATACTGCTTGGGAATACGCTTTTCGGCTGCTGCGAGTGACCCTCTCGCTTTCTTCCCCAGCCCATCAAGACATTGTGGGGGCGGTGCAGAATTTACAGAAAATATCATCGATAGCAAGCCACATAGGCGACAAGGCAGTTGTTGTGATATCCTCTATCATTGAATCCCTTGTTCACTTACAACAGTCATCGAGCGGTGATTCAATTGAACAAGCACAGAGAGCCATTGCTACTGCAAGGAGTCACCAACTTCACGAAAGTGTCGGCGACGTACCGCACATTCATACGATGATTCAGATTATTGACATATGCTGCAGCGTTCTTGAATACGATATTGGCCAAGCGGCCCAGAAACTTCAAGCACTGCAGAGGAATATGGATCAAAATCCCAACAACTCCCTTTGGCGAGATGATGGATCCTTTTTAATTCCATTGAGTAACGAGGCGATAAAACATTCAGCTGTCGAGGTTGGCGATATCCTTCAGATGGATAATGGCAAGCCAGTCTTGACACTGAATTGGCTTCCGGAGATTGATCTCTATGCCTTATGCTATTTTTTGAGTTCAGTCACACTCGGCGCAAAGAACTCACAGGATGGACACAAGGCTGAAAAATACCTGCAGGAGGGTTTACGTATGATTAAAAGTATGCACCTTTCCCCTTCATATTTATGTCCTAACTGACGTACGGCCCCAGGCAATTTTGAATCACCTCAAGAAGTATCTGAATCGCTCATGTTTGCCACTTCGCGTCTACAATGGCGAAGACTACTTCATTGTCATATGCTGCTTCAACAAACATTTCTAGCGTGTGCTCGAACAGACTGGCCTTTGGCTAACCGTACGATAAAACAAGTACAAACTGCCCTCATAGAGCTTGGTGGTGGTCCACATGACACCATTCATTGTCTTATACAGTATTCCATGGGCGTCGTGGCCCAAGCTACTGGAGATTTGAAGCGAGCTCTTGCTATTTTCCAGCAACCCATTTTTGCCCTGTCCCCATCCGTGAACAAGACGTCCCGCAATGATCCTCGCCGCGATACAGCCATCCTCGCAGGTCTGAATTGCGTTCTGATCCATCGCGACCCGTCTCAGTCGTCATACCCCACCGCTGCCAGTACTCTCAGCTATCTTGAACCGTTTTGCCAACATACCCCGAATAAATATGTGCAGGCAGCTTGTTCCTTAATAAGCGCCACCATCCAGACCGAGTCCACCATGCAGACAAAGCGCAATCTTCACCAGTCACTCCAGGCAGCCACTGCAATCTGCAACAGCCAAGTGACGTGTTTGGCGCTGACCTTTATGAGCTGGAAATATTTCCGTGGCGTGGTTGGCGAGCAATCGGAAAAGAGCGCCATGGCGGCCAAAGCGATGGCCAGGAAGACTGATGACAAGTTATGGATCAGCGTAACGGACGAGTTACTTGCCGATACGTTAGACCGACAAGGAAAATCGAGTGAAGCCATGGTCCTGAGAGAAAGAGCGGACAGTGATTTGGCGAATCTGCCGCCAATTTTGATGAAGACTGCGAAATCGGCATCGAGTCAAAATGGATCTTCTGCGGAGGTGAGAATGAAAGAAGTAAGGATTTAACAGAGATATGGGCGTTTGTATCGCGTTTTGTAATAGACTGATGCTGGGTTGCTGCGATTGTATGGACCCGGAGGGTTGTGATCGGAGTCAAGCGTTTCCTTTCGACTCCCTGTCTAGAGTATGGAAGACGGAATTTCCCTTGTGAAAGCCGCTAGATAGTGACGATGCTGACCGGAAATCCTCCGAGTTGGGGGTCAAGGGATCCAGATGAACCTCTAAACATTACTTTCCGCCACTTCAAATTGTTTGAAGAGGGCCATGTATAACATACAGGAAAATGTATATGCAATGTGAGAATAACAAAACAAGTTGATGCTGCCATCAAATGGCTAACGCAAATGGCCGCCAGATTCCAAAAAAAGGCCCTCTCCTTTCGCCGTCCTCGGGCCAATCGACCTCGAACAAACACCGTCCAACACGTATATCGTGCCCAAATGCGATAAACGAATAAAAAGTCCCAAACGCACGAAATGCAGTAGTTGAAAAGGAAGGACAAAGCCGGAAAGGGACGTAGAACCAAAGATGAACGTCCACGCCCTTTCCTCCCCTCCCTGCCACAATCGTCCCATTTCAGTTTTAGCCAATGCCGCCCCAAGATCCGCGAATACGTCTAGCAAGCTGCAGATCTTTCTGCATGATAGTAACTCTTTTGGCGTGAATGGCGCATAAATTCGTGTCTGCAAAAAGATGAACTAAGAACGCCTCGGATGCTTCCTGAAGAGCTAGAATCGCTTGAGATTGCCACCTAAGCTCTTGGCCGGCCTCTGGCGGGAGTATGTCGAGGGCGACTTCTCTGACGAGACGCGCAAAGGGGAGTTTGCGGAGTAGTAAATCCCACGAGCGTTGGTAACGCCGGATTTCTTTGAGGGCGAGTGTTCCGGGACGGTATCTGTGTTTTCGAGTCTGGGGAACGGGGTCGCCGGCTGAAAAGAAGAGAGATTAGTTAGAGAAGAAAATATATGTACCGAGTTCTGTAGCAAATATCTGATCCGGACGGATACCGGGAAAATGAGAGGAATGGGAAGATACATACGTTGTACGTCTGAATCCGATGGTTTCGATGTTGCTGCCGCCGCTGCTGCTGTTGTTGTCGCTGTAGCTTTGGCAGCTCTTCCCCTTGCACTTAATCCCCCTCGCCGACCTGTGGGAACAGTTTTTCCTCCTCGAGACGGTGGTGCGGTGGCCGCCGCGGGAGCAGCTGTGGAGCTCTCACCTCCGCCACTTGTCCTCCCCGTCGAGGATGCACCCGGCACGGTTTTGCGCGCGCCCCTTCTTGGGGGCATTGTTCGTAGCTAACCGAATACCGTGTACTCAAAAAGAGAGGCTGTGATGCGGTTGGATTTTCTTTGCGCGTAGAGCTCCAAAGGGCTTCGAGAATCGCGGGCGAAGGAGCAAACTGCGGAGTTTTTTTGACGGCTTTATGCTAGTGGGCCGTCTAAAGGCTGAATCGATCGAAATTTGCTGGTACACTGCTAGCAAATGGGAATTGATTTGACACGATGGCCCAACGAGTAAGCAAAGCTCAAGCGGGTTGAAAGGGAGAGAAACGCTGAATTGCTAATGAATTGCGGTGGTTAGATGTTCCCAGCCATCTCTTGATCGCGACAACGGCCAAAAACGCGACAAGCCAATTGCGGCACCTGGTTGGTCGACTCCGAAAAGCTCTTTGACGCGCGACGTGCGCGTAAAGCGAAGCTAATACCGTTACGGACTAGTGTTAACTCGGAGAATTTATTATCCATTTCCCGAGTCAGCGCGTCGGAATAACTATGTTCCATGTTATTATGTCATCTTCGCCAGAGGCACTCGGAGATAATCGACCGCTTTGGATTGCGATGCTGTCGAAAAGGACAGCTTGCGATTCACTCATCCTTCCAGCTTTCATTTTCTTTTTTTATGTGCAGTCAAGTCATTTTAACAGAAACTGGAACTGGGGAGCTGACTGCATTATCATTGCTTACTGACCTGCAATTCTACCACCTCCGACCCGTTGCCCCTCTGCCTGTGCGGCAAGCATAAAACGTCATGGCGGCGCTCTGGGGAAACGCCGGCCAGCCTGGCCAGTTTCCGCTAGAACAGTGGTTCTATGAGATGCCTCCATGTACACGGTGGTGGACAACTGCTACAGTCGTGACCTCGATTCTCGTGCAATGCCACGTTTTGACTCCCTTCCAGCTCTTTTATAGCTTTCGCGCAGTGTTTGTGAAATCACAGGTGAGAGAGAGCTCCGAACTTTGCTGGCCACAGCTAGACACTGACCCTGTGCTGTGCTCAATATAGTACTGGCGCTTACTTTCAAATTTCGTATACTTCGGACCACTGAACTTAGATCTTCTATTCCACGTCTTCTTCCTCCAACGATACTCCCGACTTCTCGAAGAATCCTCCGGCCATTCATCAGCGGACTTCTCCTGGCTCCTTCTATACGCTACCTCCAGTCTCCTCATTATATCCCCGTTCCTCTCTCTCCCATTCCTCGGGCCAGCTCTATCATCCAGTCTCGTGTACATTTGGGGCCGGCGCAATCCAGACACAAGGCTGAGCTTTCTTGGCCTGCTCGTTTTCAGTGCGCCATACCTTCCTCTGGTGCTGATGGCGTTCAGCCTTGTCGTACATGGTACCTTGCCGAAGGATGAATTATGCGGCGCCATCGTCGGCCATATCTGGTACTTCTTCTCAGATGTCTACCCACCTTTACATGGAGGGCAGAGGCCTCTTGACCCGCCGGCGTGGTGGAGGCGACTATTCGAGGGCCGGAGAGGGGGTAGCGACAGACAAGATGGTCGAGGAACTGATACTCGAAACATCAACAACGAATTTGTCGCTGCTGCGGCACCCGAGGTCAGATGATCGATAAACTCCCTCGAGGCACCTTACAACTCGGTACATAGAAGCGTTGGGGTAAGGTATATTTTATGGAGCGCTCGAGCGTCGATTCCGTACCAAAAGCCCCTTTTATAGCACATTCTTCGATATCATAAACCGGCGTTTGTTGTACGAGGCACTGTTCTTTTCGGTATGATTCCCACATTGGCGACAGGAGTTAAACGGTGTACCAGAGCTGGAATTTCCTTCCAGCGTATCTATGCTTGTTTAATTATACCATTGATTATTTTTCCCTAACTAGACATGCTTTGTTCAAAATTTGAAGCATTCCCCTGAATATCAATTTGTTTCTGGTCTTACTATATCTAAATAGCAGCAAAATAGAGAAGTTAGCTCGTAAATCACTCCTATTCTTTTCGACTGTGTTCCAGATACCGAGCCCATTCCCGCCCCACGGGCCACCGTTGCCACGCAATACGTCCACTAGGAGCGGAGCTCGGGGCGGAGCCGGTCCCACACTTCGTGCCAAGTCCTCCGAGCCAATGGGAACTAACTAGTTACTCCGTACACTATGCCGGAGTGACATTAATAAAACACTGACGATCATAAGGAGCAAACAACTTCGAAAAACTAACTATAACGCTGTGAAGAGCAAGACTATGAGCATGCTAAATCAGCACTCAATGTTTCGAGTCGAATTTCTATCTATTAGAATGAGTAGTAGCTATATCAAGACATTGCGTGCTGAAAGGCTCCCGGCTCCCCCATCCAAAAGTTCAAGCCCCGTTCCCGAATAGTACACACAAGGCGCCGTGGAAGAAGAGAAATGCGAGGTGAAAAGCTCTACTCGCCTGAATGGCCACGAAAAGAAGGAAGGCGCAGAATTAAAAGGTATAGAAAGTGGCAACATGAATGTATAGTCGTAATACAACAGGGGTGACGAAGAGTAATAGGAAAATACGCGTATGCGCAGATTAGCCAGAATCGGGAGAGTAGAAGCAGAAGTTTAGAACGCTTTTGGGAAGAAGGGCAGCCAAGAAATCGAAAAAGAAAAGAAATCGTGGCTCTTAAATCGTGGGGCTTCCTCCCGGAAAGTTGGGCAGGAGAGCAAAAGAAAATTTGTTCAATGAATTGGAAAACATGGATGGATTTAGGAAAACATCCATCAAAGGGGCAGGGGTGGGGAACAGGTGGTCAACGTATTCTCAGTCTGCCTTGACGGAACTAGGAGTGGAAAGTAACCATTAGTATGTGTAGTCGCTTAAAGGAATCGAGGGTAACGTACCTATATATTCGGCGAACAAACGCATACGCCGTAAGAAATCCCAACGTGCCTGTTAGGAGACCGTAGACTGCACAACCAAGAAAGCTGTATCCGAAAAAAAGCAGACTAGAAACGAAACCTTGCACATGTAGCTTCGTAAAATAATACCAGGTGCATGCGAGGTAGATCCAGATAGCACTGCTTCCTCCTGTGATAAAACTCTGCCACCACCATCGATGGTTTTCGGTGCAAAGTTGCCCATACGTGGCGATAATGGTCACCTCGCTGATTGTGATGATCAAGACAGCGCAAACTATGCCCAGGTAACCAAAAGAATAGTAGTATCCACTCTTATCCAGCATGAGATTTCGTAGAACGAAATGCAACTCGACGTAAAGAACAGTGAACGGCAGGAGGCCAGTTGAGAGGGTGCCTTGAAGGGTCCTTAGATACCAAGATTGTGATGGGATCTGCCGTGGGATTGCATTTGTGCTGGTGGGGTGTTCCCAGGGTGTTGCCCTCCCATAGCCGTACCAACTACCAATGTATACCAACGGGACTTGGATCAGAAGCCACAAGGCAACAAGGCCTACGAGAGTGCCGAATGGGATAGCTGTGCTGGATGCCTGGGCCCAGACAAACAGATTGAGCAGAAACACCAAGGCAAACATCAAACCGGGAATTAATAACGCCGTCTAAAACCGAATGTCAGCACTGGAAACGGGATCACGCCATGTTTTGCTTCATCGAACTTACGATTGAAGTGTTCTTTTGCCAGTTCTTCCCTCCGAATGTCTTATACAGTCTTCCAGAATAGTAACCCGAGAAGACGCCGGCGAACACAAATAAGCCCATGCCAACACTCACAAATCCACCTCGGAAACTAGGATTCAGGACGCCAAGGCAACTGAGAGCAAGGAGACCTATTGCCATGAAAAGAAGCTGCATCCCAGACCCAACAAGGGGAGCTAAAAGTCCGCTGTATGCGGGAACACGGAAGACGTCACCATGGAGACGTTTCCAGGAAGCCACCTCCTCCAACTCATCATCGGAAAAGCGGTCTTCTAGGTCGTCGTCGGTGCGTTGGTCGAGAAAGCTATTCGAAGACTTTTCATCTATTCTTGGAGTTCTGGGTGTTCTGGTGCCGCTTCTTGAATTCCTCGACCGTATCTTCAACTTTCCTTCTTCAATGGATCCTTCGCCACGACCTTTACCGTCCCCAACGGTTCGTCCCCAGATGACAAGGACAATGAAGCCCAACACGGTTGCAATGGTCAACGCGTTGAAAATCGCAAGCCAATGAGTCAATGTTCCATCTTGATGGCTGCGGAAATACAAATCCCATCGATTCCACCATCCGATGCTTTCGTCCTTTCGGAAGTAGACAGAATATGAATATGGAATTATAATTGATGCGTCGTCATCGACATCGCCGTCATTTTCAGGAAGGTACGAAGAGCCAGGATACTTCTCTGCTAGTCTGGTCATGTTTGGAGCGATTCGTAATTCAAGCTGTTCTTGGTTGACGTGAACATCTTTCGGGCATCCGCCAGCAGACCGCTCAACGTCCCCAATACTTTTGGGATAGACCTCAAAACCAACAATGACTTTTCCACCATTAGCACCGACCGATCCTGGCGCATCTCTCCAGCGAATCACGAAAGTGAAGTGATTGTGGAGGAAGTATCTGGACTGGCGACTAGCAGCCGAGAAATCCTGGTAGCCGAGTTTGAATCCTGTAGAATAATATCTTTTTGAACGGTCCACTGAAATAAAACTCGTTGCCCCCGGAAGGTTGTCCATAATCCATTCCACAACGTATCCGTCCGAAATCAGCTGCTTTGCACGCCAGATGTCACTGCGGCCGATTTCCCGGTGACAAAGGAATTGGCACGGCACATCCTTTCCCATGGCCACTTCAAAATCAGAGAATTTTATCCGATCGCCTCGAAGAACTTCCCCAAGGTTGAGAGAGATGCTATGACCACTGGTGAACGGGGAGCTTCCAAGCTTTTTTCCGCTGGGGGGGCAAACGAATGGGAGATCGAAGTAGGCATATTGGAACTGGGAATTGTCGGAAAAGATCTTATTCACTAGAACGGGAATTGCATCGTTATCACGGTAGCTCCGGATTGAAAAGCCTATAGTATAGATCGTCCGTGTCAGCAATCATACTCCCCTCACGAAGTGTTCCAAATCACGTACCAGGTATGTAGAACGCTTGAGCAACGGGAGACAGAGCAACAAATGAGACAAACCAATACCACAGTCGAATATCAGGCGCCATGTTGACAGATGATTCAGGGCCTGTTGGAATTGAACAATCGGATCTCCTTTCTCAGAAATGGAGTTTGGGTCGAGGACGTGAGATCAAACCGCAGGATTCCAGCGGCACGAAGAGAGCAGAACACCGTTCGGAGTAGCTTAACGAGAAACGGTTCTAGGATCAGCCGAAGCGAGTGTAATTGGCACCCAAGTGCCACAGGTTGAGCCCACACGCAGGGAAAAGCTGAACGGCCAGCAGTGGTGTTCAATGCATCAATCCGTTAGTCGGGGGTAGAGTGCCATTGCCAAGTAGCTTACGACACAATTCGCCGTGGGGCGACGAGAGGATGTAGGGGATGCGGAGAAGCGACAGGGCTCAAGGACTGAATTCGAGCTGGAAAGGAATCGAGACATTCGACTTCTATGAGAGGGTTGACTCGGGGGGGGCCGAGTTGCACATCCCAATGTGAACCTCAACGCGTGATATGGATGCAAGTTGGCGGATTCGCGGTGCCGATTGGCTCATGGTGTGGATTGCGGGTGAACGTGCATTGACTTACTAAGCGCACTCAATACCTCTAGTAGTTTATATCACGTAAGGATGTATCTGATCGTACGGAGTGTCCTCCAGAAATGATAATAAGGTCTCAAGTAGAATCCTTTTTCGTTATTGGATTATCCTAACGTACAAGCCTTAGGGCAGCTTAGGGGATGTCCAGGCTCTTTAGCTTGTCAATAAGGGCGTTCAGGCCTTGAAATTACCCCCTAATCTCCAGGCTTTAATTGTGTACAGTACTTTATGGACCCTAGAGACTTTAAGGGACCATTGCCGTACCGTACTGTACAGTACATTTTGAAGGCTTTGTAATCATCAGTTCAGGGACATAGACATGTCCGTTTCTCCATTTAATTTTTTGGCAGCGGCAGATGGGCCATTTGAGTCATTCAGCGCTCTCTGTAAATATACTGTAGCTGTGACGTGGAGTAAAGGGGCCCCAACCATCAAAGCCAGAGACAGAAAAGATCAGAGGTGTTGAGTAAAAAGGCTTGAAAATCAATGCTGATAATACACAAGAATACATTTGAAAGGCGATTCCGGGAAAAAAAAGGGTAGCAGTACGGCCAAATTGCGAACATAATTCATAAGAGCATTGCAAGGAGTAGCAAGTGTGACTGCACGACCAAACGACTATCCTCCCACTTGTCTTTGGACAACATGTGAAGAAACCAGTGGTGTGCCTATTTACGTATTGCTCAACAGGTACTCAATTGCACCTTGAACGCTGCCTCCTGTCCTTCTGAGAGCTTCGATGTTCCTTTCAAACTCATAGAACCCCATTTCATTCAGTTGCCGAAGCTGCTCAGCATACCGTTCCTCTGGCGGGCGACTATCCTGAGCAGCCGGGGTACCCTGTCCCATCAAGCCAGGGAAGAGACTTGCAAGTGGGTTGGCGCCCGCTTCAGCATTAGAACTGTTCTGACCTCCACCAAGAGCTTGCATCATCTGGTTTAGTAGAGCCGGGTCTTGAAAAAGAGGATTATTCATAAGATTTGCATATGGATTCTGAGGCTGCCCGGCTGCATTTTGGCCCTCTTGCGGTGCAAATAGAGCTGGGTTGAATAGGCTGGCAAATGGGTTCTGCTGATTCTGATCAGATGGAGTGCTTCCAGGAACTCCCGCAGATCCAGTCGTCCCAGCCGAAGTGCCATCCTGTGAGGTCGGAGTATCCGTGGGACCCACCGGCGCATTGTTGTTGCCGGTGGCTGCACCGCCAAAGGCCGGAGTGCCGAAAAGAGCCGCAAAAGGGTTTCCCGCAGCTCCTTGGGGAGGCGGAGACCCAAACAGACCAAAGGGGTTTGCATTTCCCGCAGGACCGCCAGCGTTGGTTCCTTGTGTGTTCACTTGCTCGCGATGTTCATCTGTCGTTGTGTTTGTGACTCCGGGAGCAGGAAAGGCTCCGTTCTCCCCCCCACCGCCAAGTGGATTTAAGCCAAGCTGTGATTGCATTTGTGCCATCTGACGAAGCATACTGGGGTCCGTAAGCATCCTGCGAAAGGCTGGCGACTGCATCATCTGCCGGACACCAGGCCCCATGTCGCGCAACATAGGATTCTGCTGTATCATCGCATCAAGAATCTGAGGGTTCTGAAGCGCTTCATTCATCATCGAGCTGAATTGGGGATTCTCGAGCATGCCGATCAATTGGTCAGTATTAGGAGGTGGGCCCATCTGTTGTTAGATAGTTAGTGTAGCCCTTACTCTTCGGAGGCACTTGGAACTCTTACCCCTCCATCCGGTCCAAACAGTCCCGCTCCTGGGAGTTGCATATTGTAGCCTGCAAATCTTGCCCCAGTTAATCCCGCTAACGGGTTGTTACCAGTGCCGGCTGCGATGTTGGTAGGAACTCCAGGTGGTGGTCTCTGCGGAGTCGAGGAACGACCGGTGGGCGTACTAGAAGTTTGGGCAGATTGGGCGGGAGGTTGATTGCTGGCGGCGCTTTTCACTAGGTGAATAGTATGTCCATCCTTGACCTTGTGAGTTGCGAGCGTATCGTGGTCCTTCAAAACACGACCAGAGTATATGAGGCGTTGGCGTGCGGGGGGAACATCGGCATATTCTGGAACTGAGAGCTTGGTTTTCAGTTCTCCAATTGTCGTTGACGGCACTAAGGTAAGCGAGTACTTTGCGTCGTTGGAGGATTTGACCTGGAAAGTGATTGGCGTCTCTTCTCCGGCTTCATTATTGTTGTCCGCCATGGCGAGCCGAACTCCGGGAGCTCAAGTGGCGTCCAAGGTAAACGGGTATTCTCTGTCTAAGGCTAAAGATTATCTCGTTAGGCAGTATGAGGTTTTAGGTCTTGAAAAGGGCCGCGGAGAATCAAGAGGTGAGGATATAGTGAGAGGACGATCAGCAGTTGGATTGCGATGGCGGGATGATGTGATGTGATGTGAGGTGATCTCACTGCCCATGAGGCTCGCTGACTACGGCGAGCGGGGGCCGCTAGACGCGCATCGAAGTTCGCAGAAATTCCCAACGTCAACCCTCGCCAAAACAACCGCAGAGATTTCACCACACTCCCTTCACTGACCACAACACCCCCTGCAACCAAGGGGAACTTCAGCTTTGACCTTTGGTTTGTGCAATGACAGTTGCATTCCCTATGGTATTGTGGCATTTTTAAGGAAGCAGGTAGTGCTACGCTGCCTGCCTCGACTTGGACGCGACAATGGCGACGACTTCGTCCATGTTTATGTACTCTTTGACCATACAGCCACCGACAGCCATCACACAGGCCATCATTGGACAATTCTCAGGTGTCAAGGAGCAGCAGATCGTGATTGCGTCTGGTTCTAGATTGTCAATTCATGAGCCCGACTCGCACCAGGGCAAAATTCGGGCCCTCTACGCACAAGATGTCTTTGGGATAATCAGGTCATTGGCGGCTTTCAGACTTGCCGGAAGCAATAAAGGTATGTTCATGCCCAATACAACTGTCAAAGGCCAATTTAGTGATTCTTCGAAGCTTTGGGAGCAGCATGACCACCTCATTCGTCCCGCGCACATATTTTCTCCCACGCGAATGACTGGCCGCTGTATCCTCGCTCAGAACATTTGTTGAGTGATGCTAAGTGTTTTTTTGTCGCTAGACTATATCATCATCGGTTCTGATTCTGGCCGGATTACCATCATCGAGTATGTCCCTTCTCGGAATCGATTTCATCGAATCCACTTGGAGACATTCGGTAAATCTGGCATTAGACGAGTGATTCCGGGCCAGTACTTGGCCGTGGATCCTAAAGGAAGAGCATGCTTGATAGCATCTGTGGAGAAGAACAAACTGGTGTATGTCCTGAATCGAAATGCTCAGGCGGAGCTTACGATTTCCTCCCCATTGGAGGCACATCGACCTCAGACCATAGTCTTTGCCCTAACGGCTCTTGATGTCGGCTACGAAAACCCTATATTTGCGACACTGGAAGTGGAATACACGGAATCTGACCAAGACCCGACAGGCACAGCGTACGAGGAGATTGAAAAGTTGCTCGTTTATTACGAACTTGACCTTGGTTTAAACCATGTCGTTCGAAAATGGGCAGAACCCGTTGATCGTACTGCGGCGACGCTCTTCCAGGTGCCGGGCGGGGCTGATGGTCCGAGTGGTGTCATTGTATGTGCCGAAGGTAACATTACATATCGTCACTCAAACCAAGACGCGTTCCGTGTACCGATTCCTCGTCGCAGTGGGCCCACTGAAAACCCGGAAAGGAAGCGAGTTATCACGGCAGGCGTTGTCCATAAAATGCGGAGAGCATTCTTCTGCCTATTACAGACCGAGGATGGCGACTTATTCAAGGTCACTATAGACATGGTCGAGGATGACAACGGACAGCCAACGGGCGAAGTACGGAGAATGAAGCTCAAATACTTCGACACTGTACCAATGGCGTCGAGTCTTTGCATTCTGAAAAACGGGTTTCTTTTTGTCGCCAGCGAAACAGGAAACCATCATTTCTATCAATTTGAAAAACTGGGCGACGACGACGAAGAGATTGAATTTTCGAGTGAAGACTTTTCGGCGGACCCATCGGATCCACTTGCGCCAGTGTACTTTCGACCGCGACCTGCGGAAAATTTGAACCTGGTTGAGAGCATCAACTCAATGAATGCGCTGATGAGCTGCAAGATCGCGAATCTCACAGAGGATGATGCTCCCCAGTTTTATACCCTCTGTGGTACCGGTGCGCGCAGCACTTTTAGGACTCTGAAACATGGCTTAGAAGTGACTGAGATCGTAGAATCTGAGTTACCCAGTGTCCCCTCTGCAGTTTGGACGACTAAACTTGCTCGAGACGATCAGTATGATGCGTATATCATTCTGACCTTCTCCAATGGAACTCTGGTCCTGAGTATAGGTGAAACGGTCGAGGAGGTAACCGATACGGGCTTTCTCTCCTCCGCGCCAACCTTGGCCGTGCAGCAACTTGGCGAAGATTCCCTAATCCAAGTTCATCCCAAGGGTATCCGACACATCCACGCTGATCGAAGAGTCAATGAATGGCCAGCGCCACAGCATCGGTCGATTGTAGCCGCTGCTACCAACGAACGACAGGTTGCAGTGGCGCTAAGTTCTGGAGAGATCGTCTACTTCGAAATGGATACCGATGGTTCTCTGGCAGAGTACGACGAAAAGCGAGAAATGTCGGGAACTGTTACATGTCTCAGTCTTGGCGAAATTCCTCCAGGTCGTGTTCGAAGTTCATTCCTTGCCGTTGGATGCGATGATTCTACCGTTCGTATCCTGAGTTTGGATCCTGACTCAACTCTTGAAAACAAGTCGGTCCAAGCTCTCACATCTGCTCCGTCTGCTCTTTCAATTATGTCGATGGTTGACTCTACTTCGGGTGGTTCAACGCTATATCTTCATATTGGATTATATTCTGGCATCTATCTTCGTACTGTATTGGATGAAGTCACTGGAGAGCTCTCGGATACGCGCACACGGTTCCTTGGTCTGAAGCCTGTCAAACTGTTCACTGTATCTGTCAAAGAACAAAAGGCCGTTTTGGCATTAAGTTCACGCCCCTGGCTTGGGTATTCAGACTTACAGACGAAGAACTTCATGCTCACGCCGTTGAACTATGTTCCACTCGAATGGAGTTGGAATTTCAGCAGTGAGCAGTGCGTTGAGGGAATGGTTGGAATTCAAGGCCAAAACTTAAGGTATGTGGTCATCTTCCTTTCTTATACCTATCATGTAATGCTTCATGATGAGACGCATTATCATCCGAGTCAACTTGACATTGAGGATCTACGCATTTAAATTCCAATTGTTCCTACTGAGAAAGCATATATACTGTTTTGTCTTGTCTATCAAAATGTTGATTGGCGTGACGCCTTGCTAATACAGTGAAATAGGATTTTCTCGATTGAAAAGTTAGATAACAATCTCCTCCAGGAGTCAATATCTCTCGCCTATACCCCGCGTCACTTCGTCCGCCACCCTGAACATCCTCTTTTCTACGTTATTGAAGCTGAGAATAATGTTCTTTCTCCTGCTACCAAAGCCAAGCTTCTTGATGATTCCAAAGCAGTCAATGGAGAGGCCGCGGAACTACCGCCTGAAGATTTCGGCTATCCCCGTGGAACTGGCCATTGGGCTTCATGCATCCAAGTTGTTGATCCGATCAACAGCAAATCAGTTATTTCCCGCATTGAATTAGAAGACAATGAGGCAGCCGTCAGTGTAGCGGCGGTCCCATTTTCCAGCCAAGACGATGAAACGTTCTTGGTTGTGGGAACCGGGAAGGACATGGTGGTTAACCCTCCTTCTTCGTCGTGCGGGTACATCCACATTTATAGGTTTCAAGAAGATGGCAAAGAGCTGGAGTTCATTCATAAGACCAAAGTTGATTCTCCCCCATATGCGCTTCTTGCTTTCCAAGGGCGCCTTCTCGCCGGTATTGGCACCAACCTGCGAATCTACGATCTTGGTATGAAGCAATTACTTCGCAAATGCCAGGCTCAAGTTTCACCGCGTATGATTGTTGGGCTCCAAACTCAAGGTAGCCGCATCATTGTCAGCGATGTTCAAGAGAGCGTGACGTATGTTGTTTATAAATACCAGGAAAATCGACTCATCCCGTTTGCAGACGACGCAATCGCCCGTTGGACAACATGTACAACAATGGTCGATTACGAGACTATTGCTGGTGGAGATAAATTCGGGAATCTTTGGCTCTTGCGATGCCCTCAAAAGGCCTCAGAAGAGGCTGACGAAGATGGTTCCGGAGCGCATCTCATTCATGAACGACAGTACCTCCAGGGAGCGCCAAACAAGTTGAATTTGATGATTCATTATTATCCTCAAGACATTCCTACAAGCATCCAAAAAACACAGTTGGTCGCCGGTGGGAGAGATATCTTAGTCTGGACCGGGCTGCAAGGCACCATTGGGATGTTGATTCCATTTGTTGGTCGTGAAGACGTGGACTTTTTCCAAACTCTTGAGATGCAGCTTACCTCGCAAAACCCTCCGCTTGCTGGACGTGATCACCTGATCTACCGAAGCTATTATGCACCAGCGAAGGGCACAATTGACGGCGACCTGTGTGAGACATATTTCACACTGCCAAACGATAAGAAGTTAATGATTGCTGGAGAGCTGGACCGCTCAGTTCGTGAAATTGAAAGGAAAATTTCTGTAAGTTGTTTTCTCTCTGATCATTCCCATGGCTTGTCCTGGAACTAATTTTGTTTCAAATAGGATATGCGTACTAAGGTGGCCTATTGATTTTCCCTTGACTTGTGGCGTCTTTGGACTGGGTTGCACGTTGTGTCTTCATTGCGTGTGCATTGCACACTGATAATTGCTCCGGGCATTTCTGTGGACTTGTTTTCCAGTCCTTGTTTGAAGATTGGCGAACTATGGTGTTAACTGAATGGCAGCTAGGGAGTTCAGTTTTGCGGTATACGAAGCGCTCTCAAATACAAACTTTGGTTTTCCTTTCGTCTTTTTTCACGTCAACGCGGTGATGTCAAGTCAAAATCTCCCAAGTCTCTTGCCTCGCTCGGTCAGTTTGCGTTTCTATCGTCTGATCTTGAGCTGGATGCACCTTTGTTTCTTTGAAGTTTCTAAGGCGTGTATGAGACGAGAACATTGGAATTCTCCTATCGATGATCTTTGAGTACGGTTCTATCGGCGATATACCATGCCTAGAATCGTAATTTATCCTTCGACACATTTCTACTAATAGTACGGAGTAGCCTGTCTGCTCAAGGCCTGTGTGAAAAATAAGTAGTGGATGTAGATGGCTTTGATCAAAATGCAATTTTCACAATTACCTATAAAAGCATATGTATGAAGAGTAATTAACCCCCGTACGCCAGACCGATGTATTGCTCACCATCCACCCATTCAGAAGAAATCCAAAGATTCAACCGCTTGTAAAAGGGAAAAACAGGCCTAATCGAAATGCAACTTCCACAGTCCATCGCCCAAGTAATGACCTTCATCCATCACCACCCCCTTCCCCTTCTTCTTCATCTCCTCCGTACCCATCTTCAACTCACCCACCATGCACACTTCTTCCTTCCCTTCCGCCGCTATCGCAACCACATCCCCGGCCTCAAACGCCTTCTCGTCCGGATTATTCGCGGGATCGGGTAATCTTCCACCGGCCGACGTGAGACCCGGAGCCATCAGGGTCGCGCCGGACAGGACGAAGCGGATTGCGCCTCTGTCAATGCCGATGGTGGGCACGGCGTTGGGGAAGGCGTGTAGGACGCGGAGGTGTGGGATTAGGGGGCTGTCCATGGATTGGAAGAAGATGGGGTTGCCGTCGCTGAGGTAGAGGGTGACGCGGTCGGGGCTGGAAGGAGTCAAAGTTAATATATTGGCTCTTCTAGAACGGAATATAGTCGCGATATGATTCAAGGGATCAGCTTGGAGAGGTAGGGATGTGAGACGGTGTACGCGTACAGTTTTACTGCTTCAAGCGCGGCCTTCTTTGGCATCAACTCTTCAATGTATGGCTCGAATCCAGGATATGTCTCGAGGAATTTGTTCCGTAGCGATCGTTGCACGGACGACTTGACTTTTGAGCGCGCGCCGGCGGAGATACTTCATGGCACGATCGGATGAATTAGCACACATTTATCAAATCATAAAAACTGCTTAAAGAAAGGGTGTTGCAGATGTATAGTATCTCATCAATAAGGACTCCGGAGGGTTATTCAGTCTTGAACTTGGTCTTCTTCGCGTTCGCGCATAGTATGGCGGGGTAAACATGAACGATGTTGACAACAGCACAGAATGGCTACTTACTCCTTTTTGAACATTTTTGCGCAGAGAGAGAAACTAGTTAGATGTAGCTATAATATATTAATGCTGTGAAACTAAACGTCAGAAAGAGTAGTCCGTATGTTGGGTGAGCTTCAGAGCACCTCCTCGAAGAACTGCGGGGACGCAACTATCCTGATTAGGGCTTTGGGCGTCACGTGACGCAGTTATCGGGCCTCCTTTTTCGAGCAATGCCTACGGGAGTCACGCCGCGAAAGTCTTGCACAATTTTACGGAATTCAATTAGACACGATGTACTGGTGATTCATCAATCATGGTAGTATTAGTGTTCAGATCGTGAGGTCGGATACCGTCCGAGATGCCCTCCGAAATGCAGAATGATATCTTGTCTAGAATATAGCCTTTCTAATTAAGCCTTCGCAGCTCCGGCCTTGATCAAGATGATATCTCCATCTTCTACCACATAATCTTTACCCTTTGTAAGGACCTTGCCGGCGGCTTTAACAGCTGCTTCATCGCCATACTCTCTCAACACATCGTAATTGAATACGACACACTGGATGAATGTTTTTTCGAAGTCTAGAATAGGTCAGCATAAAATCCATGATTAGGTTGGAAGAAATAAAAATTACCTGTGTGAATTACACCAGCAGCCTGTGGTGCCTTTGTTCCCTTTCGGACAGTCCACTGTCTCACTTCATCAGTGCCAGTGGTGAAGAAGCTGCCGAGATTGAGAACTTGACGCATGGTCACAATGATCTTTGGCAACGCTGACTTGGTGCCAAGGGTTTTGCATTCTTCCTCGATAGCGGCATCATCCTCAAGGCGAGTCAATCGATCTTCGAAAGACACGGATAGAGGAATGATCGGATCACCGGCAGAATTCGCCTTGATCCACTCAGCAACCTTTGGAAGGTACTTGTTTTTCTGCCGAATGTAATCCCTCTCACTGAGATTAATAAGATAAACGACAGGCTTGGCCGTCAACAGGAATAGAGGATTGATGACTTCGACCTATTCGCACATATGTCAGTTGGGGGCCATCCATTTTCTTTGTATGAATGTGTAAAATATGAGTACGACAAAATATCAGGGTTGGACTTCATCTCAATATACCCTTAACGTGAGATGTTATATAGGGTATTCGACGAGCTGGGATTATATCGAGCTTTATAGCTCTTGTTCATCAGGGTAGTCGTGCAGGGCAACGAAAACGCAATTAAGATGTCAAACGTACCTCTTTGGGAGACCAGTCACCCTTCCTTATATCCTTTCCATCTTTCAAATGCTGTAAGATCTTGGCGACAGTGGCCTCTTCTTCTTTTAATTTCTTCATCTCTAAGCTCTGTCCACCTCTTCTTGTCTGTTTACCCAATGCTTCCAAGGCCTTCTCAACGAATTCAATGTCCTTAATTCGGAGTTCGTCGCTTATAATCTCCAAGTCTCTGACAGGGTTGACATCTCCCTCGACGTGAATGATCTCTGCATCATCAAAACATCGAACAACCTGGAAGATAGCATCGACTGCTCGAATATGTGACAAGAAAGCGTTACCAAGGCCAGCACCGGTGGAGGCACCCCGTGTTAAACCGGCAATGTCATACACCGTCAAGTTGGCAGGCACTCTTGACTTGGGTTTATAATGCTCACAAAGCCAGTCGTAGCGTGGGTCAGGAACAATGACGCGCGCCTCTTCCGGATCAATTGTGGCAAAGGGAAAATTGGCCGGGTTTCCCAGCGAGCATTTTGTAATAGCTTGGAAAAGTGTTGATTTACCAACGTTCGCTAGACCAACCTGTACAGGAAAATAGACCGTTAGTAAACACAATCCCATCATTGTAGTTGGGTTAAGAAAGCGAGAAAAGACAAAAAGAAGAACGAACAGAGTCCATGAACAGACAATAATGCGATTGAGTCCGCACGTACGATACCGCTTTTCAAGTTGTTTCCAGGACGGCCCAAAAGGACCTTTTCCTCTTTAACTTGCTTCTTGGGAGCCATCTTTTTCTTCTTGCTGGAGTATGTGCGAAAGATTATGCAGTGAGACAAGACGGCGAGGGGTTGGGCCTTGTTGAAGACAGTCTTTTGGAAGAACGCAGGACCAGCTGCAACCTGTGAAATTGGAGAGTAAAGAGAAGAGAAAGATATTCGAGATATCGTGATAGACGACACGGTGACGAAAACCCTATGGGGTCGGGAGGAGGTAAGGATGAGGAGAGAGGAGAGAGAGAGGAGGGGAAGAAGGGTGTGGTAGTGGTGGTGGGAGATGCAGGATGGTTGGTTGCTGGCTGAATTTTTCCGTTGAAAATCTTTTTGCGCATTTTGAGCGAGGGGAACTAGCAGCGTCACGTGCGCCCGCCCCTGAACCTTGTTTCAACCTTAATATCAAACTCATCGACTCTTCCGAAAGAGATACTGATAAAGGTCACTATTTACCGCAACGATATACTACAGAACAAGACTAGGACTTTGAAAAGATAAACCGCCTCCCCCATCAATACCAACACCGTGCCCCCAACCAATAAGTCCCATCCCATGCGTAAGATCTCCACCAACTCCAGCCGCAAGGAGCAGGTGACAAACAGTAAGAAAAGTATTAAGTAGTAACCATAGCGTCTTCCTGGGTTTGCTCATCATCAAGAATACCAAGCAGTTGCGCATACGGAACGGTAATCCGTTGTAGATCTCGATGCTTTCCTGTGGGAATTGTCAGCCAAAACTGTTGTCCTCATGACAGTCAACCGGACATAGAAACCAGCTTACCAAGAATTAGAACCACCTCTTTGAGCAATTCGCGCCGTGGCCAACCACAGATAGTGTCTGATTCGCTTTCCCAGGGTCCCTCTTCTGACTTCTCTTTTCCATCCTCTGAAGACGGTTTCTCCTTTTGTTGGTCGTCTGCAAAAATTCCACCAAGCAACCCCTCCAGCAATTCCTCCGTTTTCGCCTTCAAATTTTCGGCCCCAAGTCGCTTTGCGTACATTGAGAGGTAGAGTCGGAATTCTTCTCTGGCCTCCAAGGAAAGTGCCGCAGCAACACGATTCTCAAGATGAGCAATAGACGCACCAGCCTCAAAACTCTCAAACCCTTCCTTAGAGAGCAGAATTTTGATTAGTCTCTGCAAGAGATATCCACGTCCACGCGAGAGAATTTCGTGCGTAGTGTTCCTTTCTAGGAACGGAATGATTCCTGCAGATACAGGTATCCTTGCATCTGAGCCCGCCTGACTGTTGACCACTTGCAAGTCGCCCACCGAAGAATCCGTCGTATTCCAGTATTGACTGGCCATAGCAAACCACGGCTCGGACAATCGCTGCCATGTATATAATAAAGGATTATAACTGTATCCGTCTCCATTGGACAGTGCGACAACGACTCGTCCTTGAGAGCTGATTCGTGCAGCAATAATCGATGGTGCGTTGGTAGGATGACCTGTCATAGTATGGAGTGCAGCATCAAGAACGGACGCCAGAGATACCGGGGGATGAGGCGAAGCCATTGTTGTGACGTTCCATACATAACACATGCCCACGGAACTGATACATAGCAACCAAGAGTCTCGACACTCGAGTATCACTGGTTGTGCCTCCAAAACCATGGCGTTGATAAGTCGACGTCCTGCTGGGGTCCATATATAAACCGATGCATCTTCTGTAGCTGCAGCCCAAAATTTCTTATTCCCGGTCACTAGAATAACCGCTTTTGGCACAAAGTCTTGCCAGAGAGGTTGGTCTCCGCGCGTCAAGCTCACTCGGGAAGGCTCGCGATCGGCCGCTCGACCAGTTAAACTAGGACCGAAAGGATTACGAGCCTCGAAAATAGTGTCCGCTTTCGGCTGGAACGAGGCTCCCGAGTTGGTAGACACCTCAGTAGGGTTCCCAGCCGAGTCGATGCCCTGGAGAATATGACTCCTAACTTTCGGCACTGCAAGTCTCAACTGGCTTACGGCCACCACAGGGTTGATCACAGCCGGTCTTATAAATTCAGGTGTTTCCTGTATTCCGTCCGGAGCTGGTGCTGCTGGAACCAACCCATCTGGCCCATTAGACAGAATAGGCGTGACTCCACTCTGGCTTGCTGCCGCAACCCGCTTCTCTGTAGCGTTCTCTTCGCTGTCTTCCATCTGAGCAAACTTTCGTTTATTTCCAAACAGCACCGCCGCAAGTCCGCCCTTTGGCAGACCATCGAACGGTTTTGATAAGTCCAGGATCGTCTCCGGGGCTTCAGATCTCCCAGCTTGCAGGTTGGCGGAGGCAGCGACGAGTCTTGATTGTGGAAGGGACGATTGCGTACCACCAGCACTGGACACTAACAGCGGCGCTATACGCTTTTTGCCATCTTTTGTGTACGTTGGACGTTGTTTCAGTCTCTCCAACTTAGCAGCATATGGGTCCGGTTTGTCCTGTTCTCCCGTGGTACCATTTGTAGTTCCATTTTGCAGCGTCTTTTGTGCTCCAGTCGGTGTAGATGATCCTGCCGGTGTATTCCCATTCCTGGACAGGTCCGCAGAAGCTCCATTGGCTGCCTGTTCTGTTGAGTCATGATCGTCACCCATCAAGGCACCCATTCGACCTTCGACGCCTTTGATTTCGCCGGCTTTGCTTTTCTCCTCGAGTAGTAAACCGTCTGTAGATTCAACGATGCCTGCACCCCTTCGATTTGTACCAAATTTCGTGAGAGATTTCTCATTCTCTTCCATCGACATAGGCCAACCAAGCTCTTGGTCCTCAAATCGCACAGCCAAGATCGTTCCGTCAAGTGCAGTAGCAAATAATCCTTTTCCATCCGGACTCCATGCAAGATCAGAAATCGCCTTTGCTGACAGATCTTGAGTAATCACAACAGGACGCGGATTGCTCGTGATCCAGACACTTAGAGATTTGTCTCCGCCAGCACAGGCGATTACTGTCACAAGGGTTCGCACGGGATGTCCTTGGTTATCAGTCGGTGCTGTACTTGGGTCTCTAGTCGAATACAGCCTTGGAGAAAAGGCGCACACTTCGATCGGCGCCTCATGACCGATCAAATTGATATCACAATCCCAGGATCCGCGGTTGATAATAGCAGCTGCACTAACAGGACCGTTCACGGCATTGGAGGCAGCAATATGATTTCCATCTGGGGACCAGGAGCACCGCCGGAAATATGTAGTCAGCGGAGAATTCACAAAAGGCGCCTTCACAGTATGTTCCAGGACAAAGTTCTGGATCTGGTCGTGCGCGGTGGAATTTGGGGTAGGAGAAGTAAATCGAAATATCCGTATCGTGCGATCGTCGCCCGCGGTAGCAAAATATTTGTTGGCTGGATCAAAAGTAATGCCCTTGACATGGCTCTGATGGCTTAGAAGAGTCTTCAGCTTTTCAAACGTATGTCCCGACCACACGACGACCTTGGAATCCAGGCCCACCGAAACAAGGATGGAAGAGTCGCAGGACCAGCCCAGATCTTGGACGTCATTATCATGGCCTATCAGTCTTCGTATCGTACGCCAATTCTCAACCGGTGGGGGTTCATTCGACCCTATTCAGCATCCCGTCCAGTCAGCACAGGTCACAGTCCCCTCGCATTCATCCTCAACCCACCAGGAAAGCCTACCAAATGTTGACGTATGTGAGGGCGCGTTCGGTTCATGCACGTATACACAAACAATCTTATCGTCTGCGCCGGAAGCGAGATATTTTCCATTGGGAGAAAACCGGACCGCGTGGATGGTGCCCGAATGGTTGCTCAACGACGCCAACTGCTTCGGCTTGTCCGCATATGCCGGGTCAGAGGCATTGTATATCGCTTCTGTAGACCATATTCTAACGTAGCCATCTGTATTTTCGAAGTTGCCATCCCTGTTAGCCAACCGTCCATCACTTCACAGCACGAGCAAAAGGGCGCGGGGAGACGCAGTATGGAGTCGCAAAGGAAATAGGGCAAAACGCGTAGAATTCCATCATCTCTCACCTCCGGCTGCTGTCACAAGTCGTTTTCCATCCGGCGAAACATCGCAGCTGTACACTTCATAGTCTTTTCTTTCACCTGTGTAGAGAGACCAGAGTCAAAAGTTAGCCAGACCCTCAGTATCTCAGAAACGGACGAAAGAGCAGAGCCCGCTACGTGGAATTGAATCGTACCTCCATGCGTTAGCCAAACTGGCTTGATTATATGCATTTCCAACCGCTTTCCCACCCGACTTGGTTTTCTTCTCTCGTGGTTGGGAGGTTGTTGATCTTCCGTGTGGTTGTTGCAGGAGCTGGAGCAAGTAGCTGTTAGCTGCAATCTACTGGCCCTAGATACCACCAAGCAGTCCTAAGCTAGCACCCAACGAGACCCGTTCAGTCCATATACATGCTGAGCACTAGACTATCATCCACCGCATTTACTCAAGACTATAATAAACTGCCTGTTGTACACTTTTGATATTGGCTAAACTACTCCAATACAGATCTGCCGCAGCTAGATACATACATAGAAAAAGTTCTTCTTCTTCCAGTGTCAACAATGCACCATTCATATTACAGAGCAGAACCGAGAACCAAGAACGCCGGGCGATCATGCTGAGAGGCGATGCCAATTTAGAGAAACCGATAAACCTAGAGACGCTGGAGACGAGACATGAAATGGAACTGGGGAGATCGCGGATCGAAAGTGACAGGGTGTGGGATATCAATACAAGTGAGAACTTCACTGTCTCCTGCGGTGGCTGGTCTGGTCGAACGACTCTAAAACACTCTCAGTAACCTCACTTGGAGCAGCTGAGCCCGAGTGCTGAGCCACTTCTAAACGTGAAGCTTCAGCCTCAGCTTCTCGATGACTTCTTTCTTCCTCGGATCTTGATCGCCTATGTCCCTCGTTCTGGTTCGACTCTTGCGGCGAGATGACCTTGGAAGCAAGAGCTTTAGCCTGACCCTCGTTCACCTTGCCATACACAGCCAAAGCGCTGGCGATCATGCCCCCCATATCTCCAACATTTCCGGGCACGACAACTGCCGTTCCTTCCCGGGCGAGCTTGCCAAACGCATCGACGTATTTCTCCGCAACAGACAAGCTAACCGCCGCCTGCGCACTCTGCTGACCATCCTCAATGGCTGCCGCAACCGCATCAATACCACGGGCAGTGGCATCGGCCCTGAGACGAATTGATTTCGCTTCACCCTCCGCCAAATTGATCTGTTCCATTTTCAAAGCCTCTGACGCCAAAATCACAGACTGCTTGCGACCCTCGGCTATATTGATCGCACTCTGTCTCTGACCCTCAGACTCCAAGATCTCAGCGCGTTTAGACCGTTCTGCTGTAACTTGACGATGCATGGCTGCTACAACGCCCTCAGGAGCGTGGATATCCCTGATTTCGTACCGAAGACAAACCACACCCCAGTCCTGCGCCGCCTCGTTGATCGCCTGAGAAATGTTCGCATTGAGATTGGCTCGCTCTTTGAGGACATGATCGAGAGTAAGTTGACCGATTTCAGAACGCATCGTCGTCTGCGCAAGTTGAGAAATTGCATATTCCGCATCTTCGACGCCATAACTATAGAAGGACACCTAGTCAGTAAACCCGTTCTAAAGATCCCATATCACACCAACTTGTACACGGGAGAGGAAGAAACCAGCCACACACCTAGCCTTGTACGCATCAAAAACCCTAGTATAAAGCACACCATCCAGCTCCAACGTCACATTATCCGCCGTAATAGCATTCTGACTCGGAATCTCAATCGCCGCCTCCTTCAAGCTCTTCACATACGCAATGCGATCAAGGAACGGTATCAAAATAGCCAGCCCAGGCTCCAAGATCCTATGAAATTTGCCCATGCGCTCGACAATCCATGCTGTCTGCTGCGGAACGAATCTGATCACCGTGTTTGCGGGGAGCGATTGGCGATTGGAAAAGTACGTGGGGGGGATATTGCTGCCGCCTCCGCCGCCGCCGCTGGCGGAAGAGGAAAGATTGAGGAATGAGTTATCGGCCGTCAGAGTGCGCGAACTGGTGAATTGGCGTCGTGCGGAGCTCCGGTGCTGAGCGAGGAAGATGTTGGCCGAGGCCGCGGAAGCGCAGAGTGTGGTGGTTGAAGGCCGCCAGAGAGGCTGCCCCTGGGACAAGAGCAGCCTTCTAGACAGCATTGATCTGGACGCCACCTCCATACTGAGCAGAATGAGGGGTTGAGAAGAACAATTGGCGGTGTTGTGTCTGTTAATGATGTCTCCGAGTGCCAGAAAGATGACCGATCAAAGAAAGCGTTTTCTTGGCAGTCAGCAAATCACATGACGGGCCCGGAAGCTCTGAATCGAGGAATTCCTCCCACGGAGCAGATGTATTTGTCTATCAACACAGCAGAAATCATTCCAGATATTGTGTACACTACTTGATTACTGTTTAAGTGGTAGCACACAACACACTCAGATATCTCCAAACCACAAATCGCCGATCATGCATATGAATCACAAAGATATGTCAAACATGAGTGGAGCAGGAGCCCAATGTCATCATCAAGCATTATTCAAGTAGGAAATACAGATAATGCCATCAACTCTCAGAACCAATGAGGATCTAAGCCAGAGGCATGATGGTTGTACGGAGTAGCAGCAAATGACAAAGAAACAAAAGTAAAACTAGCCGTCAGAGACGTGAAATAATGATATGCCATTAAGGTGAGCCTTTTTTAGAACTGATTTTTTCAAGAACATGAAGGAATAAGACGAAACAGCAGGTAAACCCCGACAGTACATGCAACAACCCGTGGACTCATTAAAAACCAAATCTCAACGCAACATGAAAGAATCACATGGACGCTCAACTATCCGCACTTATGCTCATGACAAGGTGTTGCGACCCCACACCAGGTTGTTCTGCAGAGTAGAGCATAGAATAGCATCGAAGAGACGGCTGTCCGCGTAGAAGAATATGCAAAACCACGACATCTCACAAATGGCACAGATAGAAAGGCCGAGAAATGTAACGAAAAGTAAGAAGAAATGAATTGCCTTTCAATTTGAAAAGGGTTATCGGTGAAATGCTGAACAGAAGAATTTGACATAAAAAGAAAGCCCCCACAGACCGTGACCAAATAAGATTTTTTCCATTTAAGATGCAATAATTGGAACATGACAATAAACGTCCTTCAAACTGTAAAGTTCCCTTTTTTCCGATCCGGGGCATAAGTTTTTGGATTAAAAAAAGAAAAGAGAAAGAAAACCGTAGGGAAGAAACCGAGACAAAACATCGAAGCGAAACTAAAATCTATAAGAACAGTGAACTTGTTTTCGCGAAGTATCGAGAGCAAATGCTGGGTCGGTGAAGCTAAAGAATCGCGAACGCCGTGTTGACGCGAGCGAAACGGGGGAGGGGGGGACATTATCGACAGTGGAACGCCCATTCGCGAGACCGAGATCGCTCCATAAAGTAAGCAGCAATGATGGATGTAAATGCAATGCTTAGGGCTGGTAGATCCGATGCAGAACGCAAATGCATCAGGAAAAAATTAACGATCGAGGTCGGCTCGGAGGGTTTCATCAATTAAACTGTCGATTTTTTTTCTGCTTTTGAGATTGAACGCTCCGTTCCTCCACGCATACCGAAGTCGACTGAAAGCAGGTCTTTCATTCGCGCCCGTTTCCGACTTGACAAGCTCAACGAGATCACGAGCAACGCCATCACCGATGACATCCTTGCTCAGAAGAACGCCGTCGTAGAATTTAATAAGATATTGAAGACCACTGGTGGAATTTCTAGAGGAAACGTCATCAAGCGCCAAGCTCCTAAATTCGTTGTACATTCGGGAATTAAAATTTCGAACCAAGAAGTGGGACCAGAACTGATAGAGCACATCCATATCGACAGGAGCTTCACCTGGATATTTGGATAGCCGCTTGTCGAGTGCTTGCTTGCGAAATACCGTATATGATTCGTGAACAAGATCCGTAGAAAGAGATTCGATGGGGGCGCTTGCGTCTTTGGTCTGGAACGTAGGCATATTGGCATAGGCTTGCTCAGAAGATTTGCGAAAAGAGAAGGGATTTGTTATGTTGTCCGTTTTAATCCGTTTATCCACGTCGATACTGTAATAATTTAGCGAATGAAACGACGAACAAAAGCTCTAGCGACTGCCTTACCTATCTAACCCTGGCGAGGCTGCACGGGGTGCAAAGGACGATCGATAGTCTGCAATTAATTGCCAGCGGGCTGCTTTATCACCGTCAACAAATCCATTGGAGAAAGAACGGGACGGGGAACCGAGAATAGGTGACTGTGCTGGACTGTGAAGTCCTGGCTTACGCACTACAATCACCAAATTCTCGATTTGCTCGTCTGGGAAAGCATTCTCAGCAACGGGATTTCTCTCACTAACATTTTCATTCTGAACCATCGGAGGGACCTGAGGAGAAAATTCGGGAGCGGTGGACGACAATTTAGCAGAGCGGGCGGGCGCATAGACATTGGTGATGTCTGACGGCACGGTTGAACGTGGTAAGGACGCGGTGGTGACGTGAGTGGTTCCGTTCGGAAGGGGAGAATATCCATCCTGCTGCATAGTCATTCCATTCTCACTGGGACCATCAAAGTTTGTGGAGGGCGAGATAGCAAGTGGCGGGGGACCTTCATGCTGGGCTGACAGGTCCCGCATTTCCATACTGAGCACCCATTGCTCCCACTTTTCCCTTTTGCGAACGCGATCCAAGCCATCTTCGCCTGGTCTGTACTCAACATTGTTCAATTGGCGGCAGACAAGGCGCAGAAGATCCATGTCTTCAGTGAGGGATTTGATGCGCTTGAAGGCAGCAATAACACTCAAGAGGACAAAACCTTGCGAATCCATATGTTTCCGAAGAAACATATCCTTGCAAAGGTTATCAACCGAGAAATAATATTCCCTGCAAAGTAACTTTATTAGCATAGCTTCAAACTCAGCATCACTTACAAAGCCGGACGTACAGTTGCATTGAGATCATATTCATTAGGGAATATTGCTCCATATACGGCTGGTATTGAACTGCGCTCATTGGACCTTGATGCATCTGCGGATATCCATACACTGAAGTAAGGTCCGTCTGGATCGGATAAGGCGTAGATCCGTAGATGGCAGGGTTCGGCATCGATGGCGACCGCAGTCCCATTCTGGCATTGTTCTGTGAACCATTTTGAGACTGTTGCATGCGATGCCGCTCATTGTTGAAGGAGAAATTTTTGGGTGTTGCAAACGGATGCTGTGGGATGGGCGCGGTGTGAAATGGCCCGTTTTGAGTACCTGCATAAGTAGAATGGCCACCTCTTCCTCGATAGCCCCCACGACCTCTCTCTGGGCGTGATTCTCCTCGGTTTTCTCTGGTATAGTCTCTTTCTCTGTGGAAGTCACTTCGCTGGTAGTCACGATCTCTGATTGGCAAAGAGCCCGACTCTTTAGAAGGATCCGCAGACCGTGAGCCGTTTTCGAAGCGCCTTTCGGCACTGAAGCGAGAATTTCCATCAACATGTGATCCCCCTTGTCTCGCAGCATGAGTGTGAAGAGGGTTTACGGACTCCTGTGACCTTCCAGTCGACTTAGAATCATGTCGGTGCTGTGACGATGATTCAGGAGCGCCGGAGCTATTTTCTGGGTATCCTCGGTGCATATCTTTCCCTTCACGTCCTTCTTCCGATTGAGAGTACTTTCGGTCAAACGGAGCATCAACTCCATTTTGTTTGCCGCCTGGTGCAGATTTGGAATCGCTAGTTGTTCGTCGATCTGATGCAGATGCGTTCTTAGAGCCGCTTCCAGTATTGGAGCCAGCACTAGTCCTCTCACCCCCGTGCACATGACTGGTGGTATGCGTACCACCTTCTCTAGAGCCTCTTGCAGTCCTACCACCCCTTCGGGCAGCTGGTGGGAGTGGGGTACTGAAAACAGCGGTGGGCACATATGGCACAGGCATCCATTTCTCCTTTCCATGCGCCCTTGAGTTAGCAGGTTTGTCCTTCTCAACCTTTTCAGTTCTGTCAGTTTTCTCTTGGGCTCTTCGCTGCTCTTCGTCTCGCGCCACTTCGGGTGTTGGCCACGATGAAGCGTCAGCCATTGAAGGAATCAACTCCGCGGAGTCGGAATCTGCCGCAGGGCGATGTGATCGTACGCTGCCCTTTTTTGAAGCTGTAAATCGAGTCAGTACGTGAGCCTGATAAAAAGTATTTTGATCAACCGACTCACCATCACCCGTCTTCTTCTTTTCCGCAAAGGACTCGGAAGATTTCCGCCTATTAGCAGTCCTCGATGCGTCTGAACGACCCTCAGCGGTAGATTGAGCCCCAGACGTTTTGGAAAAAGTGCCCTTAGTAGCGGGCGTTGTCGATTTCACGGTAGCATTGGCTCTGGCTTTCGCCTCTTGGGCTTCACGCCTCTGTTGCCAAATATTGACCGCGGGAATCGGAGCCTCCTTTAGCTCTCTCGCGGAAACATGATCCTTTTCCGTTCCATTTTCCGAATTTTCCTTGGTTTCCTCTTCACTTTTGCTAGACTTCTCAATCGAGACTGACACCTGCGACTGTTTGTCCCAACTAGAATCCGATGAACCGTTGGGTGTAAGCGACATGTCGTCCTCCTTGGGGAACGTCTCGGTAGATGCGGTAGCAACACTTGGAGAGGACACTCCCGACGGGATGTTTTTGATGGTTTCCTGTTCCGGTTTTGATTTTTGTTTTTCAGCAGTGTCCAGTGATTCATCTGTGGAAGACATAGTCTGGTTTGAATCTTCATGTACATCAGAGCCACTGGTCGCCTCGACAGTTTTCTTCTCGGTTGATGGAGTTGTCGTTTGGCCTTGCTTTTCGGGGTTCGATGAAGTAGACGTTGAAACTAGGCCCTTCGCGGCCTGCGCATAAGAAAAGGTGGACATCTCTGCCGTGGCCTTGGGCGTCGGCGTTGTCATTCGGAGACGACGTGAGACCTCAAAGAATAAAGTTGGAGGGAAAATCCGAGTTATACTGGCGTAGCAGCGCAACGGCCAGTAGCTTTCCTTGTTGGACAATGACGGGTGCGCACCCCCACACCGTTCTAACAGACAATATACAACCTCCACCAGCGAGCTGCGCCACCAATGGTTGGTGATCCCACAGCTGAGCTACCGAGCAAGGCTTGTATGTATCCGTGAAACTCGACTGGTGCGTTCGAGTTCTGAGTATTCAAAACGCGGGTTTGTGGTGAGTCCTCGAAATATCGTTCAAACGGGAGTCAGGCAAAGTGTTTAGATTCGAGGCCGGTGAGCATCGGCGGACGAGGCAGAAGAGTTATCCCACAAATAAACCCAAATCCACAAGGCTCATTCGGCAACCAGAGTAGTTGTCCTGTAAGACGGTTGACAAGACGTCGAAATCAATGTTTCAGCGAAGGCAGACAGCGATTCTGGGCACACGTGAACCGCTCACGAGTCAGCCTCACAAACGACAGGCAGACGACTCAGAGGAAACTCGTGGTCGATGGTGCCTATTCTCAAGCAGAAAAAAATATCGAACGACTCGCAGCTCTAACGGAACAACTCAGTTAGTTGGTTTAAAACTCAATGGATGTGACGGGCTGAACGTCGCAGAGCCGATCACAGCACAATAAATCTTGAAGAACTTTATGAGCTGGAAGTCGATGGCGTCAAGCGAAGGTGAGCGCGATTGCACGTGTGGACGAACCAAACGATATTCTCAGCAAGCACCGAAGCCAGTACGGACGTCGAACCCGTGAGAAAATGACTGAGGGGAACGGAGGATGCGGAGGAATTGAGCTTTGGAGGCGAGATGGAGGTGTGTGCTCAAGTGTGGGATGGTCAAGGGAAAAAAATAATAAATTAAGAGAGGGATCGATTATTACATACGCAGATAAACGGGACTAGCGCCAGTTCAACGCCCCGATTAGTCACTCTGCAGCGCGAAATAGCGCGGTGCTACTACTGGCCATCCGAGCACCAGCTGCGAGACGCTCACTCACGAGAATGCGGGGTTGATTCACAGGACGAAAAAGAAAAAAAAGTGAGAGAAAGGCTGGCCATATGAGAAGAGAGACGAAAGAGAGTGAGACGAGAGAACGCTGCACTTGGACTGAGTGAAGGGCCAAACAATCGATCAAGCCCCAGTCACTGAGTGTCACCCGAGCTTGCGCCGTGTACCCTCTTCCCACCACGAGTTTGATATCACACTTTTCAATGTCCGTTTTCATATTTGCAGTGCTGCTTTTTGGCGCGGTTTGTGGTAAGCTTGGACATGAAATTCCGTCCCATGATGCTACGTTGTGTTTGACTCAAATACTAACCTAACACCGCCATCAAGCAGGCTTTACGCTTCCAAGGTGAAAGATAGAGTACTCCTGCTCTAGTATTTTCATGGCCCTTGGGAATAGGAACAAACCTATATACTACGCTCTCAGCACGCCCTTCTGTTGCTGAGAGTCGACTACGAGGTAGTTACCTCGTACTGAGACTATCCTGACATATCACCGTATAGTTACCAGACACCCATCCCTCGGCCCATCTCACCACGACCTCTCTATCCTCCACAAGGTTTGCACCCTCGTGTTCCCTAAAATGAACGCAAACAGCATCAATCAAACCTGTTCCAGCATGACCACATAATAGCAGCATGATGAGTTGATTTGCACCATTCACAAACCAGAGGCAAGCCCAAAAAAAATTGAAAGTATGAGCCAAAAATTCCCTACTTCTCAGTGAAAATCCTGCATACATCTTCTCAGCTGCAATCGCAACCGCTAGTTATTCCCGGTACTGCAGCTGAACGATATTGCTTCGGAAGCACCATCCCCGCTTCTCACAACCCTTCCTGAGACTGAACCAAAGAAAAGCCCGCACCCTTTTTTTTTTCCCGTCTATTTTTTTCACTTCTTTCTTTGATTAGCAATCCGACTCAAGCCGCCCGCTTTTTCCTTCGAGTGTTACATTAACCAGGGGGTCGTTGTTGTTGATACTACTGAACCGATCTTGGACATGATGTCTTGTCTGCGGGCTTAATCATAGAACTGCATTTTAAGCAACTCTTTGTTCTCCCTTCGCGCGCGTGCGATCATGGAGGAGGGTTGGTTTATGGAAACGCGATACGGGTATTGATTCGAATGTAACGTGACGGGATGGTACGCAAATATCGGTGCCGGGTAACTTAAACTCGTATTGCTCCGTACACGATTCAATTTTTGCTCTGCGGGGCTAATCATGGATGACGACCGTTCGGGAAATGCGACGATGCGGCCTCTCCCGATCCAATTAGCAGCGCTGTATTGCGAGTTTTTTTAATCTCTTGGGATTAATTGGACGAAAGATTTCCAGCGGTCTCTACAAGTAGAGTTTTCATTGGGTAAATAATCCTGGTTTTATGCAAATGGTTTGGCGGAATATCCAGAATCAATGAGGGCATGCCAGGCAGCAAGGGGTTACGGGAGAACATTCCTCAACAGCACAACGAGATCCAAATGGTGTGAACCTGATAATGAACCTTATAATAGCAAAGACAACCTTTGAATACCAGTATGTACAGTACATACAAACAAGGCCCAAGACAAACCATGACAGCTAATCACCAATGTCGAACCGTCACCAGAACTTTCTCCCGCGGATTGACCTCGCCATCAACAGGGCGAGCACTGGCATCAATCCGATTCAATAACTTCCACACCAACTTGCGACTCAAGTTTTCTCTGACAGGCACCTTCTCCAACGCATCAGTGCCATTGAAATACTTGGTAAAGGCACCCCAGTATTTGTGAAGCGACATCTCACTCTCAGAGTCCTCCGCGTCATGTGGCCGCTCGAAAAGAGAGTCGTCAGGAAACTGAGAGATGATTTCGTCCAGCCAGCGTGCTTCGAGCGGAGATGCCCGATGAGGCCGCAGGATCAAGGATGAGGTTTGCACTGGTCCATATCCATTTGTATCCTCCCTGTGAAATGGCATAAATCTGCCTTGAAAGGAGCGTGCGTTGGTATTCTCGCTGTCCAGGGAGGACGACGAGGTTGACACGTTGTCAGGGATTGGGAGATCTTTGGCTTTGATGATGGTTGCCGTGGAGGAGACAAGATCCTCTTCTCCTTCTCTGGCTTCTTCCTCTTCCAGTGCCTCTTTAACCGCGTTCTTTATCTCTGGGTCCACCTTTATCCATCCAAACGTGCGAAGCTGTGTGATCCATCCTCCCCTCATCAGCCATGCTAGGATGTCATAGTAGATACCCTTGTGGTCTCTGCTGGGAATAAAACTGGCATAAGGTCGTGGTGTTGCGCTCAACATCGCCAGCATTTTGGGAAGACTCGGGAGCGTGGGAAACGCCGCCTCGTACGCAGCCGTGGCTAGGGCCAGTTTACTCATGTCACAGTTGGGGGACACGATATACGTGTCTTGCTTGTTGAGCGGCGGTACAGCTCGAGCCCGACGCCAGTAGATAAGGTGACTTGCCAGCACCTGTATGTCACTAAGTGGAATCGATGAGCGTGCGGAAATCTGGGCAAAGGATTTAGTCGGCTTGGACGAGCGGATATAATGAGCCAATGGAGGCCCCAAAGTGCCCATCGACGCTTCGATGTCCTTCAATATGGACGCTTCGTCGCTTAACAGCAATAAAGCAAAATGTTTGGCCAGGGCTCTGCTTGGACCTGAATACTCGGAATCGGGACCATCATCCGTAGCTGAGAGGCTGTCAGCAGTGGTGAGCCACAGACCGGGATAGGCTGACTCTGTAGGCCCAGGGAGATATTGCGTAGATGTCAAGGGGGGTATTTGTAAATTCATGGTAGTCTGAGGTGTGAGTGTGATAGAAGCAATCTTTGAAGTTGATATACTCCGATAGATTGTCGCAATTGCCTGAGCCAGAGAAGATTTTGACAGCAACTCCTCATATAAAGACGAAAGAGAGGATCCTAAGGCACATAATCAGCCGACAGGCACAGTAGCAGCACGGTCGCAGGAGACATACTGCGCTCTCGAGCTTTTTCCTTGACATGAAGAATAGTTTGAGCCTCTTTCCAAACATAATTGGCCGTCGCTTGCTCCGACTTTAGGCCCTTTCCGAACTTCTTAATGACATTATCATACTTCTCCTTGATGCGCAAATTGTGCTCCAGAATGGGCGGATTCATCACAAAGACGACATTGAACATCGTCATGGAATCTTTGCTTCCGCTCGTGACGGAATCACCTTCGTCCGCATTGGTCTCCATCGACGACCGACTGGGCTCGTCTTCCTTATCCCGTCCGTCCTCCCTATCGAGCGAGTGTTCCTTTTGATCTTTCTTCGCGCCGTTGGCCCCTTCACCCGGCACCTCCAACCCAGCACCTTGACTTCGCGTCTTCTTCCGCTTCCTTTTCTTTTTTCTCCACGTTCCGTCCTCCCTCACAAACACGGGCCATCCCACAAACGCAAGGTCGTTCACCCCAACTTCAAATCGCCTCTTATGCCAGGATGACGACGGACACAGTAGCTTCTCCCATACGTCCGTCCCCAATCCCAAAACGGAGTCCCACGGTGGGTTCTCCGGATCTTCTGAGCCTTCCCCTCGCCTTTCATCACGTAGAATCTTAGACGCGCTCAAGTCTGGGCTTCCTAGATGTCCTCGTCTCGATGACCTACTCGCATGGCTGCTGGTCGAGAGGCGGCGAAAGTTCCTATCTGCAGGTCGCCTGGTTGGAGTTTGGGACCGTTCATGTTCGTCCTCGTCCGAGCTGGAGCCTTCATCGTTATCGCTTGACGGACTCGAGTCAGAGGCTCTCGTGGTCGATTTGGCGCGAGAGTTGCGGCGGGGAGAAGAACTGGTGGCGGAGGGAATAGGGGGGTAATGGTAGACGAATCTGGGGCCCGCGCGGGAAGACGTGATGAGGATTACCGCGACGAGGCATGGGTCTGGTGGACGTACGACGGACGACATTGGGTTACATTATGAATGGTAAGAACTGGAGGATATTGCTTTGAAATCAGATATGCACAAATTAAGGATGTATGTTGTTTGAGCAGCAATTGATGTTGCTGACCAGTGAGTTGACTTTCGTCGCATGGTGCATCCAAGCTCGCCCGGAGATAACTAACTAAGTTAACTAGTTTCTGGGTCGCCCGCCGTCACGCACAGAGTACACGAGCAGCAATGGCTTGTCACGATGGAAGTAATTCTACCGCCACTAGCAGTAGTCTCTACCCCCGTTGCTACTGCGATGAGGACTCTGAGTCTCCTTTTGATCCCCAAGATTGAGTCAGTGAGTAGGCGACGGCTCTTCGCGCTGCCGGAATAGAGGTGGCCACAGATCTACGTATTTTGGCAGCCAGCGTCCACACTGCGGTAACTACATCACAATGCTGATTCCAACTGTTGCTTAACGACGTGAACACCTGCGTAAGGATCAGGCTTTACCATTACCGTCAAATGGTAATGCATCCAGAGGTACCGGCCATCTGTCACTATCCCAGACGTAGAGCACCACGACAGTAGTCCGGCCAGGCCGGAAAAATCAGCTTTTCTGGAAACAGGGGGAGAACGTTTAGTTATCCGATTCAATGGTTGAACAACCTTCAGGTTGCAAGCTGGAAACCGTAGAACAATGGTTCGAGTCACCGTTCTTTTGTGATGCACGTTGAAAGCATTCGGATACTATGTAGGATTTGGAACGTTGCCGCACTGAATGAGGAATGAACCCGATTCCGAACCTTTCAATTGCTCACAACTAACTAAAGCTTTTAAACTGCCTTTCAACCTCATGTTCAACTAAGTTATTTTCAACCAAGCTGTAACCTTTTATCTCTCTTAAAGAATGACCGCATGGCACTCCCACGCGACAGCGATGCGGCCTTTCTAGTGTAGAGTCGTAAGAGTCGTGGTTGGTGGGGTGAACGAGAGGAGAAGAAGTACGCAGCACGGAGTAAGTTACGTTACGGAGTAATGAGTGTGGTTAAATCCGCACCTCGTCTCGATAATTCGACATTTCTCCACCACACGAAACCCATTGGGACATTACATATGGTTGAGGTGACAGCTACTCCGTACTTATGTTCTGTATGTAAGCGTCGCACGCAGTCGAGCTGCTGAGCACGTCGAGGCAATCAAGCAGAATTCGTCCGTAAACCACACTATCTGAGCCTCGAGGTGTGGATATGGATGGAGTTACGGCTCGCGCGGCTTAACCTTAAGTAGCCGCCTGGAGAGTCTAACCACGTGCGTCGTGCCCCGCACCATTTCTCAAGCAAACGCTCGCTTTTCCCCTTCACAGCATATTCATTCAAGTAGAGCTTATCAAACCAGCCCTCTAAGATCTATCATCTGCACGGCTCTGTTACAAGTTTGAATATGTCAGGCCTGGAGGTGGTCGGCGCTATTTCCGCGGTCATTGCAACTATCGATGCGTCGATCAAGGTCTACAATAGCGCGAAGAAGGATATAAAGTTACCCGAAACTTTCACAACCGTGGGGCGCCGACTCCCGTTAATCCTCAACACTCTTCAAACATGCAAAGAACGCCTCGACTCGAGTAAAGACTCTATACCCGCTGCTGACTGCACTGCGTTGGAAGAGATTATTCTTGCCTGTGAAGAAACAGCTGAAAAGCTGAAAAAAATATTCGACAAAGTCATAGCCGGCGAATCGGATACCTGGGAAACAAGATACACCAAGACCATTCGAAGACTCGGTAAAGGGAGCAAGGTGGAGGAGCTCATGATAGCAATCACCAAAGATACCCAACAGATTGTTAACAATCATGCGGTCAAATCTGCCACACAAGAGCAAATCGTCGAGCTTGGCAGTGTCATCCGCGAGATGGAGACTCTCAAAACATCGGCTCTCGCGGACAACAGTTCGTCAACAACTTTTCACAGCGGCGGAGGTGCACAGACAAACAATATGAACAACGGCAGTGGGCAGCAGATTAATAACAACGGGAATGTCGGGAATCAGATATTCGGTAAGAACTAGCTATGTTATTGGCATATTTTGCTAGAGCTAGAATATAGAACCGAGACCGCTGAAGTCTCGTGTTTAAAAAGACCAGTGTGTGTAATGTCTATCTGCGTTGAATTGCGGTTTCCTGTCACTTCTTGAATTTATTCACCAGTTTCTCGGGTTTTTGAAATATAGTTAGGATTGTTCTGACCCATGACAGGCAACAGCATCTCACTAAGAGCCTCAAGGCTTCGTTTCGATGCAAAGGGTCTTGAGTGTATTGAGGACTTGCCTTTAAGCTCAAATGTCATCCAAACTCTGTTAAAAAAATACTATTTCGAGGGTGGCCGCCTTCAAATAGAACGGTTGTCCGGTGTGTTACTGCCAATGGATCAGTGCTATATCAATCTGACCATCATCGAACGCGAATATAAACTCCCACTATCGCAAACTGGCTCAACCCCTTTACTCTTCTCTCGTCCAAAACTCGAAACACTCTTTACGGATAAGACAATATCCCTAGCATCGCTTTTCGATGAGCGAGAACAGGGTGACGGCAGAGTTATACCGAAACGTATCTTTATTCGAGGAAGAGCAGGGGTAGGAAAGACTACCTTATGTAAAAAGATCGTCCATGATGCGCTTGAAAGAGACATGTGGAAGCACTTATTCAACTGGGTCATTTGGATTCCGCTTCGAAACCTCAAGGCGCAATTTCTAGATGGAAATTGTAAGAATCTAGGAGACCTTTTCCATTATCAATTTTTCCTACACAATCCAGATGGGAAGGATTTGGCTGAAGACTTGTGGAGAGAGCTACTGGAGGAATCCGCCAGGTCTAGGACGTTATTCGTGCTTGATGGGATGGACGAAGTGTCCCAAGAACTGGACTCCAATACACCAACGAGCAAGTTATTGGAATACCTTCTCAGTTGGCCCCAAATCATTGTTACTTCCCGGCCACTTGGCATAAGCCGGCAGGAGAGATTTGACTTGGAGTTGGAAACTGTTGGATTTCATCCAGAACAAGTGAGCGATTACATCAAAACAACTGGTGTTGTCGATGGCGCCGGCGACGCACAGGCACAGGCACGGACTGCCAACGACATTCAATCATTCATCCAAGGTCGTCCGGTTTTGCAAGGACTGGTTCGAATTCCCATCCTGTTAGATGCAGTCTGCTTTACGTGGAGTGGTCGCTCCAAAGAGGAAGATCAACAGATAACGATGACGATGCTTTATCACGAAATCGCTTTGAAGCTTTGGAAGAAGGACATTGTACGATTAGGGAAAAGCGACCGGAACGGACAGCCGCTGACAGCAAAGTCGGTCGAAAATCTCAGGAAACACGAACAGATCGAGAAATATATGAGAAATGAAGCAAAAGCCACCGAATACCTTGCCTTTTCTGGCCTCTACCACAATGTCATCGAGTTTGATGAAAAATTCCGAGACAGAATATACGAGGACCTCCAATATACTATCTCAGACGATGATCTGTCAGAGCTCTCGTTCCTACGTTCATCAGATAAGTCGTTGAGGGACAGAGAGAAAAGTTACCACTTTTTGCACCTGACATTTCAGGAGTATTTTGCAGCGAAATACTTCATACGGTGTTGGAAATCTAAAGAGAGTCCCAGTCTCAAAGTCCAGTCTCTGGAGCAGGAAGAACCAACGGAAATACGGCCTGAGAGCTTCCTTCATCAAGAAAAATATAATGGACGTTACGATATCTTTTGGCGATTCGTTGCGGGACTACTAAGCATTGAAATTAGGACTGTCAAGTTACAACAATTTTTCCAAGAGTTAGACGGTGAGCCTCGAGACCTGCTAGGGCCAGCGCATCAACGACTGCTCATGCATTGCTTTAGTGAAGTGGTTCACTCGGATATCAAATCTGATCTATATGATCGTTATGAAAAAATGAAAGTCCAATGCAAGCAGTGGTCCCTCTTTGAATACGAGTTTCTTCAGGACCTGTATCTTTGCAAAGACATGGAATTTCCTACCTGCATTTTGAACAAGATGATGGCAAAGAGGTCGCGTAATTTTAGAAGAAGTATTTTAAGAGTTTTGACTCAGCGATCTCATATTACATTAGACCTGGCGCAGAGCCTCATCTCTCTGCTGTGGGACGAAGATCCGGATGTCAGAAGGTTGGCCGTCAGTGCTGTAAGAGCGCAGAACAGTCTACCGGGAGATGTACTGCAAAGCCTCATCTCCCTGCTGAGGGATGAAGAATTGGATATTAGTCAGTCGGCCGCCCGTGCACTAAAAAGGCAGAAGAGTCTACCGGGAGATGCACTGCAAGGCCTCGTCTCTCTACTAGGGGACGAAAATCCGGATGTCAGAGGGTTGGCCGCCGTTAGTCTAGGAAGGCAGGACAGTCTACTACCGGTAGACGCAGCGCAGAGCCTCGTCTCCCTACTACGGGACGAAAACGCGTGGGTCGTAAAGTACGCCGCCGAAGCTATAGGAGAGCAGAAAAGTCTACCGGGAGCTGCACTGCAGGGCGTCGTCCCTCTACTACAGGATGAAAATACGCATGTCAGGAAGTTCACCGCCGATGCTCTGAAAGGGCAGAAGAGTCTACCGGGAGATGTATTGCAGGGTCTCGTCTCTCTACTACGGGATGAGAATGCGCGTGTCAGAGCGTCGGCTGCCGATGCTCTAGGAGTTCAGGACAATCTACTACCGGGAGGTGCACTGCAGGGCCTCGTCTGCCTACTAAAGGATGAAGATGCGCATGTCAGACGCTCGGCTGCCGATGTTCTAGAAAGTCAGAACAGTCTACCGGGAGATGCACTGCAGAGCCTCATCTTGGGCTTGCTGCGGGATGAAAATGCGCATGCCAGAGAGTCGGCCGTCTATGTGCTAAGATGGCAAGACAGTCTATCGGAAGATGCACTGCAGGGCCTTGTCTCCCTGCTGCAGGATGAAAATGAGCATGTCAGAGGGTCGGCCGCACATGCGCTCGGAAGGCAGAACAGTCTACCGGAAGATGCACTGCAGGGCCTCGTCTCCCTACTACAGAATGAAGATGTGTATGTCAGAAGGTCGGCCATCAGTGCTCTTGGGGAGCAGCACAGTCTACCGGGACATGCACTGCAGGGCCTCGTCTCCGTACTACGGGATGAAAACGGTAGTGTCAGATGGTCAGCCGCCAGTGCGCTAGGAAGGCAGAACAGTCTACCGGGAAATGCACTGCTGAGCCTCATCTCCCTACTACGGGATGAAGATGCGTATGTCAGAGAGTTCGTCGCCGGTGCTCTAGGAAATCGGAACAGTCTACCGGAAGATGCACTGCAGGGCCTTGTCTCCCTACTATGGAATGAAGATGTGCATGTCAGAGGGTCGGCCGCCGATGCGCTAGGAAGGCAGAACAGTCTACCGGAAGATGCACTGCAGGGCCTCGTCTCCCTACTACAGGATGAAGATGTGTATGTCAGAGGGTCGGCCATCAGTGCTCTTGGGAAGCAGCACAGTCTACCGGGACATGCACTGCAGGGCCTCGTCTGCCTACTACGGGATGAAGATAATAGTGTCAGATCGTCGGCTGCCAATGCTCTAGCAGGGCAGCACAACAGTCTACCGGGATATGCACTGCAGGGCCTCGTCTCTCTGCTGCGGGATGAAGATGCGCTTGTCAGAGAACCGGCCACCAATGCTCTGGAAAGGCAGAACAATCTACCGAGAGATGCACTTCAGGGCCTCGTCTCCCTGCTGCGGGATGAAGATGCGCTTGTCAGAGAATCGGCCACCAATGTTCTGGGAAGGCAGAACAGTCTACCGAGAGATGCACTGCAGGGCCTTGTCCCTTTGCTGCGGGATAAAAATGAAAATGTCAGAGCAATTGCCGCCGGTATAGTGTCGAATAGCGATGATATTATAACCATCATTGTCACCAACTCGGATTTCAACATTCTTCAGGACTTATATGAGGCTTTTGTTCGAGAGGGTATCCAAGGGCAGTTTAGCTGCTATATATACGAGAACAAATTACGTGTTGAAACGCCTGAGAAGCGAAAAGATATTACATTGTCAGATAAAGACAGTCTTCTCAGGGCATTCTGTACTAAAGCACGGGCAATGGAGAGCCCCAATGTCCCTTGCTTAGAAGCATCATCCATATATTTTTCTGATGGATGAACGGATAATGAATGATATTTTATCTCCTTGTAACCTATTATCTCTTATGTCTATGTAAAATGAAGGCTTTGAGGGCTTGGTGAACAATTGGAACTTGCACTTTTAACCACAAGAAAGTGGGTAGTTCAACTGAAAGGTCTCGGCCACGGGCTGCTGCCTGGGACCACGGGTGCTCGGATTATGTTCAGGAGTGAAAAGGAATATGAATCGGAAGGGAAAGGGAGCCCCGTATTGATACCAAGGGATGGCTAGGCAATCAAGGGATGCTCGTCCCGAGTCGCACTCTTCAGGCATCGAAGCACGACGCAGCAGCCAACAAGATCCAAGACAACGTCTGGAAACAGAACTCATGCAGCACTAACATCCTTTCCACAGCTGTCGCAGGCAAATCGGCGTACTGTGACACCTCCGCATCGCCTACGGAGAGTTCGTCCACAGCTTCTCGCTCCCATTCCCTACCGCGAGAGCTCGACAAACGCCTTCGGTTCCTTTCTCGGCTATTTGAAGGTGCTTTAGTGAGTTGCATGCCCGACTGGGTGCCGACAATATGGGAGGATGAGAGTGTGCGGCCAGTTGGACCGCTCGGCTCCTCACGAGCGCCAGCAGAAGTCTACGCTTCAGAGAAAAGGTCGAAATCGACCTGAAACCCCCAATGCGGACTGAAAACCAGGGTTAGATCCCAGATGATTTGCGGGCTTTTGAACTCGTTCCTACAATTCTGTCAGTCTAGGCCTCGTCGCGACGATAAGGAACACCTACGACGCCTTGTCTTCAAGAGATGTCTTTGCAAAACCGGATGTTAAGAATATGAACAATCGGAAGGGTCCACTGCCTGGATCTCGGGTCAGGGTTAAGACAATTCCTCCATACCGAAGGTAGAGGAGCGCCGATGGACGGCTGGCGGTGATGGTGCAAGCTGCAAGACGAGAAGTAGTTGAGCTGCCAGCCACAGACAAACGTCATTTCGGTCGTGGCGAGAACACCGCCAGCCAACTCTGCAAGATCCTCAACCTACTTTGGCCGCCCAACGAGCTCCAGCTCTTTGTCCTTGGCCATTTGTGCAAGAACCTACAATTGATCAGGTGTATTTCGGCGTTGGCTTTCTGAAAAAGAAAAACGTAAATGCTCACTCACATCTTCCACCTTGACACTACATATTTGCCTAGTCCGGATACTGTTCCTTGTTGAGGACAAGGTGCCACCATTTCCAGAACGTCTCAAGTGAAATTTTGCGTTGGATGCCAGGACAGTTTCGACCGTTCGTGCCACGACGGATATCACACTGCCAATGAAAGAATGCATACATGAAACCAACCGTCTTCCTCTCTGAGTCTGAGGTCTGGCCCCATTGTGCTCACCCTGAGATGCCGACAATACCTAATCAGGTCACTGATGAGCTTAAAACATGATCCAAAGGCCAAACGAGGTACCACCTACCTTTCCCATAACCACAGGTCCTATCGAGTTTTTCTTGAGTGTTAGGGCTGTGCCGCTTTTGTCGAAGCTGGCTTGTATCCAGGAACTCCCCTAAAGCCAGGCAGTGTTCGACGGGGACTTTGGCCCTCGTCGTCATCTTCATCCCCACTGATGGGACCACTCTCATACCCGCTGTCTGGGAAGATGGCGTTAAGGGCAGAGAGGTCATCCTTCTGGCTCCTGCTATCTTCGTTGTCAGGGCTGGGCCAGAGTAACACGCCATGATTGAGGCAGCACATAAGTAATTCTGAACGCCATTGACTCCGCCATATGCTTAGATCCCAATATGTATACGTTTTCGACATGACCCATTCCCAGAACCTCGTTTCTTTCGTAAATAAAGTTGCATTCAAATGTTTTATACAGTTTTCACTCATTTCGTCGACGGAACTTCCTTTGTTGCCGTTGTCGTTGTAGTTGTCGCTGTCGCTGTCGATGCCAGTTTTTGCTCCGATTTTGTGTTATTGTCTTCGAATACCAGGCCCAGGTTCTTGAATTCATCAGGCGCCATGAGGTTGCTGCATCCAGACGAGACAATCTTCAGCACCCTGCCTCCAAGGGGAAAAGCAAGACAAAAGGTATAGGAGCAACGTACTGTTCCATCCGACAACCAAGATAACCCTTTGCCAACTTTCGACATCTTTCGTCGTTGACCCCGCCAACCGATTTCAAGCAGTGCAGATAAGACGCGATCAGGTATTTGCATTCTCCTATTTCAAAAGGATGGGACGGACTCGCATTAGCACAGCCGGATCGGCAAAGAGATCACGGTCCAAAGGGCAACGGCAAAGCTCAAGGGCAAGCTTGGGGAAGACGAACCATCATGGTCAAGAGGAAAACTGCCCCGTTCCGGACTAAATTTGAATAATACCGTTAGCTGCGGAATTCGCTGCAAAGGGGTCAACGAAATTCAATGGGAGCTTACGGTGTTGGTTTGATGTTGACGGAACGACCGCCAGGGCTTCCGAAACTCATGATTCACAGTGCTTTCGCGTTCCGGTAGTAATGGACCCAATTTTTAATTGAATTAGAGAATAGTTCAAGGCTTTCTTCTCTTGGAAACTGCTCAGTCGCTGGCACGAGAATTCGATATCATCCGCGAAATCTAAATCATCTGCAAACGAAGCAAACATGGCTCGTGCGCCGGAGTTAGAGCCGTCTCGTCGAGTCCCGCTGGCTGGTTTGTCGAGCAGACAACACCGTGATATTGCATCACTCCTGGGATAAATGGAATGTAAACACAAGTACATGAGAGTGGATTGCCTGATTGGCGGTATGTGTGAATCAATTGATAGGTCCAACATGTTATCCGGCGCTACGATTGATCTAGAAGCCCCCTAAGAGTGTTGCAGCACTCAAGAGAAACAGACAAGCCAAATGCGGAAACGACTTGCCTGCTCTTCGGATGGAAGTGCACGGGGTTTATGGATGCGGGCGGAGAGGATTCCGCAGTACACACAATGCCTCAGAGTGACGTCGAAGATGAGATTTCTGGCTATGCAAGATGATTACATATAAAGCTTGGAATTCATCCCACATCCACATCCATAGGTAGGAAAACATCCCAGACCAGCCCAGCTCAACTCAATTCACGCTCCCTCTCTCATCCAAAAAACAACTCTAGCCAATTCTGAGCTCGGTCTTTTCCCTTCCACCTCACAAGAACCCATAATCGTAACGACACGACGCCGTCACATCCCTCTCCACCATGCCCATGTCAGTAAAAAGTCCCGCCTTCTTCTTTCTCCTTTCTCATCTAGTATCCCCGTCACCAAATTCCATAAGACCTAGTTCTCTCTGCCCGCAACAGATTCATCACCCACCACAGCTAACATCCACCCCCAACCCCACGGTAGGAAACTCGACGGAAGCTGCCAGTGCGGCACCGTGCAATTCACCCTTGAATCCCACACCCCCGTGCCGTACCAGCTGTGCGCCTGCAGCATATGCCGCAAAGTCGGCGGATACAGCGGAAGCGTAAATCTGGGCGGGATCGCTGAGACTCTAAACATCCTCAAGGGGAAAGATTCTATCAAGTGTGTAAAAACCAAAAAGAAACGAGATCCGCTTGTGAGATTGTCTCTTTTTTTTGCAATCAGATGGCATGGTAGGACTAATAAATCTGACGTACTCGTCTTGGTGCTATTATTAGAAAGTACAACGCGATCAAAGACCGCGGCACGCCAGATGCAACACGCTGCTCCAGTGAGCGTTGCTTCTGCACCAATTGCAGCACCATGTTGTGGCTCTGGGATGAACACTGGCCGGAGCTCATTCATCCTTTTGCATCCGCAATTGACACCGACTTGCCCGTGCCGGACGAAATGGTGTGCATCTTGGAAGACTCCAAGCCCGCGTGGGTAAGATGGCCTGAAGGGAAAAAGACTGTCTACAAACAATATGGAGACAGCTTGGAGGATTGGCATAAAAAGAAGGGATTGTTTGTAAAGTAGAACTCCACATTGTCGGGATTGGATGTTGACATAAAACCATCGATTCAGCTGCAAGTCTATTGTATATTATATATGTACTGTATACTAAATTCTTCCATGTATGAGTACCTCTCTATAGTTGCTCAGGCTCGATGACGGATTTTGTCAAACTAGTAACTTTGGTCAGCGAGTGCATTAATCAAGGGCAAAGCAACGAAGACGAATATTAATTGGTAGAGATGTCAGTTCTCCAAGGTGATAATTTGTTTCTTCAAAGTGTGACTCGGTGAATACAGCATAATTATGGATTCATCATGTTGGGTGGCAGGGTGTATGAGGCGAGTGAGGCAGAAAAATAGGAGTAGAAGCCGACTTACTTTGGTACCGAGCTCTGCTGCAGCTTCAAACAGCTTTGCATCCTACCTGACAGGACAACAGTGTCAGCTTAACATACCAAATTTAAGACTTATAACAAGTTCAAGCAAGGTAAACACAATATGTCATCTAAAGTCAGGCTTTCAGCCTTTCCGTTAGCATCGTAGAATACTATTCGAGTCCTCAATTTCCAGACATACCTCATTAAATCAGAATTTTCAGTGTTAGACGTTCACGCCCCGACAGAATATGCCGGGATCAAACAGTGTGAATAAATGTTCATCATGTAGAGATGACATGTGTAGGGTGAATGCAATTAAAAGCGGAGGAGACAATGTAATACCTGAGGAGCAAGAGCAATGTCAGTATACGACTCCCCATGCAAATGGGTTCCATGTTTATGACAGTGATGCAATAATCAGCTGACGAATTCTCAACAAGCCTCTCAGCTACCCACCAACCGCAGAGTTGTACGTTCCGCTTGATTGGTTGACAGGAAGAAGAGGGCAATCTGTCCGCCCGTTCGTTCAAATGTTCCTCATGAAAGAATATGGGGCCGAGGAAGGCAGGGCGGAAAGTATGTAGGACCGTACCTGCGCAGCAAATATGTCAGCACGTTTATCCTGATTCCCATTGCAATGAATTGCATGTATGAACGAGAACATCATAAGGAAAGGAAATTAATCAGACAAGGCTGAAACTTGATAGCATGACAGATTCCACATAGAAGATTAAGCTTGAGGAATGCCTTTGCATGTCGTAGTAGTCATCACAAAAAGAGGTAGGAAGAAAGGATTTCAAAGGAGGAGCCGTACCTTTTGAAGTAAATCTTTTCTTGACTTTGATCTGATGAGAAGAGATCCGCCTAATGATGCATTTCTGTACAGTGGTTAGTGAACTGTATGACGATGCGATGAAAAGACCATGGAGTCGAGCTCAGTTCAGAGTGTTTGTAGAGATAAATCTCGCTCCTCATGGATTGTAGGATTTGGATTGTTCAATGGTAAAGGAATCATCACAACAGGAGACGGCGAGTGCAGATTTATTCAAAGGGGCAAGACATACCTATATGAGAATAAGCTGCGAGCAGCAGTGGCATACCAATTGCCATCAGAGAGTTGATGAGAAGCTCCAGAGAGCTGCTGAAGAGCTTGCGAAGAAGAAGAAAAAAAGGTTGAGAAAATTTGTTGTGCGGATCGATATTTATTTGGCGGAGCGGGTTGCAGTGCACGGGATATGCCACTTGCGCAGGCCTTCCCTGACTAAGCAGGAACCCCCTATTCACGCCTTTGCGCTGCCGTATGAGATGAAGTAATTTCGACCAAACTCCGACTTTCAAGTTGCAAATGAGGTTCTTCAATCGAACGTGATTGATTCTTCTTATTAAACTGAATACATGAATAGAAGCAATACACATGGGGTATAGAATATATCCAACATTTCCCCGGCTCCAAATACCAACAGTCATACAAAAACTATCGACGAACAAAGCTTTTTCCGTCACGGAATTGAGCCGAGAATATCAAACGGCCTTGATAAATTTACAGAGCGATGGCGAGACCAAGAAGGCCAGCAGCACCGGCAAGACTGGCGGCAATGGCACCAGTAGCACGCGCAGCATAGTTGTCTGAGGTCTGAGCAGGGTCGCTACCAGCGGCAGTTCCAGTGGGGCCAGCACCACCAGTGCCGGTGATACCACCGAGCTTGTTGAGATAGCTCTTCACGTCATTTGGAAGGTCGTTGTACCAGGCTGGGGTCTGGCCGGCCTTGAGGCTGCTGTGAAGGGCGCTGTTGAATTCAAGGGCGGCGGTGGGGTCAGCAGCAATGCTGCTTCGGATATCGGCAGGGATAGCGGTCTCGAGAACGGAGGCGATGCTTGATGGAGGAAGGAATGCGGTGAAGCTCTTGAGCTTGTCACCAAGATCTTCGAGGTCGGACTGGACTGCGCTTGGAATGGATCCCACGAGAGATGTCCTGGTGTTCAATGTCAGTGGTGCTGCGGGATAAACGAGGGGGCCATTTGCGCCTTACAAGTCAGCAATCTCATCCCTCTTCTGCTGAACCTCAGGGGTAGCAAGGGCCGTAGCCGTGAGGAGGAAGAAGGCAAGCGATTTGAACTGCATGATGATGGTGATGATGGATAGCGATAGTCTTTGAAGAAAAGAAGGACTTGAGCGATTGATGGAAGTTGAGAGAAGTATGAATCAAATGGTGAGAAAGAAAGTGTTCCCAAGATCTTAAATGAAAGAGGTTTGGATCCGAAACAGACCCTCGTCCTGGGGCTCACGGACAATATATATCCATCACGCCGACTACGCCTCAGGGGCGACAATGGCCGCCTAATAAGGTTGATTGCGATCTTAAAACACAACCCCCCCTCATCCTCAGAGGCTTGACCTGACTTGCAAGCGGAGCTCATTGCTGACATCTGGCTCCGTGCACTCCAATGGCCATGGGCGTGTGGAGACCCTTGAACGCTCCAAAAGAACGCGTCTTCTCGTATCTTCTCCCTTTTGAGCCTCCAACAAGAATTGGCTGTAGTTAGGTTTCGGTTCGCAGCCCAGCTTCAGCTGTGAATGGCATTTCCCACCGAAAACACCCCTGCAAGACAAGTTTATTAGGCAAACTCCCGTCATCACAGACTGCTGCTGGCAGCACGGATTCAGAAACTATAAGCGCATTTTGCGGCTGTGCTGTTATTATTAAGGTTTTTTGGGCGTTTGCTCGCCTCCAACGTGGTCTCTTTCGGGCTGCGATGCTGAGAAAGTTTGTCCCAATATGGATATATTCGTTCGACGGGGTGTTTGAAGCTAGCGTTTTGCCCAGGGGTGTCAATGCGCCACGCTTTGTCTGGTCTCGAGGCCCAAGGCGAGGAGGCTATGGCGTCTGAAGTAAAAAAGTCGCACCTATGGAGTTCTATTTTTGGGATTTTGACGACCACAGCCTCAATGCTGTAATCTCAACGACGATGGTGATGATGATGGAATATGTCTCTTCAACGACTACCGTTTAACACGATGTGCTCCGGAGAGTGAGGGGAGTTCGGCCGTCGTCCCGTTAAGTTGATCAACGGCTTGAAAGCTGCGCTTGTTCTGTTGGTCATGCGATGCCCTCGAGCAAGAAAGCTGCTCCAATTCCCGTCTCATCGTCGACAAGGCAGATATCTCACCTATTCAGCAGCACTTTGCTAGAGAGAGGATACCTCCAAACCCCAAGGCCACGAATCCTCACATTCTCAACGAGAACCCCTATACGTTCTCTTCTACGCACATACCCACGGAGTGCAGCACGTACGTACTGTACGCGTCAACAAACGACCACGAGGCCCTGTTTTCCAAGGCACAGAATGGGTGCCATCCATCCGTACTTTGTACGAGATAGTCTTAAGCATGCTTCACCAGCGGTCTCGACGTCCATATAAACCGGCTTCCTCTGTTCGTCATCAACTGAGGCTTGACACACCCTCTCGCCACTTCAAACACCATCGCGACCCTCAACACCGTCATCTCCCATCGCCTATAGTTAGCCCATGTCTTGGCCATCTCAAAATTGCCCATGAGTGTCATCAGCGGTTCGAGACTTATATGAAACCCACGCTCAGAGGGCAGAGGGTTGTCCTCTTCAGTACCAATACAGGCTCTGTGAATGCGTGCGATAATAACTTGACTACTGCGAGGCTGTCAACTAACGATGTGCCTTCATACAGTGACACAGCAGGACGTTTCCTTTTAAATGTGTAGGGAGACCAACATGCATTCTAACGATTCGATTGCACGCAAAACGTCCTCTATCGAGCGATATGTGTAACATCGCGTATACCTTAATTTGACATCTCTTGTTGCATGATTTCACCTAGGTTGATTATGGCAGCGCTTTTGTGAAGCAACGGAGCAGCTGGCTACATCGTACTCAGATCATGATCTTGAGCTTCCCGGAGGTGGATATTACCATTTTTTTTGAGAAACCGGGGTTTATTCCGTAGGGAATTCGAAGTCGATCCCAATGGCCCAGCAAGGAGTATTTCCAATATCCCGTCACCCATTAATGAGAGCGGCTTTTACTCCGAACTTACTGATAGACAAAGCGTCCTTTGTTAACTAGGAGCGCACAAGATTTCCCTCACGATTTCGGCTGTCTAGCATTACAAACGTTCAGCGATATGTATGCTACTTGAGTCACCCCAAATACAACCCATTATAACTTGCATAAGACCCATGAACGCCCATACATACACCCGTCCCCAAGTCCGCCTTACCCGCCGCGCTTGCTCTGGGTGTTCTGCCCAGCTACAACCCCCTTTTACTTGCTTTATAGCTAAAAGTTTTTTCCTTTACCAAGTCTCTTTACAGCCCTGAAGCCCTAGAATGGCACTGGACTTTATTCACCGGGATTTAGGGAAACCGTTCCTGAGTCCTATGGGCCTCCCTAATTCTCCTTTTTGGTCCATGAGGGGCTTTCTTTGGACAGTCACATTGCATTGATGCCTGCGTATGTACATATTGTACATGCTCCATGGATCGTCAACAATGTTACTTGCACCACATCCTAGCTTGGGGACGACTTCTGTCGAGCAGTTACCTACTCCGAGCAGCAATATGACTGTGAGAACCTCGACTTCGATGGTTGAAACATTTTGTAACTGGTGACGAGCGAACTGAAGTTGTCAAGTTTATTGCTTAGGGTCTTTCTCGATCACCTTCCCCTGGACGGTTTTACCGTTATAATGCAGGACATCATTGAGCTGTCCGTCCGACCGAGACTTGCGCGAACTTCATGACATGCAAGAATTAGAAAGGATTTAAAGTATGAGTGGACTAGGGAAAGGGCTGATAGTCTTGATAGGCTCTTTAAGCATGCTATGCCATATTGATTTCAGCCTTGTACGAGTGACATTTGTTCAATTGTTGCGGGCATATTGCGGATGCTTATAATATGACCTTGGGAGCTTGATGGCATTTCAGGTAAATTGAGCAACTTTAGTGGGGGCTATCGTGGGCCAGTGGGGCCTAGATTAGGCTTGACGGCCAGAGATGACCACTTCACCACGGCGACCACCACGCATCAGCTTGACAACAGCACAACAGCACAACTACACACATAACCACGCCTCTTGTTCCTTTGAGTCCAAGGCCAAGTGGCACGTCTGTTCTGTACAGTTGTGGGAATCAATTGGATTTATTGACCACCAATGGGATGTATGCAGCTACCTAGTGAGGGCCGTTGCCCCCTGAGCCGGTCTCCTATTTCACACCAAGGCTGGGTGAACTTCGGCAAAGCAAGGTTGGGATGGCAAGAAACCAATTCAGTTTGCTTCTTTACATATGTATGCTGCCTGTTACCTCATATTTATCTTATCAATTGGGTTCAAGTTCCATTGGCACCGTCATCCAAAAGGTTCCAGGTTTGCCAACTTAGTCCGTCATTGACGTTATCCATCAACGTCCGCGGCTTACATACAAGGATATATACCAGGAAACGTGTACCTTCACATAGGACTCAGGATATACCGCCATACAAAAAGAACCGCCTTGTCAGTCAACTCTGCTTTGAGTAGAAACATCATATTTGATATCGATTTACAATGCCAGCCCGCCATACAAAATTCAAGCTCAACACGGGGACCGAGATTCCCGCTCTGGGCTTTGGAACCTGGCAAGATGAAAATGCCCAAGAAGACGCCGTTCTGACAGCGATTAGTGCTGGATTCCGCCACATTGACACGGCTGCGGCGTGAGTACATGGACACTGCCTCGAATTAGATGCCTATACAGGATGATTGGCAATATATCTAAGATACTAACCGTCACTGATTCAGATATGGCACCGAAAAGGCGATCGGGAGAGCTTTAAAGCGAGCCGCGTTACCCCGAGATCAGCTCTTCATCACCAGCAAGCTATGGAATAACAAGCATCATCCGGACGATGTGGAAAAAGCAATGGAAGACACGCTTAAGAACCTGGGGATTGACTATCTTGACTTGTATCTCATGCACTGGCCCGTTGCCTTTGTTCCTGGTGACGAATTATTCCCGAAAGATGCACAAGGGAAAATCAAAACGGCGGATATTGACTATGTCGATGTATGTTGAGCCCCCCACGCCGCCCGAGCTTATGTATATGAGTTGAAGTACTGTGCTAAGTATTGTCCTCATTTAGACATACAAAGCCATGGAGAAATTGTTAGAGTCTGGAAAGACAAAGGCGATTGGGATCTCAAACTTCTCCAGGGCAGAAACGGAACGGCTACTTCAGAAGACCTCCGTTATCCCCGCAGTCCACCAATTAGAGCTGCACCCCTGGCTCCAGCAGAATGATTTCGTTGACTGGCTCAAGAGTAAAGGTATTCACGTCACGCAGTATTCGTCGCTCGGGAATCAAAACGAGATATATCATGGTCGTGAAAAGTACGGACGACTCATCGAAGACCCCACCCTTAGAGATATTGGCAAGGAGTACGGGAGAACAGGGGCGCAGGTAGCACTTGGTATGTAAACGATGCCGCCATTTTCTGTTCCTTTTTGCTGACAGGAGTACAGCGTGGGGAATCAACAAGGGCCATTCTATCCTTGTCAAGTCCAAGACTCCACATCGCATCCAACAAAACTATGAATCAGACTTTGTGCTGGATCCGGCAGACATGAAAACCCTTGGAGGTATTGACAAGAAGCTTCGGTTCAATGACTCGAGTGACGATTTTGGGTATAACTTTTTCACGGACTTGGACGGCAAGCAGTGATCAGGATCTTGCGGCTTGCTCCAAGATGATGGACCAAAAGACATTGAATGGTTATGGTGGAATATTTTGCTCTTGTTGTCACCAGCACTTGTATCTCTTTGTCGAAATTTGCCGAGGATCCAATTGCTTTCTATAATCAGGCGAGACTGAATCACGGGTTCCATGTGAGTCTATAAGAAATGCTGACGAGAAATCAACAATACAATCTTTCGAAAATCGGTGCTGTTCACGGCGTCTTTTGGAGCTCAGCTCGGCCATCTTAGTCAAATCCCAATTGGATTCACCAAGGAACCATACCAAAAGCACGACACAACAAACTGGAGACCCTTTGTATGTATGTATATAAGGTCCGAACGTGCATTTCTCAAGGCCGTCCCATCAACTGCGGTTTATGAAACTTCTGATACGCCTCCAAATCAAACGACCCTTCACGCAGCTCCTCACTATCCGGATCCTCCCTCCACACAAACACACGACACCCGCGCATAACGCTGCCATCATCCAATTCGACCTCGCAATCCGTCCAGGTGTACGCGCGCGTCTCGTATCTCTGCAACCGCTCAAAGTGCTCGAGCGTTTCCACGGGGTACAATCTGCCCTGGACCTCTGCACCTGCGTGCGGGATCAGGGTGGGGTAGATCATCCACATCTTCATTCTGTAGTTTTTCAATTTGGCGGCGCGCAGGGGCTGTGGAGGGTGTGGGAGGCGGAGGACGAGTTGGATGATGTCGGTGTCCATGAGGGAGCCGTAGACGAAGAGGAGAGTGGGCGAGGTCCATGGGGTGGTGGTGGTGGTGGTGGTGGTGGTGGTGGTGGTGGTGGTGGTGGCCCTGCTCAGCTCTGTTGTTGCTGCCGGGGGTGTCTGGGTATCATTGTTGGATTTGTCCATGGTGATGGGATGGTGAATTGGCTCTGGGTGTACTGTACTCCGTATGAGGTTCTCTATCAATTGAGATTCTTTCTTAAGCAAGCGTGATATCTGAATCCACACGCTAAGCGCGATTACGCGCCAATATCGCCAAGATGTTGAAGCAAAGCTTCTGGTGATCATTCGCTGTTTCGGTTTGTTCGCTGAAGATCAAGCTGACGTGTGTCGATGTCGCGAGTCTAGATGGAACGATTTGGCGTGAGAGGCTGAAATCCAGGTTTCTCCGTCTCCTATCTTGAATACTTAACCATCCTCCGACATTCCTGGATAATCCAGAGGAATGGTGTTGCGCACTTGATTCATGCGCAGCGTGAAGCTCGTCTCTGAGCCCCATCGCCGTTCTTGCTCCTGTGGCGTTGGATTTGACTACATTTCCTACTACGCTTCTCTGCGAAGGACTGTTCTTTGCTACTCCTTTTTTCCTTTTCAAACCTGTTTGGATCTTCCGACCTGGTGACGGCCTCTTCTTGATCCCTTTGCTGTTGTCTGATGCAAGCCGGACTCTACAATGAGTACCTACGAGCTACGGTTTCCCGGAGGTAGCCCGCCATCAAAGCGGCTGATCCTCTCATATCTCATCGACTGGGCGTTCATATTGTGCGTGGCTGTCGCTCAGCTCTTTCGTCTGCTCGAGGAGTAGTTACTAATCATTCTACATCTCAGATTTGTCGCAGCCATAGGCCGCATTGTCAAGGTGGTTGAACCCACCAGGAGACCCTTCAGCCTTGCCGATCAGAATATATCCTATCCCTTTGCCGTTAAGGAAAGGGTCCCAGTGGCCGAGCTCGTGGTGGCCAGCCTGATCGTGCCAGCCGCTGCCATCGCGGTTTTTAGCTTGCTCATTGTCCCTGGTCCAACGGGGAAACCTGCTTTTGGCGCAGACGCGTGGAGAAGGAAGATCTGGGAGTGGAACGCGGGCTGGATGGGTCTGGGTCTCGCTTTCGCGGGGACGTACGCGGCCACGGAAGCTATGAAGATAATGCTCGGCAAGCCTAGGCCTGATTTGCTTGACAGATGCGACCCGGACTTGTCTGACATTGCGACGCATGTGGTTGGAGGCTTGGGTGGGAAGGTCTCTGGCGCCCCTTTGCTCGTTACCTGGACCATCTGCCAGAATAAAACGAATAAGCTCCTGAGAGATGGATTCGTTAGCTTTCCCAGCGGACATTCGTCGAGTATGTGGTCCTTACTCTTTGCCAGGTTGAACATCGTATTTCCATGCTAACCATGAGTTTCTTATAGTGTCCTTTGCGGGTCTCACCTATCTGTCACTCTGGCTCTGTGCCAAATTCGCAATCACAATTCCATATCTTCCTTCCTGTCGCACCACCAGGATAGTCGACGAGGGCGAAGTCCCAGGTTCCGACCCCTCCACTTCTCTCCGTCACCGTGGTGCGGCACCACCAGCGTATTTGCTCACGTTGCTTTTTGCGCCAATTGTGGCAGCAACTTATATCGCAACCAGCCGTTGGGCCGATCATCGCCATTACGGCTTTGATATCGTCTTTGGTTCGGCCATGGGTATAGCGTTTGCTTGGTTTGGATTTCGCATGTACCATCTTCCATTGAGCTCTGGACAGGGCTGGGCATGGGGTGCAAGGGACAAACATCGCGCTTTTTATGGAACGGCAGATTGTACAAGCTATGCTCCTACGAGTACAAAGGGTGTATTGGATCTGGGGAACATGGCCCCGCGCTCGCAGGGGTCTATTGAGAGGGACGGACACGACATACTCGCTCCAGCAGGGGGAAGGTCGAGTCAACCAATTCTCAGCGGACAAGACGCAATGATTTGATCATGTCGTTTTCTTAAAAACCACGTAATACTCTTAAGGAATCTATTCTGTAATTTAGCAAGAAACTCAAGGCTGGGTAGTATAATCGCAGAATCGTCCACAAAACATGCCTTTTTCGCCGCGCTATGCAACACTAGGATATCAAACAATCATCAAGCACCTCAACACCATTAGAAACAGTAACCTCTATCTCCACCCACCAACCCTCCCTTCATCCCATCTCGCCCTCGCCTCCCTCCTCAACTCCAACTTGGCCCCCTCACTCCTCAACCTCTTCACCCACTCCATCACCTCCCTTTCCCCCGCAACTCCATGCTGCAACTCCCCCTCCAAAAAGCTCTCCTCCACAGCCCTCACCACCGCCTCCTGCTCCGCAATCGCCGCCACAAGCCGCTGATACAACGCCTTGGGCGACCACGGCGCGAGCGCAGCGTCCATCTCCGTCTGCTTCTTGCGCCAGGAGAGTTCGAGGGATTGGTGTTGGAGGAGGAGGGATTCGATGGAGGCGCGGAGGGAGGAGAGGTGGGATTCGAGATCGAGGGTGTGGACGGCGAGGGATTTGTTGGTGTGGAGGAGGGAGAGGAGGTGTGCTTGGGAGGAGGCGTGGGAAGGGTGGGTGGTGGTTGCGAGGGCGTGGAGGAGGGCCGGGTTGGAGAGGATGGATTGGAGGTCTTTGGTTCTGTATGGTGGTGGTGGTGAGGTTTGGGTTAGAATGGTTCAAGTGCTCTTGTTTGGGGCGTGCAGTGACGTACGATTTGTCTTTGAGGATGTCGGGGATCCAGCCGTCGTCTAGTCCTGGTAGTTGAGGAGTAGTATGGGGCTGTCTGCTGCTGTTCGATGCGCCTGCGTCTGTCTGGGAGTGCAGCGCTTCTTTGAGTGGTGTGGATGGCGCTGGAGATGCGATATTGTGGCCGGAAAAGGGCGTGCCTCCTCTGCTGGCTTCATGGCTGGTCGGCTTCGGGGGTGGAGGTGGTGGTGTTCCCCGGAGCATTTGCGGATCTTGCATCGTGGATGGAGAGTATGGGAATGACATTGTGGAAAGTGATGGTAGATGAACGTATACCCGATATCGTCGACGCCTGCTCCAGGCACTGGCACTGAGATATTCGGTCAAGTCAAGGTGGACAATCTGTGAATGCTCGTTGCCGCTCGCGAGTTGTCTGGACACACGATGATGATGTCACCTGACCCTCGCGATGTTTCAACAGAGGTCTCTATACGAAGTATCTCTTTATTAGTTGAAAGATGCAACTATTTACTATTCGATGCTTGAATCTTTGCACTCTGACTACTTATCGTCTCTGATTTGTGGCATTCTCTAGTTACATGGGCAGGTATATCACTCGGAAAATCCGCATCACATTTCCATCCCTCCATACCACAAGGACAACCGCGTCAAAGGAGCGTCCGCATCACGGAATACAGAGTACATGACCCCATTTCCATATTCAGAGGGAGTATGTGTGCGGGTCACTCTGGGTTGTGGCCACAACGTGGATTAAACCGGCCGATGAATATTCCCAGAGTCCACAGAGCTCCGCATCTTCTAGGCCAAGCGGGAGAGCATCGTGCGCCTTCATATTAGTCCAATAACATCCATTTCCTATCAGGGAATAGGTAACAAGCATTGTCGGCTAGTTTCGTGTCACGGCATTCATCGCAGCCATGCCATGGCTCTCAACGCGGCGGTTTATCCGTCAATGAGCAGCCGATATGCTGAACCAATTATATAGGATATATGAGACCCGGGTATCATATGCATGCGTTTCGACTCTCAGCCTAATCGACGACGGACATCTTTCGATTGAGTTTCAGCACTGACACCCCTGATTGCATCTGCAACCAACTGTCGAAGTTCTCGCTGATTCTCCTCGCTGTGGAAATTCTCCCTCGACGCAAGTTCCTCTATCCTTCGTCTGAACTCAGGATCTGGCATATCTGCATCTCCATCCACCGCCGGTTCCAGCATGGTGCCGAAATTGACACTGACATTCGGGGGCAATGGCAGACTTGAACGAAGAACGGTATCTGCTCCGGTGCCCAAGGTCCCCTTCAAGTATGCCGCCACTTCGGGGAACGACCCATCCTCGAGAATTGCTTCTTCCGCAGTCAATCCCTCCTCGTTCTTCACTTCCCTATCAATGCCAAATTCCTCAACCAGGCAGCGTGCGACTTCCACTGTCTCCGCAACAAAAAGACATGTTTCACCGTCTTCGTCGGTAAGGTTGATGTTGACATGGAATTCTTGTACCAAGGACCGTAGCAAATCTATATGGTTGTAAGATGCGGCGGCGTGCAGGAGAGAGTAGCCATGGTCGTCCTGCGCGGACGCAAGTGAAGGGTTTGACCGAAGGAGGGGTAGTAAGGACGGGGAGTTCTCCGCTGCGAGAATGTATTGGTTTGGGGCAGACATGGCTTTGCAAGGAGTCACAAGAAGAGAACCGCTCCAAGTCCACTTCCGAACAGTTATGACTCAATCGTCCTGCGTTGCCCTGAACGAGAGGTTGTTCGATGAAAGATCGCGCATCGAAGAAGAAAAAAAGAGAGCGGGGAGCTCAATCGAGACTAGCTGAGGAACGCCAAGCGCAATAAGTCCCACCAAGCTAGCACATTAATCAGACAAACCATTGGCTGTCTGCCGCGCTTGCACATATTAGACCATTCTATTGGACTAACAACTAAGCCGCGCTTAGATCATCAATGTTTACAGCGAGCTTCAATCGCCCGTTGCGACCCCGCCACTGAGCTTCGTTCAGGCTCCCTTCGTTGACGGAAATCATTCTCACGTTCGCTGGTGATTCTAGGTCGAGCTGATACCCTGTGAGTCAGATCGCTGCATTAACTATACCTTTTGCTTTTGCTAGGTTGGACTATTGGGAATTGGGAGGTTTATAAGACTGCTTCATCGAGCTGCGATCTGAACTCGCAACGCAACCCTCATTTGTCTGCGTTCAATTACAATACAATATCTGACATCCCTAGAGCTGGCCCATCATGGTGCAACAAGATCCTCACGAAATCACTCAGCTCATCCAAGCGCTGCAGGGTGCCCAGGGCGCCCCGGGTGGAAAGCAAGGCGGAAAGAGATCCTCTTGCAAGAAAACAACCTTCTCCGTCGCCGGATCACAGGGTATCAAAGTCGATTCTTGGAGATTCCGAGACTGGGATTATAAGCGAGACGACCTCCCCACCTATGCTCGAGGCCTCTTTACGACGCAAACCAGAAATGGTACCAATGAGATTGCGATTCGCGGATACGATAAATTTTTCAATGTGGATGAGGTTCCTTCGACGAAATGGAACACTATCAGGAAGAATACGGTCGGGCCATACGAATTGAGCGTGAAGGAGAACGGCTGCATTATATTTATATCGGGTCTGGAGGACGGTACACTTCTAGTGTGTAGTAAGCACTCAACGGGAGCACGACAGGACGCCGATCTCAGCCATGCAATCGCAGGAGAGAAGTGGGTGAGAAGACATCTTGAGTCGGTAGGAAAGACGGAAAGGGATCTGGCCCAAGAATTGAGGAGGATGAATGCCACCGCGGTTGGAGAATTGTGTGATGACAATTTCGAGGAACATGTCCTGCCATATGAAGAGGATGTAGCCGGAATCTATCTTCACGGCATCAACTACAACGTCCCTTTCTTCGCCACCCTCCCCAGTTCCGAAGTGCATTCTTTTGCCGACAGATGGGGGTTCAAAAAGGCCCAATTCGTCCTAAAGCATGATATTTCAGAGGTGCAGACCTTCTTGGAGCAATGCGCAGAAACGGGCTCGTGGGATGGGAGAGACACTGAGGGTTTCGTCATCCGATGCAAGATGCGCGAAGCTCACTCAGGGCCCTATGTTGACTGGTTCTTCAAGTACAAATTTGAAGAACCATATCTTATGTACCGACAATGGCGCGAGTGCACTAAGGCGGTCATTGCGGGACGACCCCCGAGATTCAAGAAGCACGTGAAGATTACGGAGGAATATCTCCAGTATGCTCGAAGGCAGCTTCAAAAGGATCCAAACATAGGAAAGCTTTATAACCACAACCACGGGATCATTGCCATGAGAGAGGGGTTTCTCAAGGAAAGGGGCTTGAAAGGATCAGAAATTATTGCCATGGAAGCCGCTGAAGGAGACGCTGCACCTCCGGTTTCTAGGGATATTGTTCTCGTTCCAGTTGCTTCTATCGGTTGTGGAAAAACGACCGTTGCGCTTGGGCTCGTTAAGCTTTTTGGCTGGGGTCATGTTCAGAATGACAATATTCAGGGCAGAAAAGATCGACCAAAACGGTTCGCCCAAGAGGTTTTTCATGCATTGACGTGTCACAACGCTGTCATTGCAGACCGAAATAATCACCAAAAACGCGAACGGAAGCAGATTTTTGATGACATCCGTCCGGTAGTACCTGAGGCCCGATTTGTTGCCCTCCATTATGTCCATGAGCCTAAAGGTCAGATGTTGGATGGTATCAGGAGTGTTACACGGCAACGGGTTCTCGAGCGTGGCGACAATCACCAAACTATCCGTGCTGGAAGCAAAGGTCCAGATGAAATCATAGGGATCATGGAGGGATTTTTGCAGCGATTTGAGGCCGTGGATGCGGAGCGCGAACCGGATATCAATTTCGACGAGGTGATTGACCTCGACATTTCGGCTTCTTCGCGGGAAAACCTCGAGACTGTTGTATCTGCCCTCCACAACGCTTATCCAAAGCTCTTTGATAGACCTAAGCCATCCGCGTCTGAGATGGACCATGCTATTGATGCGGCCATGAAAGAATATACTGTTGACCTGAAACATGACCTGAGCTTTGGCGGCTCAAACAATTTCGCCAAGAATCGAGCCCAGCACCAGCAGCATCAGCATCAGCATCAGCCGAATACCATCGGAGGAAAAACGATTGAACAGCTTATAAAAAAAGTGGAATACTTTAGTATAACTCTTTCACAATCGGAAATCAATGGTCTCCTTTCGTCTCTTTTCCCTCCGGGCACTCCACCAGAAAGATCCAAACTTTACAACCACCTCAAAAATTCCCGCCGCATCCAAACGTCTTTCCACGTCACACTCATCCACAAAGCTTCCACCAAAGATCACCCAGATATCTGGGAACAATACATCAATCTCTACAAGCGGTCGTTGCAGAAGCAGCTAGAAGGTCCCGAAGGTGGTGCCAAAAACCAAACCCCAGCTTTGGGTGCGGCGAGGGTACGTGTTGAACGTCTCGTGTGGAACGAACAAATCATGGCCTTTGTGGCGCGGATATCTCCTCTCAATCATGATGAGCCCCTCAACTCCAATGTTCCGCAAAACATGAACTCTTGGGCTTGTGCCAATGAGATACCGCATATCACGGTGGGCACTGCGGCGCCAAACGTGAAGCCCAAAGAGAGTAATGACATGCTGAAGTTCTGGATAGAGCATGGCGCAAATGCAGAGACGGGGATCATGGAGGCTGATATCCCTTCTGTGACGGTGTTGGAGGGAACTGTGGGTGTTTCGCTAAGCCGCCATTGAATGAAAAGGATGGGACTCGGATGTTTCTGCGGTTGGAAGGACTGGTCGTGAGAAGCATAGTAATTTCTATGTGATGTCTAGTCGCCTTATCCATATCGTATATTCACTTACCCTGCATTGGTCCTACAAAGTGGGCAGATCACCTTAGGACTGTTAAATCAAACTGTCTGATAAAACGTGCCAAGTCTCTGGAATATGCCTGACTTCAAGTTTTCTGCATGTAGTAAGTGAATATGTAACGCTTCACACATTAATTCAACCAGTGATACTACAAAGACTAGGATTGCATACTCTATCAACAAATGAAGTCCAAATTTGAGACGGCATGGGCCGCACGGCTGACCCCGCTCAGATGTTTGTTTAAATAGGACGGAATGCCCCGCTTGTTCGAACATCTCGCAACTTCGTAATTCTACATTCCTAAATATTATATTTCCTCAGACGCCTATATCACTTCAATTACTTCATCAAGCCAAAGCCTTGCTCTACCTTCCCATTCATCATGCCTCCCTTCATGAGTTCGGATGACCGGACCCTTGCTGTTGAAAAGATTTTGGGCTATCAGTTCACGGATACCCGCCTCCTCCAAGAAGCACTGCAACTCGCAGGCTTCAGACCAAATAGCGATGGCAACAAGACACTGGCCCTAGTTGGTGACGCGGTGCTTCGACTCGTGCTCGTGTCGGGTGGTCATGATCGCGGACAAAAGCGCGGTAAGCCGAGCCCGCCTCAACTTTATTAGGATGACAGTTCCTGAAAGAAAAAAAATGAGTTTCAACGGTTGAACTAACCAACTTACCAAAATTCTCACCGAGTTAATAGAGGCTATCAGCGTGATGGTCGATGGGTCCGTGGCCAACAGCAATCTTGCCGGAATTGGCTTTGAGAAAAAACTCGAGACTTTGGTATATCGCAACCCGTCTCAGTCCGGTGCTGTCTCTGCAAAGCCCATGGCTTCCAGCGTCGAAGCCCTCATCGGAGCCGTTTTTTTGGATAGCGGTGAAAGCATCGATGCTGTTCGCCGCGTCATTGCAGAGTTGGGATTGGGTTGGCCGACACTCGAGAACTGAGAAAACAATTAGTTAACAACTGGTATTCCAAATCGGTAACCGTAAGATGAAAGATGATGCATTCTCTATGGGGGTCCATGGGACCGTCTACTGTATGTTAACGTAGATCACGACTCTCCGACTCGTTGCACCCAGCGGTTTGCGCTGTCACTGACAACGAAGAAGCTATTACTTTGGCGATCGAGGATTTGTGTGAGCAGTTGGTTCCCAATGTCACAGCGACTGCAGAAAAATTCAAAGTCAGTCAAACTACCTTGCGGCGCCGCTTCAATGGGGAGCAGGTGTCTCGCGCCGAGGCGGCATCCCTGTACCACAAACCTTTATCAGACACAGCAGTCTAAAGGCTCCATAGAGCAGCTCATTGCAAGCCCGGCTTTGCTGGGTGGTGAAGCGGGGTCACTTGTTTGAATTGAAGTCCGCGGCCCCGTGAGGGAATTGAATAATTTCTTAATCTTTTATTGAACAAAAGATTAGACTCTTGACCCTGACAAAGGGCAACTGATGTAGAAGGCCGACCCTACTACATAGGCGACACCTCTTCCTATAGAGAATCATAGTTCCTTCAAATGCCCACACACACGTGATATCCTAGCCAGAGCGTCCCGCAAGTCTTCCCAACACCTGGGTTCCATTTGTAGCTGCCGGACACATCAGCTTCAGGTCAGCGAGCGCCAAATGGCGGAACGAGACTTACAAGTCAGCAAGCTTGATCTTGTGCTTGTCGGCGATCGATTGACAATGATCGCCAGTCCGAACCTTGTAGAACTTCTTGCACCGCTTGTCAATGCCCGTCTGGGTAGGCGTTGGCCCGGAACGGGTGGTACTAGTTTTCAACGTAGAAGTTGGTTTGGTGGTTGGAGTGCCGGGAATACCGATGCAGTAATAGTACCCGACCCAAAGGGCGGAGCAGTCTATTAAATTGAAAGAATGTCAACACCCGAGACTCAGTCGCCGAGAAATGGACTAAAGATGAAAAGGACTACCTGGTTTCACGGCCGGATTCCAGGTCAAGCTGTGCATTTGTTAGCATTAAATAGAACTCTAGCGTGTTTACCATCGCGACCTACAAATTTTGCAATGAGAATGTCCCATATTTGCGAGCAATCGCCGCACATGTATCTCCACTAACCGCCTTGTGGAATCTCGTGCCTAGAGAAAAGAAATCATAAGGTGCTGCCGATTTTAGTTGAGATTTTGCCACACTCACAGCTCTTCACGATACCGGTCTGAGTAGGGGACGGGCCACACGGGGTAGTGATGGTAGCTTTTGCGGTTGTCTTCGTGGTCGGTCGAACTGTTGGTGTCCCAGGAACGCCAATGCAGACATAATACCCGAGCCACAGGCTAGAGCAGGCTATGGAACCAAACTGATAAGCTAGAAGTTGCTCCTCCTGGGGTTGAAATGACGCAGATAAAAATAAAAAAGTAAGAGAGACATGACTGACCACTTCCAACAGCAGGATTCCATTTGTAGCTTTTGAGAGCGTCAGAAAAGCTTTAGACAGAGAAGGGCAGCGGCAGTTATGAAACGCACAAGTCTTTAATAGTGAGTGTGCCATATTTTGCCACAATGGTCTCGCATGTATCCCCGTCTTCCACCTTGTGGAAGCGAATGCCTGACGATTCGTGTTAATCTTGACGCCATCAATAATTGCCAAACGCTGGCGTCCCGGGACCGTTATACATACAGGACTCCTCAATACCCGGCTGGGTGCCCTCTCGCAGTTGTTGTTGTGGGAGGACTGTTCTTTGTCGTGCTTGTAGTCGAGGTCGTGGTCGTGGTCGTGGTCGTGGTCGTGGTCGCGGGAGTTGGTGTGTTCGTTCCATCCTTCCACTCAACGCAATATTCCCGGCGATCCTCAAGGGGCTCCTCACAGTTCACACCGGGGTTCCACATATCAAATTGCTCCAGAGCGATTCCCCAACCAGCGGATAAGGAGGCACATGTGTCGCCCGCCGCAGCTGGCCATTTGAAACTACACTCGGCGAAGCAGAGCCGAAGCAACGAGAGAACCACAAGGAACGACTGGACGAGACGAGCCATTCTGATACGTGTTTCGCGAGGAACTTGGTTTCTGGCTTTCGACTTATAAGATCGAGATGGGGAGGAACATATTTATACCCAGAGTCAACATGCTCCCCTCGATTCCTCGGGGGCTTGTATGTATGTACATACATACAGTACGTTGCTGGACCATCATGAACCCGCTTGACGCTTGCATCCAGCGTTGCAGTTCACGTAGGATTGTCTGACTGGGTGTCAGCTTCTCAAAAATGCAGCAGCAGTTCCTGTAGTAGTGAACATGCTACAGGAACCTCATGGCAGACCATCCAGCCCGTAAACGTGGTGGATCAGAATCATCTCGATTTGCAGTCAAGGGAAACAGGCCCGACCAACCAACATGGCAAGGTTCATAAACTGCTGGCTCTCGCTGGAAATCCAGGAGGTCCCTGGATGCAGCGGAGGAGGCGAGGCCGTTTGGGCTGCTCTTTTCAGGTGTGGCCCAGGCCTTTGCATCATTTATGATCGTGAGACTCAAAATTTGGAAAGCGCACCATACTGTAACACTCCGTACGAAGTACTCCGTGAATATATCAGTTCAACTGCAGTTAGGGTCCCTTGTAGAAGAGGTAGTAATATTCCGCACTGGATGCAGGAGTTTGATCAGTCGTAGACCCTCACCCCCTGAATCTCCAATCTGGGCGCGAGTTATAAAAGTAAAAGTTCATTGTCTCTGCGCACCATGGTCTTCTCAGATTCCAGCTTCAACAAGTCCACGCCTCTCCTCACTCCGCCGATATGAGGACATCAGCCTTGCTCCTCGGGGCAGCCGCCGCCTCAGTGACTGCGATGCACGTGACGCTCATGCCAAGCGAATCACCAACAATCACACAAGACCCATGGCAATGCGCAACCGAAAACCTCTCGTTCAGGAATTATGAGCAATGGGCCTGGAGCGACGACCGCGAGTGCGCCGCACGAAAATATGACCACAAGAACAAAGGGTGGGGTGTGGACGGTTGCTGGTACAGCCCTGGCTGTTGCTGCAGTAAACGCAGGGTTGTAAACGGGGTAACTACCAAGACAGTCCGGCTCGAGGCACAAGATTCAAATCAGGAACGCATGTCGTATGAGTGGATGTCAGAAACATGCTGGGGCATCTGTTGAGTTGACCATGTACTCTAGATGATAGTCGATACGGCTATGAACCCAAGACACTTTGGCTCTGGAAAATGCAATTATATGTGTCTGTGCTCTGGTATCGAGTAGTCACCAGTGGAGTACAGCACTGCAGACTTTAGTTGCTTACGAGCTGACGCGCCCTCGCTATGCTCACAAACCCTGGGAGCCAAGATAGCATACACTCTATCGAGTAATCTCTGTAGGTATGCAGTAGTATTGTATGATGAGAGGGCATTTGGAAGGACCATGGGGGGTGACAGGCCGTGCCCACCTCAACCTTGCATCTTTGTAGTATTGCAGTAATCAGTCACCATCTCAGGGATGTATGAATATGACATAGGTACATACATAACACGAACAGAGCAAGCCCCAGCAGAGCCTGATATTTTAATCAGAGCGGAAGGGGAGGAGGCAACGGGGAGGGGTCAACTAGCAGAATTATCCACAACTACCAACCGGCGGGATCAATCGGAGAGTATCTGACTTCGCTCTCTCCACACGAAAGATGCTGATATGAATCTCAATCCTCAATTTCAAAAGTATCCGTATCAGGATACCGTTCCTTCACCGCTTTCCGCACGGCCTTTAGACATTCCCGCTTACGATACCGCTGCAGGTCTGGCCAGCCGTGTTCGCGATAAATCTCCTGCAACATGGGGATCAAACCCTCCGGGAGACCAATCGTCCAGATGTCTTCGACCGACCTCTCGCTCGAGGGCACAAAGTGGAGCCGGCGAAACTGATCTTTGAGAACTTCGAAGAAATCCGTGATCTCCCAGGCACCATCGCAACGCCATTCCATGTCGTTTTCTGGTGCGTAGTCCCAGGGGTCATCTCGGATCTCCCCGTAACAATCCGGCCAATAGATGACACCGAGCTTGGTATCCAAAAGAAAGATCTCCTTGTTGAGCCCACCATGAGTGAGGCCGATCACATGGGCGGGCACTTTATTCGCCGGGGCATCCTCCGACAATATTCTGAAAAACTGGCCAGTAACTGCGCCCGAGCAAAGGGCACGACTCCTGGCTACCCAATCTGCACAGGAGCACTGTACTGCGATCTGGGCCATGTCGAACGGATCAGTCTGCGGCTCCTGGATGTATGGGAGGTGGCGGAGCAGCGAAATGACTCTCTTCGTTTTGCCCAAATCCTGCATGCTAGTGGTCGTGATGGTAGGCCAACCGCCTTCCGGAGGCTCGATTAATCTTGACTCCTGGAGATACATTTTGGTGAGAAAAGTATAGTAGTCACGGGCGGCAGCGACGCATTTGTCGCGCGAGTAGGTGATCTCGCTCAGTTCCGGCATTGTTTGGCAGAAGAATCTCGAGACGATCGAGTAGATTGAGAATAAGGAGTAGTCAGTGGGATGAGGGGTTGGCGGTTGTGTGAAGGGAGAAAAGGGGTTAGAACTACTCCGCAGTAAGTTGCAATGCCTCGTGGTTTCCAACGGCTGCCCAGGCGCTAAGTTAACTAAGCGGGACGGGCCGGCCCGTTGACAAGGTTGTTTCTAACGGTTTTCTCGTCCATGGCCTGGGTTTGACAGGTCGGATATGAACAATGGCCACGTTTTTCACTGCTATGAAAACCAAACGAGCAAGGTCTCTGAGAAAGCAGCGGTTCTTTGCAAGACTTGAACCTGAACATCCCAACATTATCAACTGCCGGAAGGACTCCGCTCTCAAAAATCAGTCCTGCGTCTCTACCCACTAGCTAGTGAGGCACCGGAGCATCACAGCCTGTCCACTCCCTGGCTTGAGATACAACATTGTCGTATTTGCCCCTTGATATCGCGGCTCCTTGTCCTTGTTATTGTTAACTCCGTTACTGATCCTTCCAGCCGCAGTTCAAATGGCCCTTGGGCTTGAACCAGAGTTCCGGGTCGAGGGCGTCAGTTGGACGACTCATCTCATTTCTCCCTTTGACTCCGCAAGCTGAGCGCTTATATAAGTCTCTGTATTTGTCCACGACCCAAAGATGGATAACCAAAGGAACTATCCGTACCGGCCAGAATGTGGCCCAGCATAAGGTCCGCCACGGGTTCGCTCTTCTTGTGCGCCGGCGTTGCCTCCGCAGCAATCAATCTGGATGGCAAGCCAGCGGTCGTGCTCGCGCTCGTGAGCGCGGATGACCCTTCGCCCATCGGTGACATAAATACATACATTCCTGATCAGCACGATTGCCCGCTCCCGTGTATCGACTACGCAAACATCCACAGCTGGATACCGTATTTCCCCGTTGCTCGCCTTCGTCGCTGCCAGAAACCGATGCTACTTCAACTGTCTATATCGCAGAATCTTGACAATCCAGCCTCCACCATCTTCATCCGCAGCTGCACACTTGCGCCCCATTCATCTGCTGCCTTGGTGGGCATGAAGGCCGTGAAGAACCCAAAAAAGGACAATGATCTTTTTGAGTCAGCTCTTGACACGGCGGCGGCATGCGCCACAGCCGGAAAACAAACCAGTGTCAAGCTAGAGTTAGTTACAAGCGGCGATGGAACGGGGGATATTCACGATGTCACAAAGATACTGGAAGGCATGCAGAAGTTTTTCGGCAACCAAGACAATTGTGATGAGAATTTTTTTGTTTGCCTACCACAAGCAGGCTGTTGTGAGCATATATAGTGGCGACGGCATTGGCAAACGCACGATCGACTCGGCACTGGAAGCCTTAAAGGGGGAACTGCGGGTAAAAAAAATCCGTTCCCAACAGCACAATAGTCCAACTCTGCGGTGACGGGCGTGCGCCGCACCAAGTCTTCGGTATTGCCATTGATCTGAAAGGTGACCTTGCGGCGGTTCAGAAGAGTGCTTTGGAATGGAGTAGGGGGAAGTGCCTCCAGCCTGGGGATGCCGCAAATTCGGGCGACCTGCCCGGCGTCAATGTCTGGGAAATCGCCAGCGCCAATAACAGTACCGGCAGCCACAACACAACCCGCCTTAGCCGGAATCTCAGGAGGAAAGTCGGGGCCAGAAAAGTTGCGCTGGACAAACGCGCTGGTCCAAAACCCAACCCGGACGGCACGTGTGCAACACACCTCATCCGAAACGGAGATTCATGCGCCAAATTGGCCAGCGAGTATGGCGTTTCGATCAACGACCTGGAAAGGTGGAATAAGGGCAAAACCTGGGCATGGACGGCATGCCAGGACATCCTGGTTGGCTACAAGATGTGTATCAGCGACGGTTTAGCGCCTTTGCCCGCGCCCCAGCAAGGAGCCGAATGCGGCCCATTAGTTATTTGGCACCCAACGACCGGCCGACAGGAATATCTCAATCGCAGATCTCAACCCATGTCCACTGAAGGCATGCTGCAGTAACTGGGGGTTCTGTGGTGTGTTTCCGGCGCATTGCGATGTCCATGCACCCAAAGGCGGAGGCCCGGGTAGCAAAGAGAAGGGCTATGATAGCACTTGTGTTTCCAACTGCGGGACAGAAATCAAACAGAACTCGGGGCCACCGGCGACGTTTCAGCGCATTGGCTACTGCGAATCGTATAACCTCGATCGCGAATGTCTGTGGCTGAAGGTGAAGAACGCCAACACTGACGGCAGTTACACTCACATTCACTGGGGGTTCGCGGAAATCGACCCAGACACCTGGGAGGTCGTCATCAAAGATACCGGAAAACAATGGACCGACTTTAAGGCCCTAAAGGACATCAAGCGCACTGTGTCTTTTGGCGGCTGGGCCTACTCAACCGAGCCGGCCACGTATAATATCTTGCGCGAAGCCCTCATCGACAACCGGGAAACATTTGCCAGCAATCTTTGCCAAATTCGTCAACGATGAAGGTATCGATGGGGTTGATATCGACTGGGAGTATCCTGGAGTGAGTCTGCATAAATATCTTTCTCTAGCGCAGTCCTAACTTCACTCTCAGGCGCCGGACATTCTTGTTGATGGCAAGCCCATCGGCAAGAAAAACGATGGTATCGACTACCTTACATTCCTCGCAATACTGAAAAGGAAGGTCGGTGCGGATAAGTCAGTATCCATCGCAGCCCCAGCATCGTTTTGGTACCTCAAGGCATTTCCAATTGACAGAATTGCCTCAATCATTGACTACATTGTCTATATGACTTATGATCTCCATGGCCAATGGGACTACGGCAATGTGAATGCATCTGATTCATGCCCGTCAGGCAAATGCATTCGAAGTCACGGTAGGAGATTGTCTCGGCGCGAAGCAGCCTAGCAGGTCATTGTAGATTGTTCTTTGCTAATGCTTGTGTTGTGCAGTCAACTTAACCGAGACACGAAATGCCCTTGGAATGAGTACGTCTGTCCCTATCCTTCTCTCCAGTCACGCGGATATGAAACAGAAGATTCAGGGAGGACTCGTAAGCTTAGTGGGTGTCTTGATGCACGCATTTCAATGTCCTCGAGATGGGCCTCAAGCCGGTTAAGCTTCTCATGTTAGAAGCCACCGGCGGCCTGACTCCTGGCGAAATCTGGGTGCTCCTGAAGGCAAAGAATGTTTACTGTATTGGATTTACTATCGAGCTTACGGGTCATTTAAAAAACTTCTGTTCCATCCCCCATACACTAGCACCTTTATTAACATTGAGATACAGTCACTAAAGCGGGTGTTCACAACAACAAGATTTTTGTTGGCGAATCCAGCTACGCAAGGACGTTTCCCATGGCCCAAGATGGCTGCTGGGGCCCTACATGCGAATTTACCGGGTCTAGGACCCAATCAGATGCGAAACCGGGAAGATGCACAAAAACAGGTGGCTATCTTGCCAATGCAGAGATCAATGAGATTATCAAACGTGGCGGAGCTGGTCGGACATTTTACGATAGGGAATCTAACACGGACATCATGCTCTATGAAGGTTTGTTGCACTTCTCGAAAATACGTTCTTCCCTCCGTGTCGCTTTGAATGTGCTCTAACTTGGCGCCAACTACTTACTGGGGCTGGTTCTTTAGGGGATTATGTTAGCTATATGACCCCGACCACTAAGGATGCGCGGCGAACGGACTGGAAGAGCTTGAATTTTGCTGGCAGCATTGATTGGGCCGTCGATTTACAGACTTTCACGTCGGATGATACAGACGTCGCGCTCTGACAGGCCGGATTCTGGAAAAGGGTGCGTTTCCGGGCGAGATGACACTTTGAATACAGGAGAATTGTGCGAATTCTCCTGCGCATTTGGATTCTGTCCACAATCCCTGTGTACCTGCGTCTGGATGGGTGAGTTGCGGGAACTGCCTCCCGAGAGGGTCGCACAACGCGTGGTTTCCTGGGACGGCTTGGATGTGGACCTAAACCGCCTGTGTAAATTCGCCTGCAAGTACGGCTACTGCCCGGATGATATTTGCACGACGCTTCCTGAGGAGGAGTCTGAAGAGGGCGAGGATATAAACGACTATTACAACTGCACTGATATCAGGTGGCAGAATAAGCAAAAATGCGTGCTTTTCAAAGAGTCAAGCCCTGATTATTCAGCCACCGAACACTGCAAGAAGGTGTGCAAAGACGAAATCGAACTGGCCGCTTGCTGAGGAAATCCCGTGGGAAAAACCCCCCGGGACCTCCGATTATGTTGCTGAAGGGAGATGTCTCTGTGATAATATACTTATCAACGAACTTGCTGAAACTTTCATCGATGCATTGCCTGTGATTGGCCAGGTATGTACATACGTCGTCCCTGACCGCTACGAATAGCCCTACTGACGTTTCTCAGATTGGCTGTTATATCCTCTTGTCGGTCCTCAAACTTGTTCTCGATATCGGCACTGCGTTCATTCCGGGGCCCGGGCGAGCAATTAGCGGCCCATTGGGTATGGTTCTTTCAGTCTTTCCCCTCTTCCTTTTCTATGCAGACGCTCACAAGAACCGGTAGACATCGCTTTGACAGCGGCGCAGACGGTTGCATACACCTACCCCGAAGAGGAGGACCCTGCGGGCGCCTTTTAATGGTGGCTAAGCCCATGCGGTGGGTCGAATCTAGTACCCGATGAAATCAAGAAGATCTTTGATATCCTTGGTTCAGTGGCAGATGGCGTATCAAGCTTCAAAGCCCCGAGGAATATCAGGAAAGGAAGCGGCAAGAAGGGAGACGCTGGCAATCCATTAGATCGAACCACTCCTCGAGCCCCTCCCCGGAATGGAGGCAGAGGTGGCAGAAACACGAACAGGTGCAGAATCCCACCTCCAAAGAAAACCCAACGCCTCGGGAAAAACACTCTTCGCATGCAGTCATGTGTTTCGGACATGACACGAAAGAAAGTTCTCGTCATCACATCGCTAGTCTACGCCGGCAACGCGGCACCTTTTGACTGTGGCCGCAGCTTGTCCAAGGATGTATGGCCAGGCATGCTATCACTACAGCTCGGCCATCTGAGTCAGTTCGCAGTGGTCGCGACTAACCTGCCCCACCGAGGCCGCCACTACTGCTCACCGTTTACGTGGGAAAGCAACCGACACCTGGTCTGCTCAACATTCCGGCGCGGGCTGGGCGGTCCAAGGAACGGGGTACAAACAAATGTGTGACCGAGATGAATATCCGCCTGCCTACGTTCTCGGTGCGAACGACCCAGCCTTTGTATACGGCGGAGTGGACCGTCGCGGCCAGCTCGTGCGGTATCTGCCTGCTAGCCACAACCGGCCAGCGGGCGGCATATGGAAAGGCGCATGCTTCCACCCCGCTGTTCGTCGACTATCGAACAAAGATTTCATTGACAAGGTGAATGCGGCACCAATATTCCGTAGGCAGGTTGTCAGAGTGCATAACCTAGAGCGGACCCAGGCGGTTGTGACTGTTGATGATAGGCCCGTATTCACCTTTACTTCGTGGCACCAATCGGCAAGTCCACTTCCAAGTGACGGATTACTACACAATCGCTGTTGGCCTTTGGCCAAGGCGACTGCCGACCCGGGATTTGCCCTTCTGACGTACGATCCGTATTATGGCGGAAGAGCACCGCCTTACGATTACCAAGCACCATATAAAAAGGGCTCGAATGGGTCCTGAGTCTTTCTTGTGTATAGGGGCTTCGCCGGCCAGAATCAGGGCATCTCTATGAGCCTTATTGACAGTTGCTTGCTCCCTTTTTGAAGAAGACGTCGAAGGCTGCGTTGCAGGTTTGCCGGCGGAGGCCTTGAATGATAATCTCTATGGGGGTGGATTGTGACTTTTGCGAGTAGTGCTCTAATGCCCGTGGCATTGGATGATATTCTCTTTTAGCCTAGCGGTTAAGAGCTCGCTTTTCGCTCGACATCAGGATGCGACGAATATACTATTTCCAGGCTGCCGGCCACCTTTGACATTGCTTGGGTTGTTGATTGATCTTGCAGCTGAAATTCACCCTGATCTGAACATCAAATGGATTTATACCATTGCGATTCATTCTAAATATCACCTTCTTGCGTTAAACTCCCGTGATTTCACAAATGTACAACACTGGTAGTAGAATCGAACCATATCAGAGTGAATCGCCGCCGTTCGTGGTGACTTGACGCCCGGAGCAGCTTCCGGAGTGAGCCCCAAATAATAACCTGAGGGACCCCTAAGCGACTCCCCCATCACCCCCATAGTGATACCCTCCCCATGAGTGACCCAGCTATACTCTGCCTTTTGTGTTTCTTAGCTGTAATATCATCAAGGCATGTTTGTTCACTTTGTCCTTCTCACACAAGCCACAAGGAGACTGAAGATGCGAAGTGGATAAATCAATTTTACTAACCCACTCCTCGTCTGTTGCCCAAAGAAATTGATACTCTTGAATCAGCATGGGTGATGTTGGTACATACGGAGTCAAGGGGGCTCATCAGAGCTTCCACAGAATGAACACACTTCATCGTTATTGAAGAAATAGCACAAATGCAGGAAGGTGTAGAGTCCAGCTCGCAAATGAGTATATCGAGAGTATCCTTGCCCCTTAGTCGGTCACTTCTCTTCCTGTGGCAGCTCTGACTAGTGGGACATGCACCTTGTGAATCTCTGAAATAGAGTCTCCCAAAATGCTCTAACAACGGCCTTCAACAGACTACAGGTGCATGCAAATATCATGAAGCACTTTCCGTGCAGGTCCTGGGGATCAAAATTGAGCATTTTCTCATTTCTCGAAAGATGCGCTAATTTGAAAGCTACTAATCAGAGATAGGGACGGCAGCTTAATCGCTCATCCAGGCAGCAACTCTTCCCGTTCCCACACGAGCCGCAAGTCTCAAGCCTGTGCTGCCCATGGGAAAGTAGCTGACAAGATACCAAATGAGAGCGCCGAGCTGAAATATCGAAGAGATGAGAGTGAGGAGGGTCGAATGAAGCTAGAGAAAAAGGCCGTGTCAGTCGAGTTTTATCCAACTATTAGCGTGGGAGAATAGACGAAAGAATAAGACGAGAAAGGAAAAAGCAAACAATCCCAAATAGATGATAGATGCTTTATTAGTGGCAACATGGAATTAGTCGAGGCCTGTAGGCTGTAGACGGAGAAGTCATCGTAAATGCGTCCTCGACCGATGACGTCACAAGGACGGGTTGATGAGACGCATACACGTAAAGGTAACACATGTGAATATGCCAGAGACAAATGTCGAGGGGTTGGGTGTCTCAAGGCAGACGGTAGGGAGGGTGATGCAACAGTTGCGGGAACGGAAAAGAAAATCCCACTTACGCCCACTGCAAAGAAGAGTGTGAGTCCAATAGAGGAGAAATAGGCAGCTGTGAAGGGAAGCCGTGAGCCAGACATCAGGTGTCTAAAATATGTCATTGGGCCTAAGAGGACAGCCCAGGATGCGAGAAACAGAACGGAGCCGACCGACCATCTACACAGCCTTGTTAGTGCGACTTCTTTTTGGACTGGAGGTGCGCAAACTGCAGAATTTTGTGCAAGGGTGGACAGAGAGCTCCAACGGGGATTAGAAAGGGCCAGGCTGTTGTCTACCAAGAACGGGCTTGCGTGGCTTATGCGACGGTATGCGCCCTATAATCCAAGCCACCACACCAGAATATCCTTGGAAGGAAGCCGTTATGGCACATCGCGAGTTGACTCAGTCAACCCATATCACGATGGACGTGAGAAGCAACAGCAAAGCAGATATGAGGATAAAAAAGCAGCAAAACACATGTGTGTCGGGGCAATACTCACAAGACGGCGAATTTCCGTGGAACAAAGATCAAAGCAGGAAATATTATGAAACACATGCAAATCGCGAAACAGACAAGAGCACCAATGTTGAATCCCGCGAATATCAACATGCGATCCCACCGGCTTACTACAGAAACGTAATAATTAGTGAATGATGAATAGAGCCAACGACAACTCCGGGGAGGGAGCACCGCCTCCGCTGTCCCACAGACTAAACAGATATGCCCGTGAAACTTGGCAAGACGCAGGAACTGGGGGGAATCACCCGGTCCGCATCATGTAGAACAATCAAATATAAAAAGGGGGGTCACGAGACTCACAAGCAAACCAGCCTTCCTCTTCTTCCCTCCTTGTGGGAGCCGGCAACGGCGCAGCAGACCCTTCTGGTAATTGAACATAGCCCCCATTCGCGAATGGATTCAGCGACTGCAAAGTTGAAAGGATGGGTGTCGAGGCGGAATTATTTGCGACAGGAGGTTCAGGCGGTCTACGGGACCAGCCCAGAGAGTTCATGGAATCGCGAAAAGATGCCGATGCCATACTGTAGGGTTATGGTCAAGTTTTTGTCCGTTATTGCGCCTCCGAGTCCCGGCTGAATGGTTGTAACAGAGCCGCCAAAACGCCCCCTGGAGAGTCGATTGGGTCGTCTTTCCAAAGCTAGCAATGCCGATAGACGTGATTGAAGCACCCCACGGAAGTTAACGGTAGAACTCCCAGTAAGTCGCAGGGTCGATAGGAGCCTCGAGCAAATGATGCGCAGCAAGTCGAAGGGGGTGGGATCACAAGTCAGATGACCCGGTGCCACGAGATGATAACCAAACGATGCCGAGTCGATGATTGGGTCTGGAGACCTGGAGCTTCCCCTGTCTCGCTCTCTTCGCGGGCACTGACGTCAGTGTTTTCGGGGTGGATATAATTGCTTTTGCCGAGGAGATCCCTTTTTCTCCTAGATGCAGCGACGGTGGTAAGAATGTTGGTGGAATGCGGCCGGTCGAGGCCGAAACGAGAGCGTTGGAGGGTGAGGGCGGCGGGGGTGACAAAGAGGTCTGCGCAAAACCGTGCGTCCACCACCTTATCGTTTGTGGAAAATTTCTTGGTGTCTACTGTATCTGCATCAGATGATCATGGTTAGCTTTCACGGTTGCTCGGCGTAGAGTAGCAGGAATATAAATCAAGGTCAAGGAGGGTGTCGGGGGTTGACAACTGAAGGGTTTGCTTCCCACAGCGGTGCACAGCAGTCAGGGGGATGACTGCCAAAATTCTTCAGCTTACAGTAATAATCAGTCCACCCGCAATATAGTAAGTCCAGGCAGCTATTAAGGCGTGGCTGTGAGCTGGTGTCTGTTTCGATCTGATGTCGAGGTGATGATCGTCTTGTTGGCGGTTGGGAGGGCGTGTTGCTTAGTCAGTCCAACGTGGCTTGGCGGCGGAAAGCTTCTCCGCACGGGTACTAGCGGTAACTGCAATACGCATTTCAGGGCGGCTTAAATTACGGCTAGTAATGGCAGATCGCACAGACCAAACCTTAGTTCCGGCGCCTTTCCGCTTCCGGACAGCGTAAAGCATCCAGGCTGCAAAATGGTACAGTACACGACATCGCGACGCGACAATGTCATCAGTACGACTTGGTCGCCTTGATCAACTCCCCATATCTCCGGCGCACGCGTGGGATGGTGCTGCCTCGACCATGCTTTAGCTGCCCGGTGAAGATGTTGAAGACTGTCGGCTTCACCAGTGATTCGCCCAAGGAGCTTTATTTCCAGCCTCCTCGTGGTTCTTGGGACACGGAGTAAGCGGATACATTGCGCCGCAATTGCTCTCTCTTATGTGCTGGTACCTGGCCCTATCCCGAGTGGAAGTAGCAGCACTTGTCCCTCCTTTTTGCCGGCTCACTCGGATGCAGCTCACATGCGAGGGGTTCCAAGCCAGGCGTGCTTTCGCCCCAGCTTGCACCTTTTCAAAGTGGCTAACAACTCTCCCATCGATGCATTAGTATCTTCGCATTATTATTGGCGATCATGGGCAAAGATGGATTTTGAACCCCAGGGTGGTCCTTTGAGCGATCAGACAACATCACCGCTGCGGAGCACTGAGGCGGGCCCGTGCAAGGTTTGCTTTCGGCGAGCGGGACGGAGTGCAAGGTAGATCCATGGTCCACCGCGGCGGACCTCACGACGCTTAAACAATAATCTGAATATCATATCAAATTCCCATAATTCAGACCATCTCTAACACTACGCAGATGCTACCGAGCGGGCTTGCAGAGAACTGGTCTGGACTGGCGGTTACTTTATACTGATCGGTATTGAAACGATGCAACGAGCTCCTCACAACCCCGTCTTTCTGCTACAGAGACTAGTGCTTTGGCAACTCCTGGAATCCTTGACGGGAGCCTATGCTATTTGTCAGTGTGTGTACAGACGGATATTCTTTTGACACACCACCCCACAGGTTCTTTCACGTTTATGAGTCAGGATAGTATTGATATCTTCATTCCATTCGATCCATGCTCCCTCCCGCGGACTCCATGCCGTCGATCATCTTCCACTCCTTACCCGGACATGAAAATTGCATAAATTCAAATAACCTTGGAGCCCCGGCTCGTCTTCCGTTTCCCGCCACTGGGAGTGTCTTCTGAGCGTGGGATCCACACAGGAGGGTTCGAGATCTGTAGACATATACAAGCATACCTGGCACCCGTTTCAATATCCGCTTCGATCTCCCTCCATTTCCTTGTAGCCCTTCTCTCTGAGAGTACTGTGTGGGACTTTTGGTCTCGGGACCCCACGCGTGAGATTCTTCAGGATGTACAGAGCGCGCCTGATTACTCCGTATAGATCACATTATTCGTCTATGCCATCTGAGTCATCCCACCACCACGACTCGAAACCATCCCTCCCTAGACGTGAAGCGATGGCTGGGCATTGCTTGATGCCTTTTTCTCGCCAAAATGTTTTAGCCTGCACTCCCCCGTTTAAGCTTTTCTGCTACTCACCCTTCTGCCAACTTTTTGTCGACTATGAAAGCCTCAGGATAGTCACATTGTCCTTTGCTCTCGCTGAGAAGTTGGATTGGGTATGTCTCGCTAATGCGCCTCGCTGCCTTTAGTCCTTTAAACAAATCTTCTCCAGGTACATACTTTGCGTTTGAATTGCTGTGTCTGCTCTTCATGACCTCCCTTAGTCTAGGCCGGAGGGGGGAGAAGCAATATTTTTGGCCACCGTGCCTCGCACGCACACCATTTAGACAATTATAACCTCGATAGCTGCAGTTTTCTTTTTATACTCACGGAGATGGCGACTAAAAAAGGGTCGTCAGCTCTAACCGCGTGGACGATGATCATCCCGAGCTGCATGACCATCGTCATCACATATCAAATAAGAGATGCAGGATGCCGTGCCTGTAGTCCATAAATGCCCCTTCCCCTCGCTCCGTCTTAAAATGTCCCTTGCTTTAATCCCGATTCTTAATCTGTCCTGGGATCTTTCTGCATGATTCGTTGCTGCGGCTAAATCAAGTCAGCCCTTAGTGTCATTAGTTGTTCTTCATCGATCATTTGGTTGGACAGCATCTCTCTGCCTTGTAACACTCACAGGCGCAGGCACCACTCATCGCGGGCATAGCCTGCGCAGAGCTTTTTTTAACCTGTCGCGTTCTACGTGGCAGCCTCAACAGCGTGCTGCTTTCACGTTTGCAGAAACAAATCTCTCCATATTCTTTGTCCTCTTTATCACGGCCATCACCTGCAGGTTGCGGCTGAATCTGTCCTCGTTCACCCCCGCTTACACCAACGCCTTCACTCGCCCCGCGTCTCCATCCCCGCTTTTGTGCTTCGCGCGAAAGAACACTCGACCTATCTCTCTCGGCTGCGTGTTTGCTTGATCCATCGAGTACGAGCATCAGCAAAACTGCTTGAATCCAAGAGCACTCTTCATGGAGTACATGATCCACGGGGTACTGAAGATATTTGAAACTCACCTGGTTAGTACCACCAATTCTCTTGTTCCCATAATCCGGGCTTCTCTACTTCTCCCCTTCGCCTTTTTGTTCCCTGTTTGCTGCGCGCCTCTCCTTGCGGCGATTCTGCCACTCTCCACACAGCAAGGATGATGAGTTCGCGACGACGCAGTTTACTTTACCCTGGTTGAGTGGGCCATGGCGCCGTGGGCGCTGTTGCTGCTGGATCACGACAGGGACTGGTGATAGATCCAACCACAGTCCGTGCGCATTCGTTTGAGGGATAATTTTCGCCTGGAGCAGAGGAAAAGACACTCTTGTCCTCCCGTCTAGTTCGATGTTATCATCTTCCTCTTATTTCTTTCCAGCCCACGGGTCGGCGCAAGCGGGCGTTGTCCTCTCCCAAGTGGAGCGCAGCCGCGAAACGCTCGTCGAACCATTCTGCTGGTACTCCCCGCTCTTACAATACGGGGGACACCCGGGCTGCAGTGCGTACGGTACCGTAACAACCTGTACCGTACCTTACCGCCTGCTTCCGACCGCCATCTTCTTTTTCTGCCGTGCGCTTCTCTGTTGGCCTTTTCCACATCCAACATCATCATCTTCGCTCTCATCCTCGTCAACTCAATCTTTCTGCGACATGGGTCCGAATCATCAAATCAGCATTGTCTGTTAACTGGATGGAAATACTTTCTCGACAATCCATTTGTGTTTTTAATTTCTCTACCTTGTGCCGAGTTTCTCTGGTTGCTCTGTTCTGACTCTTTTTGAGCTTCACAACTTTCAGTCATTCACCACATTCCTCGACATCGCTGATCCTCTGACTTTCTAGTGGCCGAATAACCGACCACAATACTTATCAATTGATTTAATCTGACCTTTACCATCTGTCCTCTGCGATTTACCGAGCTCTCGACAGCCTCGCCATTCAGTTTGAGCCTGATACCCTTAACGATTTCGCTTGTCCGGCAAGGATCGCCATCAAGGAAACTCGATTGATTTATTCTCTGACGAAGTCATCAACTTCGTTCTTTATCAAGGGTGAGTGCTTTCTTGCTGCTTTTCCTAGCTATAGATTCAGCTCTAGCGCAACGATGGCTGGTCGACAGCTTCATTCTGTCGAAAATGTCATGGCTTGTCAGATGTGTGTTGCACAGAACAAAAGCCCCAGTGCCATCTCTTACCTTTGCGCGCTGGTGCTCTGTTTAAGGATTATGCGACATCAATGATTCCCTTGTCAATATCGTTCTTACGCCTCTTAGATTTTACAAACAAGATGCTAACTTCTTTCTTCGAGCTAAGGCCAAATTCAATCTCGCCATCTCCTTTCGCGACTCCGTTTACCTGCTCTGTCATCGTCATTCTAGTCAACCCTTGGTTGGCAAACTTCACGTTGCTTGGGGGAGCCAATAGGAAAGGAATCTTCCGTTGGAACCCCGTCGGACAACATTAGCTTGCCACTCCTTCAATACGACTTGCCGATCAGGGAGACAATGGCTGATGCGACCTTTATCAAAACCGAACCTGACGATCAAATGCACAATTCAAACCCTTTCATGATGTCCAACTCCACTTATGGAATTCCCAGCCCGTTGTTTGGCAACCATTTCAGCAATTCTGGAACAAATGACGGCATCGATCCCTCCGAACTAACCATGCAAAGCAGCGGTTTTATGTCGAATCATTTCAGTTCGCCTCAGAACCTTTCTGGGAGTTTTCATCAAGGCAACTCATCGATCGGTACCGATGAGCTGCTTAACCTGGAGATCGATGGACAAAATACTATGCGCGATGGGAACTTTAACCTGGTCTCGGAGCAACGACAGCCCACTGGAATTTCCATGAGTCACCAAGGACAGATGTCTCACATTTACTCGAATACACCAGATGGTGCTCCCATCAACAGTCCCTTTATCAGCGGCGGTTTCAGCTATGATCAATTCCGACCAATGCAACAGCACACGCCCCAAGAGGCATCCCCCCATATGAATGGCATCAACATACATTTCGATCAGAACTACCTTGGTGGAAAAGGTCGGACAGGCATCCAAGTCGACAGAAACTCCGTGGGTCCTAGAAGCCCAATGTCGCCTAGGACCCCTGCCATGGCAGGTCTGAATATTGCCACTCCTGAATCAGGAAGCTTCCCGTCGCAGCCCATTAGAGCGCTACCACTACAAAGCCAACACCAGAAGAATATGGCGAATCAGTGGGATGGCACTCCCGGCAGTGCTCAGTCGTTGATGGAGTCACCAATCTCGTCACCCGGACACCCGTCTCAGCATCTTGGAATTTCAGAGATTTTGAAATCTGGAAAACATGCGTCTCTTCCTACCAAAGTCGGACATCATACCAGTGCTCAACAGGCGCTAGAATCACAAGAGGCTAAAAAGAAACGCCGCCGTGCATCACACAACCTGGTGGAGCGACGCAGACGCGACAATATCAATGACCGGATTCAGGATCTTTCCCGTCTCGTCCCGCAACATCGCTTAGAAGATGAGAAGGTCAAGAAGCAGCTCAACAACTCTTCCTACACTGGTTCATCTGCAATCAGCCCGCCAAATGCCGCAACTTCTCTTCTCGCTGGAGGTTGTGGACGTCGTGCGACGGGCGGTAACATTACCATGGGGCTGCCAATTGAGGAGAGAGAGAAAGGACCGAACAAAGGTGACATTCTGAATGGAGCGGTGAGCTGGACTAGGGATCTCATGTGGGCGATGCACCGCAAATTGGAACAGGAGGACCAGCTTGCGGAGTTGATCAGCTCGCTTGGCGGGACCTGGCCCTTTGAGCAAACCGAAGAGGACAAGCGTATGCGCACGGAACTACTCGAGGCGATGGAACGGAACGATGCGACCACATTTACCTACAGCCGTGCACCGGGCAGCGGACTTCGGGTCCCCAAGCACACCAACATTGCTGGGGAGCCACTGCAACAGACCGGGATGAACTCACAGAGCCTCAGCCCCGGCTTCCACAGTGGCGGAAGCGGTAGCAATAGCGGTGGTGGCCAGCCACAGTTTTGGAACACATCGGGCCATGCGGGCCTGAGCTTCAAGGAGGAGGACGAATATTCGATGGAAATGAACTAAATAATAGATGATCAGATCATCGACGCGCATTTTTATTTCGGATTCGACAGAAAGCTGGGCTTGCATCGGTGGCGTCGCTTTGTGGAGCGGAACAGTGGAATTTCGTGAGGTGTTGGTGCTCGCATACTCTCTTGACTGCTTATTATTGTTCGTCCTACTTTACTTCCGGTGTCCTCGTTACGAATATCTAATATCTCCTCATTTTCCTTTTCTCCCCCTCAAATCATGCCTTCGACGCTATTTGAATCTGTCATTGCCTTTTTCTCTCGACACATCTTCCCCTTTATCTTATGAACATATTTTCCTATTGATGCGACTTGAAGACCGGGCGGGTGTGTTTCTTCGGCTCCATTTATTTATATTGCTCATGATGCTCTTGCAGGAATTTCGTATCTTTCCTACGTTTTTCAAATATGTTTCTGCGTCTGTTTCAAGCAGTCGGTTTACAGTTCTCCCCCCCAACTCATGTCTAATGCGTGATGCTCCCAGTACTCGACATAATGACTGCTGATACCCATATTGTTGTTATGCCTATGCTCTTTCTTGGCGAGCTTTAACCCAGTGTGTATCTGGTGTGTTTGTGTGTGCGTGTGGATCCTGGATGATCTTCGGGGCGATTTTCCCGGGACAAGCAGGATTCTCTTTTTTGTGGCCACGATGCAGTCGGGCAGCAGCTGTGTACCCGACTGCTTTTATCAAGGCTTGCTGCGACATGCATGTTTCATACACATTGAGCTTTTTGTTTGCCATCAAACTTAACGATTACCCCCCTCTCTCTCTCTCTTCCCCAAGATACGAGAGCGTTGCAACGAGGTATGATAATGATCTCAATGATATCTCTGGCATTATTGTTACTACTTTTCTTTTACTGTTTTATGAGCATCCCCGATTCCCCTCTCGCCTCTGCATTTGGCTATGAAAGTGGGCAAACGCCTGTGCGACGAATAATGGACTTTTTTTTTTTCTTTTCTCCTTATTTCCCCCCATACTGTATTGTACTGCTCGATATCCTTAACGATGTCTATGGATCCTTATCAATCAATCAGATATTACTATTTATGGCTAGTTGCATATGACCAGTCCAGGGTATATACATGAACGGGGAGTGAGTGTGAACCCTTACAAGAGATCGTGGGAATTCGATTCGCCCGTTGCTCTCTTGCATGTTGAATTGAGTTGGGAGAGGGCAAGCCAGCGTCACCCTGAAATCAATGCCGTAGCCCTATTCACATCAAACCCTCCGCCCAGCCCTAATTGAGACAGCGGGGCGGTCGGTAAGTTTTTGAAATAATACAGAGACTACCGACATATATGCAGTACGATACCGTCCGATACAGGTTTATGCAAGGCGGATAGATTACATGGCGGTACTGTATGTATGTACGATAAGATTTTTCTTTCTGGCGATGACTCCTCGATGCATTTTTCTTGGCACGGACGCCCCCCATGGATGGTGTTCGATTTGTTGAAGAGAGATTGTAAATTAACCAAACCAACCTTGTTCGCGCTCTGGTTAGTTTTTAATGATGGGCTTGCGAAGCCCGTGTTACACAAGGAGCAAGCAGCCTATGTATGTAAGGATGGAAGAAAAAGCACTCGGGAACACGGAGCAAGGCGAGCCAGAGTTGAGATTGAAAATAATCAATCAATCTGAGTAAGTCTGTGGTAAGCGGGTTAACTAAGTTACTCGTACTACGTACGACGAGTTTAATTTTGCCCGCCCCCCCGGCCTCTGAGATATGTATACATTTGTATGTTACTTGACTATTCGTTCATCGTGCATGTGTGATCCCGGACAAGCACGTTTGAACAGCAACGACGCAGCCTCATCGACAAAGCAGAGGACAGAAAAAGCAAAAAAATAGATGCTAAGACGGAGAGGAAAACGCGGGGTGAGCTTGAGATGACGTCATGGCGGGATCGGGGGTGGTTTCAGCTGTGAGAAGCGAAAGGAGGGGGGGTTTGACATGGGCGATGATGGATGACTGAGGATTGTTGTAGATGTGGTGCTGGTTGATGAGACGGTGAGATGTATGAAGATGAATAAAGAAGACTATAAACTGCACTAAGGAATAGTTGCGGTGGCTAGTTACATTGCTGTCAAAGCTGTCATTATTGATTATTTGCGCTTGATGCGCAGGAACTAGATATTGGATCGTAGTAATGGAACGAGTTGAGGTTACTATAATTACAATACCGGCTATACGTCGCAACCGAAAGTCGCACTGCTCTCTCCTGTCGATTATTTCCTCTCTGCGTGCGGTGGGATACGAGCGAGAAGAGAGGAAGCGGGGAAATGCGGAGTAGGTTTGTTAGCAGAAGGACGATTCAGATACTTCTGGTATCTGTAGTGTAGTAGTAGTTTGGTGCGGTGCTGCATCCGTGGTTACGGAGTATTCCGTGTGTCCATGAGGCTGGATGCTGAATATTATTGCTATTTTGAGGATTTGGGCTGGGCACCGATGATTCTCCCGCAACCTTCTTTGCAACCAGCGTCCTGGGGCCCTCCCGAACATGAATGAGTTGTAGGAGAGGAGCGGGCGCCAAAGTTGATGTTGCACAGAGTTGGGTCTCGTATCGAGGGCTCGTGCTATTCGCTGAACGGGATGAGATCGTGACGATGCGATGATATGATTAATAGGGCTTTGTTATCACGCAATAGTAATCGCGCGAAGTGTTGCTTTGAAAGAATTCCCAACGACGGAGTTAGATAAGAAGATGGGAACGGATATGTTTGAATTGGTGAGAGACAAAGCAAGCCGGTGACAACACAGGTCAATAATCCTCACGTGGGATGTGTCAGATTAGAAGGATAAAATACAATTTGGTGGTCAGCCATTGACAAAGGCGAGAGGACCAATCTCCGAGGAAAACGTGCGATCGCGATGCTCGATGGGACACGTTGGTTCGATCCTTGATAGAGATATCTGTGTTAGGATTCTGATCGCAGGTACTGTGTATGTACTGCCCTACAGGCAAGACCTTGCATAATCTGCCAAGTACTTTGCTTCTTACACAAAGATCCGATTTGCCACGGATTCCTTTATAAATTCACACTTCTGAGCTTTTCGGTAGTATCATTTCTGCTTCATAAATTTCCCCAGCCAGTCCTTTGGTAGTTTGGGCTACAGGTCGACAAGAGCTGCAGTATTGTGCATCACGTCACTGATGTCATATTCCCTAGCTCTTTGTTCTAACACTGGTCTGTTGCTGACCGCCTCGATTTTTATATTAGCTGACTATTTCAGTCAGCTCGTGGCGACTTCGAGGCACAGGCCAAGTATCCATAACAGATAAGGATGCGAGCCAAACACTAGTGCATACGTAGATACCCGAGGATGTACAGTACGATGCGTGTCTGATATCAAGTCTGTCTTGGAGATTTACATCGAAGCTTATGGTTCGATGAGCCGTAATTATGCGAGTTAGAAGGGCTCCGTTCTTTGAAGTGGAGACGACATGATGTGTCTCTGACAGCTGTAGACCCGAGAGAACGCTCCCACTTCAGATTTCGAATAGGTTTACCCGGAGGTCACAAATCGGAATGTAAGGCCACGAACGATGCCTTTGCCCTTGATATGAATTTCGCATCGCACGACCTCATATCTTCCACTTTCGTATGCCCGCAAATTCTCCTCATCTTCTTCAGACATAACTTCATATGCGAGACCTTTAATGCGAGCCGACGGTGGGCCATCGACCAATGCCTTATATTTTCCTGCCCAAGTTTTCATGATGCCACCAAAGATGGTTGCACCGTGTAGGACAGGAGGTGTTGACAGATCAAGTAACCGCATGAGACGGTCTGGCTCGCGCAGCGTCCCGTAAAAAAAGTAAAAGACAGGATATTGATCCTGCTTTGGGTATACAGGATCGGTTCCTTGAGGCCGGAGATGCGGTAGAGTGCTATCGACGCCGAGTGTTGGACAAATAGAGGTCGTGCACAAGTCCTTTTCAGCCATGGAATGAACAAAAATCTCCGGCTCAAAGGGTTGTCCGTCGGATATGAATAAAAGGCGTTCTATCGCTTTCTCGTTCAAGATTGCAAATGTTACTATGTTCCCGTCCTCATCGCGCCCCTCGTGGGTTTTTGGAAGCGTAGCAAGTCCGGCTGCGGCCCGAACCCGTTCAGGCGTATCCAGCGGATCATCAAGTCTCAGCAGGAATCTGAGGTTCTTGGGGTTAGCCACCGTAGTCTGGCTGCTGGAATTTGTTGGTGCGCTGATTGTCATGGCATATTCGTAACTTTCTCTATCATGACCCTCCGCCTCTTTCCCCTCACGGACCAGATTCCAGTGTTCATCAGAAACTGTGGTGTTCAGATCCGCTCGATGCTTTTTGATGCTTTTCGATGCTTGCTCGGCGGTATAGCCAAATAGGGTCTGCCAGCGCATGACAGAGCTCTCAAGGACCTTCACATCATCGAGATGGTGATCCTGTATGGCGTTTTGGGCCTTGGCGTTGAGTTCGCTTTGGAAATCCATACTGCTTAGAGGATGAGTGTAAAATTAAAAGGTCAGAGGACGAAAAGGGGTTGTAGAACGTGTATGTTCCTAAGGGAAGGCAGCCTTGAGTTAACTAACAACAGATTGATAAGAGCCACTCAAGGACATAAGCTTAGTGTGTCGGATTTCGAAGATTGCGAGAAAAAGAAAGCGACAGTGGAAGGGGGAAGCCAGTATTATGTAGTATCTCAAAGTCCGTTGGTTCCATGGATGGGAGAGTTGACTGTTCAAGGGCAATTTTGAGTCAACAATGAGTCAAGTCCTTCAACCTGTCATAACCTGGAGTTACACTTGCTTTTCCAAGGTCTAGCCGGCCGGCCCCATCCGTTCGACACCTCCTGCTGGGAATTTAGACAAGACTGTAAACGATATTTGTTGCCTCAATATACCACCGCGCATCATTTTGCGAGATTCGGAACCCAAATATTTTGGTAGCCCTAGGGCGAAAGTGTGTAGCGCAGAGAACCAACATTACCTATCAAAAATCGATCGTATGTTTCCGAGAAACGCTGTGATCTATGTTTGACAGCTACCTTGTCTAACTTCATAGGTCGATAGAACTGAGCTCGCCTTGCCTTGAGGTTCTGAATATGGCCCTCAACCTTCGGCTAGAGGACGCAGTGCTGCAGCGATGCGGATTCTGCATGTACATACAGCAAACAGATCAGTAGCGAGTCCCTTAAGAGGCTGTTCTTCGAGAGCCCATTCAGTCGCAATGCTCCCTCTGCCTAATACATTGCTCGTTAGTATCAGTTGTCCAAATTTGCACGTAGGATATGGGTATAGTTATGGCCAGTTTTCTTTAAAGATGGAAAAAACGGTAGAGGGACGAAGCTCCCAGTTGAATCGGACAATTTGCCCTCAACCAAAGAAACTTGTCTGAATATGTATAAAAAAAATGAGTATTCCAACAAAGGAGTTCTGGTCTATTTCACAACGAGGTATGTATCAAACACGTCTAAGATACGCCCAGGACTAAACAGGATATCAAAGCAGTAACCAAGATAACGAGTCTATCAAGTGTACAAAAAGGAAATCTTGGTATCTGTTGATCTAAAGAATCAAGGCCTGAGAAAGTATACGAAATTGTGACGAAAGGTCAAGCGCCTGCCACTCGGATAAGGAGCATGGGAAACTTCAACTCCGAATAGGCTCAGGGAAAACTAGCCAATAATAGAGGTATCCAGAATGCAGGTGAGAGAAAGGGGCAATCGAGAGTGTTTTATCACCGAGTGCCTTTACTTCTCAATCATCCGTTGTGGGGGTATTCTTTCAATATTTCAAACGAACGGAGTCACCATCGGAGAGAAATTTACTCATCTCTAAGCTTGCGGAAGAAATCAGTCACGCCGGTGAAAACGACAAGCAAGATACCACCACCAGGGCCTAATCTCAAAACCTTGGGAACGAATCCCTTGTATAAAGCGGCGAATCCTTCCTCCTTCATGACTGTTCCCAGAGCCGGCCAAGCCCAGTTGTACTTTGGGGTCTGGCCAGCTACGCGTGGGCTGTTTTGAATGCGCGACTTGACAACGTCCATGGGGGTGTTGACGATAGTACCAATGGTACCGCCGACGGTACCAGCAATGATATCATTGCGCATTTGCTGCTGCTTATTTCCGGGCTCGGCCTTGGGCAGCTGCGCGCGGATCTGGAAAATGGAACCAAAGTAGCCAGCGTTCCAAAGAATGTGGCGCCACAGGGTAGACTCGAGACCGTTGTACAGTGCAAGCGGGCCTTCCTGCTTAACGATCTTCTGCACGACGTCGATCATACCGTTGTATTTTCCAGCAGAGTTGCGATCCTGGAGACGAATCTTGACTAGCTCGAACGGAACGACGACAAAGGATTCAGTAGCACCAGCGGTGGCACCGGTAAGGATAGCCAGCGGCTGATTTGTCTTTTCCATCCCGAATAGAGATCGATAAAATGCGCCCCAGCTGTCGTTTGCGGCAAACTTGGTGGCTCGCTTTGGCGCCTCCATTAGGATGGGAGCAGTGATTCCACGGTAAAGGCGTGAGAAGCTGGCCGTATATCATGCCATTAGCATCCGGGTGGTCAGAAACTTGAATGAATATGCAAGTACCCTTCATTTTTGACAATCTTTTTGAAGCAGTCGACCATTCCATTATAGGCTTCGGCGCCGGTAGCTGAACCTTGTTGGAGCTGACTGAAATAGCAGGTTAGTAAATGATCGCAAAGACCAGGCGATGAGCAACAAGGCTTGCTGCTACTTACACTCTTGTTTTGACGACATCCAAAGGATACCTGGGTCAATTGTAAGCATTGGTGTCTCATCATGAAGCACCAGGGGTGTCGCACATCACAAGAATCTAGGACCAGCGAGATCTCGGTCAGAATAGAAGAGATAGGCAGAGCAAAGCAAGTACATACCTCAGAAACACCAGCAACAGCACCAGCTGCAAACTGGTATGCGAATGGCAAAGGCTTCTTATCTTCAGACATGATTGCGGGGGCGCACGCGAGCGAACAAACAGAGCTGAAAGATGACAACTAGATATGATTCTAAATTCCAAGTTCTTGACCCTTAGATAAAAAGAAAAAAAACCAATTCTATCCCAAAAGATAAGCGCACAATTGTTAAAGAGAGGAGAGGTGAGGAATGAGTGAATTCTGAACTTTGCGGGAGTTGAGTAATGAACGATGGTTGATCGCGGGATTTCGTGGAGATCGCTCGGTAAGAAAAGCGGCGATTTATTTTGCCAGGAGCCGAGATTTAGAGTTTTAATCTTCACCCGTAATTCGGGGTTCGGATTTATATATTTCCGATGCGCATAAGTTGGGGCGGATTAATTATTTGCCGAGAGCCCGAGCTGAGTCACATGATCTGATTTGTGCTCTTTATCTAATCAGATCCAAGTCACGCTCGTGTCACGCACGTGCTTTCATTTGTTGACGCGTCGGGGACTCGAGACGCGTTTTCAACTTCCTCGCCATCATATGAGCATCTTCTTGCTGCACGCCGCAATTGGATCAGGCTATTCGACTATTATCAGGAATGTTACCCGCGAAGTGATGCCAGAGTCTTATTGCCCCTCTCCGAACCAATCGTGAATGTCATGCCAGACGACCCTTTTGCCATTTCCGCCCTCACCATATCCAAATTGAATTCTTATCGCTATATTGATATTAGCACATCCCATATGTCTGCTTTGGATAAAAACAGTGATAGCAAGGCAAGCTATCAAGCTGGCTTCCAGGAACCATGCCTCCCCCCGCTTACAGAATCGAATGAAAGTGCCGCCTCGGAATCGAACAAAGAGAATAACCTGCCCAATGATCGGGAGATTAAAGCCGAGTCCATTTGCCCTCACACGCCAGCTCACAGGATACCACTGGCTGATTTGATTAGCAATACCGAAGATGCATTTAGCAAAGCACCTGGAAAGGTTTTGACCCCCGACGACCATGTCTACTGGGACCATAGAAGCCCAACCTCCAAGAATAAACTGCGCTCGTCAATCCGTCGCAGCAAGAAGCGGGCTCGCAGCTCCTCACCAGCTAGCTCGCCGTTGAATAGAGATGTCTCTGAACTACAGACGGTCCAACCAGTGCTAAAAACTCCTCAGCACGACGTAGCTGCTGAGTTGTGGAGCAAATATGTCAGCAGAAACAATGGACAAATGGACGGCGATCTTCCAAAGTTCCATCTCTCACAACTCAGGTCATCCCCCCGGACTCCGGCACCACAGTTGCGAGTTGCGAGAGATGGATCCGGGTTACGAAGAGCAAACAGCTGCAATGTCGACTGGCCTACCTCCAATAGCAAACGAAGGAGGCTCGACTATGACCAACAACGAACCAACAACATCCGCGATGGTTTTACCCGTTCACGGGCCTCGCTATTGGCGGCGGACAGACCAAAGTCTTCCAAGATCGGTCTTTTGGTCGAGAAGATCCAAGAGACATTCCTGAAGCATCCCAGGGATGATCCGCATGCACCCTCTAGTTCCTCTCCGCTGCCTGAACGGTCTGATAGTATGGACGATGACTGCCCTGAACCACCACCCAAGCAACCAATTCGAAATGAGCCGATTGACACGCCATCCAAATGTGCGTCCGGTATTCGTCATGGCAACCAGGCGATGCCATGTGCAGATTCAGAAGAGAAGTCAGACATCAACGGAACATCTTCGGATTTTGGTGATGATGACCTGGACCGTGATTTTCTCGAGCTTGCGGTTGCATCGCCTAAAAAGCTTTTCCCCGCACAGGCAAGCCCACCAAAAATGAATGAACCATCGAAGACAATCAGGGAGATTCCAAAACTGGAACCAACTAAACGCCAGCAGGATACCTTTGAAGGGGCAATTTCTGACACTATAGATGGATTTGATGATGATTATGATGAATTCGACGACGGGATTGAAGAGATTATGGCCCAATATGATGCAAAGGACTTGTCTGCTGGTCAGATAACGACTAATGATCAGGCCCTAAAGGTCCCAGAGCAGCAAGAAGCCGTGAGCGGCGAGGCTGATAAAAAATATGAAACGAAGGATAAGAAAAAAACAGAAACAGGAATTGTTGCTACTTTTACGTCCGACGATGAGTTTGATGATGATATTGATTTGGAAGCGATTGAAGATGCAATGCGGAAGGAGACTGGGGTTGCTGCTACTTCTCATCAAGTTGGTCTGCCCCTGTACTCATAAAAGTATCTGCTTTAGATATATTGCTAAGAGATACAAAAGCATCCTAAGCATTCCCAAGCTATCCAACGCTATCTCATTCTAGATTGCGCTGAGAACACCTACATCAAAAGCAATGGCCGATCGCAGGTTCAAAAGGTACTGCAATATATTTCTTTTCTAAGCCCTGATCACTGCTAATTTTTGGTAGGTATTATTTGTCCAAGAGGAAAGGACGAAGCAAAATCGAGCCATCACGTTAAGAGAATCGTGGTTTGACACACCCTGTGCAAAAGGCTACTATATTCACCTCATCGGAGAGTTTGATGCCGCGGGACAGTGCATAGTGGATGATGCTAATAGCATGATCATTCTTCATCCCGATCACCTCATTTCTGCGACTGTCGTCGCCGATTCCTTTTCGTGTCAACGACGGTCAGTGCTTCAGGACCGCGTCAAGGCGACGGGCGAGGCGTCAAAGCCTCAAGTATATGGACATATTCTTCATGAGATCTTCCAAGAAGCACTCAAGGCCAACCGATGGGATTTGAACTGGTTGAAAGACCTTATTGGAAAGATCTTGCCGAAGTATTTGGAGAGTTTGTACGAGATTCACATGGAGCCATCCGAGGCTGCATCCTATCTCCAAGCTAAGATGCCTGCATTAAAGGCTTGGGCGACGTCGTTCCTACATAACCAGCCAACTGTAAGTATCTTATTTCGGTGTTTATATCGGATCGTTCTGCTAATCATTCCATTAGTCCGAGTCTACCATTGAGGATAGAAATGGGACAAAAGCGCGACTGTCCATAAACAAACTTCTTGAAGTTGAAGAGCATGTTTGGTCCCCTATGTACGGATTGAAAGGAAATATCGACGCAACTGTCCAAGCGGTCCTTCAGGATGGAGCGGAACAGAAGACTTTGACGGTACCCCTGGAACTTAAGACTGGAAAAAACAGTACCAACGAAGCACACAGAGCGCAAACGGCGTTGTATTCCTTACTACTTTCAGACCGTTACGGTAGGCTGAAATGGAACCCCTGCTTATTACACATGCTAACCTTTATAATACAGATATCGACGTTACTTTTGGAATATTGTATTATTTGGAAGTATCAAAAACGCATCGTGTCCGGGCTCTACCGGCGGAAATTCGTCAGATGATACAGCAACGAAATCGACTGGCTGGATACGTCCGTGAACGGCTCGAGCTGCCCGAGATGCTGAAAAATCCTCGTTTATGCAATCAATGCTATGCCAAAACCGCATGTTTTGTGTACCACAAGCTAACAGATGACGGTGACGGAGAGACCAGTGGTATGGGGAAGAATTTCAACGAAATAGTCGGCCATCTCAGCCAATCTCATTCAGTGTTCTTCAAGAAGTGGGACCACTTGTTGACCCAAGAAGAAAAAGAGATGATGAGATTCCGCAGGGAGTTATGGACAATGCTAAGCACTGAGCGAGAGGCTGTTGGTCGTTGTTTTAGTAACGTTGTGATAGAACCAGAGTCCGCATTTGAAGAAACCGATGGACCAAAGATTAATCGGTTCCGCTATACCTTTGTCAAGGACAAGTCTGCGCCAGGATTCTCTTTTACGGAGTCTCAGATCACGGTCGGGGAACCGATCGTGGTATCTGACGAGAAAGGCCATTTTGCTCTCGCCAATGGCTACGCTGTGCAAGTAAGTTCAAGGAGGCTCACTGTTGCTGTTGATCGAAGGCTGCACAATGCTCGAACGAAAATGCCGGGTTTCGACTCTGTGCGAAATCAATCGTATGTCGGAATCATGGAGATTGGCGGTAAGAAATTGGCGAACTCCAGGGCCGTTGAAGAGGAAGAAGTCACGTTGTATCGGGTCGACAAAGATGAATTCAGCAGCGGCATGGCGACTGTCAGGAATAATCTTGTCTGCATGATGGACAAGTCTCTCCCCCGGTCGAGGCAGCTGAGAGATTTGATTATAGATGGCGTCCCGCCGTCATTCAAGTCATTGTCAACCGTTCCGAAGCTCCCTGCGTCGGCACAGGCGACCTTGAACGTCGATCAGAAACAGGCTATAGAGAAGGTCATGAGTGCAAATGATTATGCTCTGGTGCTTGGTATGCCTGGAACAGGAAAGACTACGACTATTGCCCAGATTATTCGTGCTCTTGTGTCGCAGGGCAAAAGTGTGCTCCTGACTTCGTACACGCATACGGCCGTGGACAACATCCTTCTCAAGATTCGAAACGACAAGATCAGGATTTTAAGACTTGGAGTCCCGGGAAAGATCCATCCAGAGGTTAAACAGTTTGCCGACCTTGCAACTGTACCAAAGAAGTCTATTGAAGAGCTGAAGCATTCGTACGAAGATTCACAGGTGGTTGCGACCACTTGTTTGGGGATCAACCACTGCGTTTTCAACAATCGGACGTTCGACTACTGCATCGTCGATGAAGCATCGCAAATAACTCTCCCCGTCTGCCTGGGGCCAATTCGCATGGCGAAGACGTTTATCCTTGTTGGTGACCACTACCAACTTCCTCCTCTCGTCCAAAACAAAGAAGCGCAGAAAGGAGGTCTGGACGTAAGCTTGTTCAAACTCCTCTGCGACATGCATCCATCTTCAGTTGTGAACCTGGAGCATCAATATCGGATGAGTGAGGAAATTATGCTACTCTCGAATACCCTCATCTACTCAGGCCATCTGAAATGCGGTACACCTGAAGTAGCATTGCGGTCATTGAAGATCCCTAATATCAATGGTTTAAAGCAACACCATATCACGCCCCAGCAAGCTTCGTCACGGCCGTCACCTTGCTTGGGACCAAGCCACGGACGCTGTTGGCTTCGTGATCTCCTGGACCCACGCGCAAAGGCCCGTCTCGTCAATACTGACTTGCTCAAGCCCGAAGCGGTAGAATCCGCCAATGGCTCACGCATCGTAAACTCCATCGAAGCCACTCTGTGTACTCAGCTCGTCGAATCGCTCATCTCCGTCGGAATCCCAGCACGCGAGATTGGCGTCGTGACACTGTACCGCAGCCAACTCGCGCTTCTCAAACAGAATTTACGCCGTCATGGCCCTGATCTGGAAATGCACACTGCTGATCGCTTCCAGGGCCGCGATAAGGAGGTGATCATTATGAGTTGCGTCCGGAGCAATGCAGAGCACAACGTGGGCGATCTGCTGCGTGACTGGCGCCGTGTCAATGTTGCGTTCACACGGGCACGGACGAAGCTGCTTATCGTGGGCAGCAAAACGACGCTCCGTGAAGGTAACGAGCTGCTGGGTAGATTTGTGAAGCTTATGGATGGGAAAGGGTGGTGTTACAATTTGCCGCCGACGGCGGTGGAGGGTCATGTCTTTGAGGACTATGGACTGACGCAGCTTAGTCCGCCGAAGAAGCGGCGTGGCTCGATGAGTCCGAAGAAGAAACAGAGCCCGGTGAAGAAGAACAAGCAGAGCCCAATGAAGAAGCCGGCACGGACTGCTTTGAGTCCGGTGAAGAACCGGGGTAATCTATTCAACGTGGGTGGCAAGAAGGCGGAAAAAGTAGGAGGTAGAGGGGCACATGCGGTGAAGCTGGTAGGGAATAGGCCTGTGCTGAGGGATTTGTATAACGATATGCTTGGATGAGTCTTCTTTTGGTGTACGTTTTATGGATGGTTTGATTGTAGGACTTTGGCTTGGTTTTTGCATCGTAAGGGATTTATGATTTTGGTTTATGACTAGGAGTATGTCAACCTTGTGAGAGAATGAGCTTTTATATCAATGCCAACAGTCTTGGACGTCTTTCAAGTGAGTTTATCTGTAAGTTGTAGTATTGAGTACAACGTAGTCCTCTTAGATAAAGTAATATAGCGTGGAAAATGAAACGGAGAGTTCAAACATACGCCTAGGAGCCTTACCATGGGCGCCCAACATACTCCCAGCAAACAAATGTTCGTTGTGGAGGGTCCTTTTTTTCAGGAGTAGCAGAGGTTCCAACTTGCTTAGAATCAACCTGCGTCTGAGGAAGCGTCAATATCATATACCCATCTTTCCCCTCGACAGCTTGCTTTCCCAACGCGGAAGAAGTAATAGCAAACCAGGAGTTGAAGTTTGCGGTACCGTGCCTAAAGGAGAGACGTGTTAGTTTGACCTGAACGGATTGATATATGAAAGTTGGGACTGGTCCTGCAAATGACCCTGAACTTACAGCATGGCTATAAACAGCTGGGTAGTCCATTTGTTTGGGATTAGTCCCCTCCAGGTAAGCTTGACTAGATTCTGTGATGTGCAGTGCTCTCGATCGGGCACCTCGTACCGGCTCAGATAGGGGTCGATAGAGTCATCCGCGCATATACGTGAGGCTTCCAAAAGGGCGAGTGCAAGCCATTCTTGTATTTCATTGCAGGTTCCACGGAGGAGCGGTGGGGCCTTGTTGTCCTCTGCTGTTGAAAACGTGGATGGAGTGAGTGGAGGTGTGAGAATGTTTCGGAGATGTGAGGTCTTTGGCGTAAGGGAGGATATTTGAGGTTGGTGTTTTCGAATGGGTGCATCTAATCTTGATGTTAGAAAACAATGCTCTGAACGTAGAAGCTGGAGTTGTGTGAGGGTATTACCTTCATCGGACAGGTTTGCGGATGGCGATATATCGCAGAATAGCCACGCGACGGACTCATTCAATACATTTTTGAATGCCCATACTATGCGCTCAAATCCTTTCTTGCCATGCAGCATGGATGGTAGGCGGAGGTTTATTTCCACGACTTAATCGCGCCATCTCCCCTGTTAGTAAACGCATTTGAAAAACGGTCGTGGAAGATATACATACCATATCTTGACGCTACGTGCTTTTTGCCTCCACTGCGTATGGATTTGCCAACCAGACCAGCTCGTTCGTAAGAACTTTTATCAAGCCACAATCTAAGAACGCCTGGGGATATAAGGCCCGAGAGCGGGCCATCGATATCAGCTTCTTGTCCAACCCCCTAACAGCCACAGACCCAAACAGGCAACGCACCATCTTTGAGGGAGTATACATTGTCCACACCGCTTCTTCCCTCTGAAATCATCAAGATGTCACCTATTTGGCCGATTAGCCATGGTCCACGGGAGGGGAAGGGGGAGGGGGATTTTTCGCCCATTATGAAGGGGTATATTCACGTACCAATCTTGACGTATTTGTTGAAAAATTCCCCCTCAAGGATATCTGAAAGGGACATGAAGACTTTGGCATATTGGCAATCGCTGATTTTACTTGCAATTGATCCCCAGACTGCCTGATAGATTTCTTCGGGCAGGATAAGTTCCGTCTATATACCTGTCAGTTCATCAAGTTCAAGACAATCCAGCCTGTAAGGGCAAATGGCTCAATGGCAAAAACATACTGAATGGATAAAAGGATGACTTGAAACTGCCTGAAAAGGGAGCTTCTTGGTCGGTGGCTGTTTGGGATCGATGCTACGAGGAAGCTGGCCGATCGTGGTGAAGCACTTTTCACTCCGCAGGCCAGCGTCGCTGATATCAAACATTGCGTCTACTGACTAGAAGCCAATTGACTGAAGAGATTAGAGATGCAGCACAAGATATGAAGTGAACAACTTCAGAGTGGCCGTTTTGATCGTCTGGCAATTTGTGCTGATCAGCTCTAACAGACGGTTTCACCACAGATGTCAAAATTGAATGCTTGATCAATCAATTGCAGACGACGGCTAGAAGAGTGAACTTTCATGTAGGGGAGTTTCAATTTCGATCTTATTTCTAGATGTATCAACTAGAGAAGTGTTGTCTCGCGAAATCGCAAAATATTGAAGCTCCCGTGATTTTCCCCATCGTGACATGACGTGATGAAAGACGAACTGAATGAATGAAACTCCTCCCAACCTCGACGGCAAAGGCACACTTCTTAGCAATGTCACTCTTATAAACCAAACTACAGTGCTCTGCACGCCTTCAAGATGCCGCCTCCACCTCCATCACAGCTGATCGCGAAGGATCGCTTCGGCCATCTATTCGGAAGACTCAGAACCCAGAGCTACACGGATCCGAATGCGCGTGGACCTGGCTCTCACAGGTAGCTAACTTTCATGTCTGTCCTGGACCTTTACTGAACTAACTTCTTTGTCTCTGCAGCATTCGTACTCTGGCATGGAATCCTACAGGCCTTCTCATCGCGACGGGAGCTGCCGACCGCACACTGCGCATATGGAACCCTGAGCGTCCCGACGTGAGATACTCGACTGAGCTACGCGGACACGCGTCTGGCATTGAACAAGTGGCATTCAATCCCGTTAAAGAGTCTGAGCTTGCGAGCTGCTCGACCGATGGGACCGTTCGCTTCTGGGATGTGCGCTCCAAGAGCTGCGTCAGTCGCATTGATATCGGCGGCGAAGCATTTACTCTGTCCTGGGCTCCAGACGGCAGCGTGCTTCTCGCAGGACGAATGGTACGATATATCTCAAATACATATACACACTCTCTATCAGAACTAATCTTCTCTCTACCTCCTAGGACGACACTCTTGTCCCCATCTCCGTCGACTCAACCTCCTCCCCAACCATACACATCCCCTCAACCAGCACTCCCGCCAAACCAAATATAGCAACAATAGCAACAACAACCCCCTCCTCCACCGGCACCGCTGGCTACAAACCCCTCCTCTCCCACAAACAACCCGTCCGCACCAACGGCACCGCCTTCTCCCACTCCCCATCCTCCCTCTTCCTCACCACCGGCGACGGCACCGTCCAAGTAACCTCCTACCCGACCTTCACCCCCCTCCACACCCTCAATGCCCACACCGCCGCCTGCCTCTGCGTCTCCCTGAGCCCTACATCGCGCTACCTCGCCGTCGGCGGCGGCGACTCCCTCATCTCCCTCTGGGACACCACAGACTGGATCTGCAAACGCACCGTGTCCAGCTCCGGCGGCGGTGCCGTGCGCGCCATCAGCTGGAGTTGGGATGGGCGGTTTATCGTGGGTGCGTGTGACGAGGTGGACTGTGCGGGTGTGGGGGTGGAGGTGTTTCATGCGGAGACGGGGGATAGTGTGTATACGGTGCCGATGGATGGGGTGCATGTGGTGCCGGCGGTGGCGTGGCATCCGTCGAGGTATTGTTTGGCGTATTCGATTTATGCGGATGGGATGGGGCCGAGTAGTAATGGGTTGAGGATTGTGGGTGCGGGTGGTGGTGGGTTGTGATGTTGTCGAGTTCTCACTAAACAAAAAGCGGACTTGATACCTATTTGTTCTTCTGCTTTAGAATTCTTGTGTTGACGACACGAGGTTATGTAGATTTATAGTCATGGCATTGGTGATTTGGTCAATGAATCATACTTAGGAGTAGATGCATGTCTTGTAATATACAGAAATGAAATCCAAATAAACCTATTATGACTGCAAAATTATGTGTCAGTCCATAATCAAGTACCCATATATACCACTAGCCAGCGCCGGAAGCAGTAAACCAACACCAGAGAAGAGAACCAAGGGATATTTTGCCTCCTGTAAACTCCCCGGTAGTTGTGATCCCCAAGTATAAGTGTTCTCACGGACTCCTGCCTTAAAACGCTGGAAGATAAGTTTTATTAGTAGAGGATTGTCATGCAGTTACCCGCTCAGCTTTGCCAATTGTTCCAGTCTTGCTCACTAGCTACATTGGGCCAATTTAGATCAAACGAGAAAAGGTCAATGCTGGCACTCGGAGTCGAAGCAAGAGGCGCTGCGCTTCCTCTTTGGGATTGAGATTGTTCTTGTTGTGAAGTGTAGCTCCACGGAGCGGGAAACGCGAAGGGGTTGCTGGTGGAAGGGTCGGTGGCACTAGGAAAGGACGACATATTGGTCGGTATGGTGTTGGTGTCAAGATTTGACGAGGATGTGGAAAGGAATCCACGAGACTGTGACGATTGATGTTGGTGTTGGTTCGGTGGGGAAGGTTGGTCAACGTTCTGTGGCGATGAGGAACTGTTTGATGTGTGATGGGTGATGGGTGTCGAGTGGTCAGAACCAGATGGCTGACGATCGCTCGAGGCACTCATGTCCGTGGAGACATCCATTTCCATGATAAAAGTTCGTATTCGGTCGTCAGCGAGTGGTGAAAAGGAGAAGTCAGCGGTGCTGCCTAGAACATGAGTATCGGTAGATGTGCTATAATGTGTCGACTGTGTTGCCGGTTGCTTTTTTTGTTGTTGAGGTGTCGGTTTCTGGCGGTTAGGGAGAGAAGTGGGTGGTAGAAATCCGGCGTGGGAATATGGACCTCCGGGGTTCTCACCGCAGAAATGGGGTATCCCTTTGCCCGTAGAATCGCCTCCCGGAGTCAGATTTGAATGCCCAGACTCCTTATTCTGCTACGTACTAGTGGTTAGCTCTCTTCAGAACAGCTCTTCTATGATTGGAAACATACCCCTGCACCTGGGCAGCCAGCGGTGAAAATGCCCAAATTGGAATTTTCAAGATCAAACTCGAGCTGAACAAGAAAAGAATGGCTAAGTGGATTTTTTGTTTTGAGCGCATTCATGGCAGATATTAGAAACTGGAGGGACGAGCGGACTGTCAGATCCTCTGGTCGGGATTTGAGATATTGGACGAAAACACGCGCTGCTACATATAAGCAAAACACAAGGAAAGGATGAAACTATGTAAGTTCGTGTTATTAGCGATCTACCCAACTCTGTTGGCAGCCCTCAATGAACTTACGCCTGTCAAGTCAAGGTGACTTATCATCTTCATGATGTTGGTGATCTGGTCAGCTGCAACGATGCAACGACGCTTGCTCTCCGCGGAAATTTGGTGAGGCATTTCGTTCTTTTCTGCTTTGAAAATCGCAGCCTGATGGAGGCAAATGGTTGAAGTATGGATGCACATGTTGCAAAAAACGACGCTGGGGTCACCGAGTCCTTCTGGTAAGCGCAAATGACTGGGGAGAGAAAGGGACGTGTTGAGGACAATATTATCCAGTGCTCGATGACGCTTCCAAAACTCCCCGTTGAGATCGTGATCGTTATCAGTTGTCGACGGACGATGGAGGTGGTGGAGATTTCTACCCAGGTGGCAGGTGAGAATCACAACCGCACCAAAAGGCGAGAGTGTAGACACGCCTTGACCAGATAGAGCATCTGAAAGTGACATGCTTTTTTCTGCGCGACAGTTGAGAAACGCTTCGTCAGAAGCGGGGAGATATGTCAGAATCTAGCCAAGGTTTGTGCTTAGTATTTGGAGATTTCCAGGAAAACCAGTACCAGTGCTCAAATGACTTACATCTCGTTCATCTAGCATCATGGGCCAACCCGTCCCAATCGAAGCGTAACGGTCCTGTGTGAATGCCAACCAAAAGGTCCTTCTTCGTTCTTCCCGCTCTGTCCAATCGCGAGGCGGTGGTAGACATTGTTTGACATCCAAACCAAGACCGTCATGCCGGTGCAGTCCCATCATCAAGGCCAGTCTCATGGCTCTGCCTGTACTCATCCAAGCTCGTGGAAAGTACATCATTTTGTACTCGTAGGTGCCAATCAAACACCAGCATTGGGCGTGAGCAACGGTGACAATGGACTCGCCAAGGCTTTTCATCTCATCTAGCTGTGCATATTTTCGAGCGCGATTGTACAGGTGGAGGTGTAGAGACTGATATCGATCTGTGGCGGCCGCAGCAAGTGCCCACATGATATACCGTAAACAGACTGGAGGTCTCATCGGCGGAGAAAGGTTCATGGCGGCATAGTGTCTTGGTTTATGGATCATAGGGCATGAAGGGTGGACTTTCTGGAAATATATTTCATACCTAGATAGCTCGGTCAATCTCTGTCCATTGGGCATTTCAGGGGATCCAAGCTTACAATTCATCAATAACCTCTTGTACCGGAAGAGGTTCCTCCAAGCCCATGCTAATCATTTCCCACGAAATGTTGTCTCTCGATGCGATGCCGGGTTCCGTGAGGCCAGCAGGGTTCGACGGCAGGTCCATAAACGTACCCAGTGGTCCGGTCGGTTCACGGTTCATCGAGTCTAATGGTGGAGTAAGGTGAGGAGCCTCAACCGTGAACGCATTGTGTAACCGGTCTGGACGAGCATCTTGCATGGAATCCGCATTCTGCGCACCGTCCGGCGCATCCTGACCCTTGAGGAGAGTCTCAACCTGCGCTGAAACTCGTGAACAATCCACATATGTTAGCATCAATTCACGATTGTATACATTCCTTATACGCCATCGAGAGAATACCTAATCGAGCTTCCAACTGCTTGACGTATCCCCGTTTAGGGCCACTCTTCTTCCTCACTTCATTGTATGCACAGTCATGGCCCAGCCGAGCACAATTCCCACAGTTGGGTTTCTTTCCATCACACCGTAGCTTTCTCCGTCTGCAGACCATGCAGGCAATCCGCTTAGGACGCGGAACATAGCCAGCAGTACTCTCATTGGACTGAGGTTCGTTTGTAGAGGCACTGCTCGTCCCTTTGGGAGCCTCATTGTTAAGCTGCGATGCGGATGGCTGCGTTGGCACGACAGGTGGCTGTTGAAGCGCGGCCGGGCGCGAGAAGTTGACGGTACTCATGCTGGCCCGCAAAAAGATGTTGGGGGAACGATGACGAACGGAGACAACAGAAGGATTTGAATCTATCCCAAGGCGTCGATCAACAAGCATCCAAGTCTACTCGTACTGAAGCTCGTTACTATGACGATATCTATGTCGGACGGGGCCTCGACGTACTCAAAGTTGAGGGTTGACGCAGTGAAAGACGGCCATGACATTCTCTCTCCAGAGCAGGTTATAAAGATGGTGAGAATTACTGATTGAGTCCTCGCGGACATGGATCTCACGGCGACCAGCACAGCAATCGAGGCTTCGTCGTCTCTTCGTGTTCTCGCAGCGAATGAGCTTGGCCGCGCAGAGTGGGGGAGCAGAGGTCGACGCCCTACGCTAACCCGCATCGGGACTAGTTAAATGTTGGTGCCTGGCGCAGCCACTAGGCCCGATCTGGCTAGCGTCGTCCGGGGCCCCTGGCGCGATTTGCTCATTGTGCATCCAATATCAACTTCATCCCAAGCTGAGCTGCGGTCTCTCTGTCGCTCGTGCTTTGATCTCAGCCTTGTCCTTGGGGTTGGAGTGTTTTCTCAGCTTCATTTTGAACTGCTCGCTGCGTGTGGGAACTTACTCTACTAGAAATCATGCTGAACAGGCAATGCTTAATACCTGCAGCAACTCATAAAACCACCACTCTTAGTTTTGACACTTAACGCTTGAAATCGTCGTCCTACCGTTCTGCCACACCCTCCAACGTCTTGTCGAAGCGAAAACAAAATGGCGTCTCAGAGCGATCAACTAGACCTGCTGCATGAGCTTGGTTTGTCCGAAGATGAAGATCTCGTCGCAATCCAGCAAGAGTCGGTGGAGGCAGAGAAGTGGCTTCAACACCGCAGAGACCAGGAACGTCGCGATGCAGCGCTAGCCAGAGCACTTCAAGAGAGTCTGCACGAGCCAGAGCCGTTGCAGCCATCATCCCTCCCTCGAACTGCTCCTCAGGCGATGGCCAGTTTGCAACAAAGCTCAATGCGGGCTCTTCCGCGAAATCCAACCTACACACAACAGTCCTACGCACCGCAGCCTTCTTACACACAACAACCCTACACACCCCAGTTGCCTGCTCAGAAATCCCTACCACCGCCAAATATCAATCACGGACCTCGAAACCCCGTCACCCGGACTGCCGCAGACACTCGCATGGATGTGATCGATCTCACAGGGAGTAGCCGGCCTGTCCCGCCCAGTCGCCCTTCCCAGGTGACTCGACCAGGCTATCAGATTGTCAACCCTTCGATGCCATTGCATCACCAGCAACTACAACCAAATCCATATGCGATGTATGACCCGTCCCAGCATTACTCGCAAATGCACCCTCACCCTCACCCTCACCCTCACCAGCAGAGCCAGGCGATGGACCTTCAAAAGCACCACCGCAGTTTACCAATATCGGGGGCCCTTCCTAGTCACATGAATGACTATGAAGTATATGATGAATACGACCCATACGCTGAATACGAAGAATATGACGATGGCGAAGATGTTGAACTCCTGCGAGCAGCTGCTCTGGCAAGCGAGAACCTTGTTAGGTCCGCGCAAGCCACCGTGGCATCTGCATTACTGAATCCACTTTACCACCTAGGGTGAGTTGATACTTCTGCTCTATTCTATCGAGGTAACTAACGTGTCTTGTTAATAGTTCAATGCAAAATATCAACGCTGTCTCAACCCCAGAAGAGATCACGAAAGAATTAAAAAACCTTCTGGACAACATTCGACCAGACCAAGACCTAAATAACAATCGCGAAGGCACGCCTGAAGCTCTAAAGTACAAGCTAATGGAGCATCAGAAACTTGGCCTAGCGTGGATGAAATCCATGGAAGAGGGCTCAAACAAGGGAGGTATACTCGCTGATGATATGGGGCTTGGGAAAACCATTCAGGCTTTGGCGCTTATGGTCTCGCGACCGTCGACCGACCCCGAGCGAAAGACAACCCTCATCATTGCCCCCGTGTCTCTCATGCATCAATGGAAGAGAGAAATCGAGCAGAAATTGAAAAGTGGCCGCCACCAGCTTTCCGTTTACCTTCTTCATGGCGATAAAAGAATTACAGAGTTCAAAAAATTGAGAAAGTACGATGTTGTATTGATATCGTTTGGTACGCTTGCCTCCGAACTCAAGCGCAAGGAGGAGCTCGAGCAGATTACAAAAACGAACCCCGGACTCCGTGATAGGCACCCTTTAAGCCAGAGACTGCCTATCCTTGGAGACACATCCAAATGGTACCGTGTTATTATCGATGAAGCTCAATGCATCAAGAACAAAGGCACCAAAGCCGCAAAAGCTTGCTGCGCCATTAGATCTGTGTATAGATGGTGTATGAGCGGAACTCCTATGATGAACAACATTACAGAACTATATTCCCTGCTCCGCTTTCTTCGAATCGGTCCATATAATAACCTCGAAACGTTTAATACGGTAGGTCCATCCAAGTCTTTTGGTCTGATCGCATGCTGATTTCCTGCAGACGTTTACGACGCCTCTAAAACGAGGTTGCGAAACAACCCGGGAGCGTGCCATGCAGAAGCTGCAAGCTTTGTTGAAGGCCATTCTCCTCCGTCGAACCAAGACATCAAAGATTGATGGCATGCCAATTTTGCAATTGCCTCCTCGGACAACCGAAAAGGTTCATGTAGTTTTCAGTGAGGATGAGCAAGAAATCTATCGGGCTCTTGAGACATCAAGTCAAATGCAATTCAACAAATATCTCAAGGCCGGAACGGTAGGACATCATTATTCCAACGTTCTGGTGTTGCTACTACGGCTTCGCCAAGTTTGCTGCCATCCACATTTGATTCAGTTTCCTGGTACGGACAATAATGTCAATGTCAATGAGGTCAAGGAAATCGATTTGGTCGCCAATGCCAAATTGTTGAGCGTTGAGGTTGTCACGCGTTTGAAAGAGAACGACGATTCCGAATGTCCAGTTTGTATCGACGCTGTGGAGAATGCCATTATTTTCTTTCCTTGCGGACATTGCATCTGCGCGGAATGCTTTGCAAGGATTTCGGATCCGTCTCAAGGCGTGGCTCAGGGCAATGACGGCACGGTTGAGATCAAGTGCCCGAAATGCCGTACAAAAATTGATCCGAAGAAGGTCACTGATAACATGTCATTCCAGAAAGTTCACGTCGCTGGAGAAGGTGAAGAAGAGATCCAACCTGACACCAATGCAAAAAACGGTGATGACGATAACAGCGATAGTGAAAGTGAAAGTGACGATTCTTCAGATGATGGAACTTTACGTCACTTCATCGTCGATGATAGAAATGGCTCCAACGGTAGGAAAAGGAAGCGAAAGCCCAAAGCTCCACGGAAGAAGAACATGGCGGATTTGAAAAAGGAGTCGATGAAGAATGCAAAAGCAAAAAGAAGATACCTGCGACGCTTGGAGAAGACCTGGGAGACGAGCGCCAAAATCGACAAGGCGATGGAAATTCTCCATGAAATCCATAATTCCAGCAATGGCGAGAAGACAATCATCTTCAGCCAATTCACTACATTGCTAGATCTTCTAGAAGTCCCAATCTCGAGAGAGGGGTGGGAATGCAAGCGGTATGACGGCAGCATGAGCCCAGTCCAGCGTAATGAGGCTGTACTGGAATTCACCGATAATCCAAACTGCAAGATTATGCTCGTTTCCCTGAAAGCAGGCAACTCCGGACTGAACCTGGTTGCTGCGTCTCAAGTCATTATCTTCGATCCCTTTTGGAACCCATACATTGAAGACCAGGCGATTGATCGAGCCCATCGTATCGGACAGGTTCGGCCAGTCATGGTGCACCGAATTCTCGTAGAAAATACAGTTGAAGACCGTATTCTGGAATTGCAGGAGAAAAAGAGGGAGTTGATTGAAAGTGCGTTGGATGAGAAAGCTAGTCGAAGTCTGGGCCGTTTGGGGACCCGCGAACTTGCTTTCCTCTTTGTAAGTCCAGCTTCTTGCGTCACGGTGGTAGTCATTTTGAACGGTGATACTGACCTGCCTCGTCTAGGGTATTCAACGACAAACTTAAACCGGACCAGCATTTCTCTTTTCAGAGAAATAAGGGGACGCCCTCTTTTCCGTCATCTTCTTTCCCTACCCGCTTCTACATTCCCGTTGTCTTCTTTCCGAACGGATTTCAATTCAATGATACTGGCTTGAGTTACAGACACATGCAACTCATAAGGCTCGAGAGTTGTCAGAAGGGATTATCTGCGATTCTTATGCCTCCATAGTTTTGCGACTGTCCAACCTTATTTTCTGTACTCTCTGATTTTCCCATTTCTGGCATGTGTCTCCTTTTCTCCTTTTCTTTTTTCCCAGAGAACGGAACATGTCTTTCAGGTAAACGGCTGTATTCTGTTTTTTTGCTACTCTATCCTTCAGAGTCAACCCTTCTAATACCCATTTTTTTAAGTGCGCTTTGGCGCAAGTCTATCTCACCATCCCGGGAATAAGGCGCAAGTCATTTTCGGTACTATAGCTGTTTCCCCTTTCTCTCTCTTCTCTTTCTTCCCTTTCTTACCTTTTTTTTCTGTTTTTACTACGACTCCCCTTCTTACTACACCCCTTTTCCCCATTTTTTTATCTTGCACGTTTCGGATTGTCTCGTTTCAGTATTACACCAACAGGGCCGGGGAAGGGATTTTAAGGGAGGTTGTTTGATCAAATAGGAAGGCAAAAGGAAATATTCAGCAGGCTTATGCTGGGGTCGCATCGGGTGCACGGTGGGTAATGGAATGGGACGAATATCGGATTTTTCATTCGTCATTTTCTCGTCCCTGTTTTATTCTCTGCATCGGGTGGTTTTTTTTTTTTCTCAATCTTGATGAGAGACCGTAGCTACTATAAACATTAGTTACATAGATGTACGGAATACTGGCTGCATTTCTGAAGGTACTACTAATTCATTTCAATGTGCAACGCTTTTGTTGGCTACGAAATAAATTTGTTGTGAGCTACTACTGCTCTTTGTCCTCGTGCAGCTATTAAGCACTTCCATATACTACGCAGCAGAGTATGATGAAAATTAACTCCTCTGTGCGTCAGACTGACAGTTGACTCCAGCATGACATGCTTTAGGACCCTTGCAAGATCTTACCAACCTTGAAGATCTAGCTAGTAAGCTCCAGCCCTATATGTGGATTCCTCGCGACGTGATTTTGGTACGTATCGAACACATTGATTATAGAAATGGTCCAGGATTCGGTTCATGCTCTCTGCTTCATTGTATCAAGCCGCAAAAATTATTTTACTCAAGGTACGTGTAAAGTCATAAGTACCTTTCTCGTCATAAAAAGGGCCTAGGATTAGACCTCAAATTCGGTAGTAGTAGTAGGACAGGCATTCAATTTTTCTTCCATCTGTCATTCTTCGCATAAAATCCATAGATCCATTAAATCAAATAGGGTGATGGGTTTTTTTTTCTCTCGCATCCTGCCGTCAAAATATTCCTCATGTTATGGAAAACTTCGCAGCAATATTGTGGATTCATTTTCGCAACAGGATCCCGTTTGATCCTTGTCGCCTTTCGCGCTTCGGAAACCCGATCCTCCCTATGAATGCTAGGCGTAAAAAGAGCAATTTACAAATCACCGTCTTCTTCATCAGGGAGAGGCATCTGGGCAGCGCGTTCCATCTCCAGGCGCTGTTCCTCGAGGAGAGCGTGGTCGACTTGGACTTCGGGAGGAGCAAGAGCGGGTGCAGCGACGAATTCCTGAACCACATATTAGTTTTGACTCTGTGAGATAAATATACTAAATGAAACGCAAAGCACCCACCAAGCTCTGGTTGCCAACGAGCTTTCTGGCGAGCCAGAGGAAAGGCTTCTCAAAGTTATAGTTGGACTTGGCGGAGATATCGTAGTACTGAAGGTTCTTCTTGCGGTGGAAAGTAATAGTCTTGGCTTTCACTTTGCGTTCTTTGACATCGACCTTGTTACCGCAGAGGACGATGGGGATGTTTTCGCAAACACGGGTAAGGTCACCTGCATCACGGGTCAGTCGCGAAGCACGGCAGGAACTCAATCGGGGCGTACTCACGGTGCCAGGATGGGACGTTCTTGTAGGTAATGCGGGAAGTGACATCAAACATGATGATACCGCACTGGCCGTTGATATAGTATCCATCTCTGAGACCACCGAACTTCTCCTGGCCGGCGGTATCCCACACATCGAACTGGATGGGACCCAAGTTCTTTATATCACCGTTAGCAAAGGCGAACAGATAACGGTATCGAACACGCGACTCAGGTCGGGATCATGACGTACCGTGGTGAAACCGAGAGGGTGGACCTCGACACCGAGTGTGGCAATGTATTTCTTCTCGAATTCACCAGTAAGATGGCGCTTGACGAAAGTGGTCTATAGTTGAAGCACACAGAAGGTTAGCACTTGGATGTTATTGAATCTTTTTGATATCAATCAAAGTTCCCGTTGGGCAGGACATGAAGGTGGCCAACGCGGGGTAGTTGACAGCGAGCATCTCGCAAAGCATTAACCATCGAAGTAAGGTGTAGACAAGCAGCAGTGAGCACATGCGATAGCATCTTACCTTTCCAGTACCACCATCGCCGACGAGGACGAGTTTGAAGGTAGGTGTGCCTTGGGCGGGGGCAGCCATGGTGATGGGGTATGTGAGATTAGTATGAAGAGAAAAAGGAATGAGAACAGAGAAAGCTAATCAAAGTACAGTTAAATCAAGTTGCTGAAAGCGCTTGAGCTTTGTTGCTTGAATCTGAAGAGGTGGATGAGGGTTGCCAACGGGTGGAGTGAAGGGGGGAGATGGTGTTTATAGCGGTGGTGGTGATGGATGGAATTTTACCGGCAGGAGCAGCAACTTCTTTGACTTTGGCCGCCAAACAAAAACAACTTTTTGGGTGGGCTGTCGGTCACGTGAATGCTTTCTGCTGCCTGGCTTGGCATGGTGGGATGATGAGTCAGCACGGGCAGAACGGGGCGGTGAGGCCGCTTGTATTATTCATCGCCAGACGGTCAGAGGACATCGCTGTGGTGAGAGGCTGATCATTTGCTGCTGACTACGTTCTAGGACCAATTAGGGCACCAATCCCAAATCAACTGCCTTTCCTTCAACCCTGCATTGAGCACACTGCACGCTGGTAGGCTCGTTTTGTCCTCCGCACCGCGGTCCTGCAGCAGTCTAGGCAGCAATGGTGTCCAGACTATCTGAACCTTTCTGCAAGAACCTCCCTGGTTTTCTTTCGGCCAGCATCATACTCATCCAGAGATGCCAGTCCTCCTGCATTGAGCAATATAGGAGCTAGATTTTATGCAGAAAATGTAGCTCATTAGATGGGAACGAGGTGGCATCCTAGGAGACCGCGTCCTCCCCAGTCACGGCGAGGAGTCAACCGTAGGCTGAGGTTCGTGGTTCCCTGGCCAGATCCCGTCGCTCTTTCAATCTTGACAATTAAGGGCATCTACACGCGGCGTTGTTAGCCAGTCCTCGCGTACTGATAATGTCCGCCGGCATCAGGTATATACTTACCCCTTCATTATTCAGAACCACCTCTGAAATCTTCCGAAGATTGTCGTGATTCATCCAATTGACAATCCCAAAACTGCGGACTTTGTCTCCCACTTTCATGCCTGCCTGTGCTGCCGGGCTCCCATCCGTCACACTGTTGACCTTGGCAAATGGGGTTTCAGGCAACTGATTTTGACTTGATGACATATCCTCAGGAAGCTCAGGTGCGGCAGGCGGTACCTGCGACGTCTCGCCACGGGCTTCGCGATCTTTGATGTCAGCAAAGTAAGCGTGGACTTCTTGCTCGACTTTGGCCATCACTGCCTTGTGGTCGTTTCGAAGGTGTATGATTCGCGCTCTCGTCGTTCGAACTAAGGGGTAGGAGAAGAATTAGGCAACGAAACCTCCTGAGATCAAGGCGAAGCAAGGCACGTACTTTGAGCAATGTCCAAATCATCCCTTGGGAATCCATCAAATGTGAGCAAGGGCGTCTCCATGTTTACTCCATGCTAAACAGGAAACGAAATATTAGCTCAAGTCCATATTTCTGCGCCGTATCAAATAAACAGGGTTTATGGGATTCTCACGGACTGAAGAACCTCACTAAGAAGCTTTAGTTCAGCTTCAAGCTTTTCCTTTTCTCTAAACAACTGGTTCATTGTCAGCTTCGAGATGTCTCGGTCCCCTCCCATACGGGAGGTGGGGCCCGAAGGCACTGTCGGTGCGTGTAAGTCATCCATGGGTATTCCCATATCAGATATTTAGCTCGAGAAGTGGTTATAACCTCATCACAAAAAGCTGGTGGTTTTTCTTGATCGAGATGCTGTTGTGAGTTAGTTGAGTAACAACCCCATTGCATTGATTGATCTGATGTGTCGATGCATGCGGGCAGACAAATGACGACAGAAAGCTTTCGGCGTGGCTCTTACTTAGGGTCTTGGCACTTCCTGTCCAGATTGGCTTGGCATCAACCTCATCGCAAAGAACACTCGAACGCGGCCACCATGAGAATGCGGATAATGGCCTTTGAACGCATGGAGAGTACGTGTGAGTTGGTGATGAGATGCTAATATCCTTTGATATCAAAACTGGTCATCGGACAATATCGTATCCCCTTCAATTCAACATGCACCGGTTCAGTTGCAGCACGCGCGCCCCTGTACAGTACATACAGTATGTCCCAGACAAGGGAGAACCTTCTGGAGAACATCTCCAGGTTTGCCGTTTGAGGTGGAATACCCAAATATACACTCTGCGACAGGCTGGGCTTTTAACGACGGAATTCTGCGTCCACAATTCACTTTTCTATCCTGCTGAAGGGTAGAATTGAAAGCGACTCATTCGTAGTGTCGAATGAGAAAAAGTGAGTATTCGATGCCCAGAGTACCCTTACCGGCGTGCCACGCCCGGAGGCTGGACGATATACCCAATAGGACAGAGTTGTTGCAGGAAGTTTGAACAATTGTTGAGGTATTGTCTGGAGTGGAACAAGACACTTTCTTCGAGCTTGCCATGCCGTTAAGATGTGAAGGCCAACATCACGGCGCGAACCTGGACTGTCCCTTGAACTCGAACTGCGGTATTGATTATGATTATGCCAGGGCAATGGTGCTTAAGCTGAGCATGGAGCATGGGATTGACTTACTCTTTCCTCTCGGCTCCAGGATCTCGAGCACCAGATCCCGGAATTTAGCCAACATGCACTGCCTTCGCGCTCGAAGAACAGTGATGAAAGTCTTCTCATATCTTCACCTTGTGCAAATATGAGCAGTCAAGAACAAGGATTCCTTTTGCCATTCTCTTTGTTGCCGTTCTCATTTGGTCCAAAGGCGGAATTCACACAGTAGGACCTGGTGCGCAATGCACGAACTCCTTTCTCCTTCATCTCTTCTCATGTTTATTTTTGATTTTGGCCTCGTTCTTTCCGATCTTGTCTGTATCGTGGCATTCCTTACACCATGCATACGGTCCGCCGGGGAGAAATGCGTTAAATAACCTTGACTTTTTAGACATTAGCCAGCTGCCCTAAAGCCATCGATCTCCAACCTAATTACAACTCATGGCAATCTAGTTGCACCAATTCCGAGCCGTTATTTGCTTGGATATTGATGCCCTAACAGGCGAATTCCCTGAGCCGCGGCTTCTCCCATGCCTGGCGGGCTTGATATGGGGGGTCTCAGGAATTGGAGGGAGAATAATAAATGATATGGGATCGACTCAATGGTTTTTAAAGGCATCACAGTTGCAGAATATTGTGAAAAGAGAGAGTGTCTCTTGTTTTACAGACATTGTTCTTTGCCGCTCTCCTTACTCATTGCCGAGCCTCTGTTGCCCTTTCCCTATTTGGGGCGTGTCCCACGATGCGATGTTTACAAGAAAACAAAAATTATATTCTGTTCTTCTCTTCCTTGTCATCTCACTCTTTTTGTCCCCAATCTTTGTTGTTGAAGCTGTCCAGCAAAATGTCTTCAACCCCTGTGGACGGCGTGCTTCAAAGCTTCATCGCCGAGAACTATCCTGACGAAGAGCGTCTCAACTCCCTCGACGAAAGTGACCCTGACACCATCGAACCAGTAACAGAGGTGGAACAGCCTCAAGATTATCAACAATACCTTCGCAGCATTCGCAGTGGAAGATCCAGTCTCCCTCAAGGCCCAACGCGTTATGTCACGGACTGGCCAGACGACGAGGCTGAGGACGAGTGTTATCGTATTTACAACGAGCGGCTCAGCCGCGATGATGCTTCTGTTGTGACCTCCTTTTCTTTCCTCCGCAGGATGAAAACTATTAGTTCAAGTTTGAAGAGCATAAGCACCAAGAGCCTCAGTGTATTCGGTCGATCAAGGTCAAACACGCAAACAAGCAGCCGGTATCGCAGCAGCACGTTCTCCAGTTCTGATCCCCGACCGTCAAGCGACAGCAGTAACCTAGGGTCAACATTATCCATGGATGAAACCAAACTGAAGAACGGCATTAATAGACACCGCGTCATTGAAGAGATGATCATGACTGAAATGTCATATCTGTCAATGCTTAGAAACTTATCCCAGGTTAGACCCCCTGACACCCTACAGTAGGAGACGGTGTGCAATCCTTACTAATGCCTTCAGGGGATTGGACTCATCCTTATATCTCCGTCCGGTGCTCATCAGGCCATCAATTCCTTGATTACGCTGCACCAAAGGTTACTCGAAAGCCTCCAAAAGCGAAAAATAAGGCCGACATCAACCCCGAATTTTGCTTTGATAGATAAGGCGTTTCCGCCAATTCGGGATGGTAGTACTTTGAACGTCTTCACTGCAGGAACAAATGGTAAATTTCCGGCTGCGAGAAACCTGCGTGGCAGATCAGGTTCGCAGCTGCGAGTGCTCGTATCATCACCGAAAGAGGCGGAAGAGGTAGCAGTCATACTGAAGGATCATGTAATGTCTCGCCCAAAATACTCTCGAGACTCTTTATACTACTTTGCTAACGATAGCTTTCCTCGCAGGTTGCGCAATTTCGTACTTACCAGGACTTTTTCATGGCATTCCCATTCCTTCAAGCTGAGCTCGAAGTGTTAAAGCGATCTGAGGAGACCTGGGAAGCGTACGAACGGGGGATCGAGGCATTGGTCCGGGCTGTCCAGCCTTTTAATCAACGGGAGAGGACTGCCAAGCAGGGTTACACGATCAATGACCTCCTCATTCAGGTACAGATCCCCATGAATCTAGAAAATCTACATGCTGATATCAAGTGTTATAGCCGGCGCAAAGAATTTGCAAATATCAACTATTTTTGGACAGTTTGATGAAATGCACACCCCTAGATCAGTACCCCGGTGCACATGAAGCCCTTGGCCTGGCATTGGAGGAAGTGAAAGTGGCGATTAGAGAAGTAAACTCTGTCCAGCCCGACTCAACGGCCGTTGAGTATGCACGGAAAACGATGGAGCTTCAGGCAAAACTCGAGTTTCCTTCTCTCGACGTGCGTATCTTCCCACCGGGATTGATTAATCGACTACTAACCGGAGACACAGGAGCACCGTAACATACTCAGGGTATATGGGACCATCAAGCTATGCGGAGTTCTCCACGTCGCGTATCAGACTGGCGAAAAGGTGACCGCGAGCTACATGCTCTGCGCACTATTTGAATTTCATATTCTCTTGGCTACCACAAGTTCTGAACGTAACAAGTTCAATGTCAAAGCCGTTATTTCAATCCGTGAAGCGATATTGGAGGGGAAGACAAATGGCATAGGTCCAACCTCCCTTGATTTTTGGAGTACTGTTTCATTTGCTGACTCTCCAACAGGTTTACATTGCTCTGGAACACCATATACTTGGAAGCTGGTTTTTAGCTCCGAAGCAGACGTTTTCGAATTGGTTTTAAGTGCTTGCTCTGAAAAGGAAGAGGTTGAATGGACCAGGCATTTGGAAAGACAAATAACGCCCCCACAAGAGGAACCAGGGCCAGAAGCCGCTGGTAACTCAACCCAAGAAACGCTCATATATTTCGCTATAGAGCCATTGCAGGCTGCAATAGTCAATGGACGTTTGTTGAGTGTGGCACGTCGTACTTCGATTCATGGGCCGCTAGTGGCGGTCCCCAACTTGAACGGCCTGCGCATCTATATCAAAGGCACTGCGGCTTTCCCTGTTGCGCCTCTACCAGTTACCCCACCGATAGGCAGGACACAATCGTTACAGAACCCACGGCGCGAAATAGTCATCGGAGCAAAAAGGCAGAAGAGAGTCAAGATGGAGAAGCGCCTTGTCGATATCTGGAGCCACGACATACTGCCTTATCCAGGTATGCCATCAGAATCTTTTGTGCGGGTGTCAACCGATGTTTTGATGGGGACTTTTTCAAGTCTGCCTGCATTTGCCCGGCGTGCAAGCAATCGTGGATCGAAAAAGCGCAAGAACTCAGAGCGGTTCACTCTCGCAAAGCAGGAGTGCAATAAGGAGGAAAACGACAAAGACGTTAATGATGCAACGATTGAGCCTCTCGTAATGGACGCATATCAAGTTGAAGCTGAAGATAAGTTCGATGTCAATGGGGACTTGAGCCGGGCATCTAGCAGCCAACGACGAGGGCTTATTTCGCTTCGAAAGAGGCGCTCGAACCTCATGAAGCAGGCCGCGGGCGAAGCTGAAAAGCAGAGTCTACCAAAGGTGGATAGACCTAGCCTCCGTAAGAGACTCAGCGTGGCTATCTTCAACAGAGTAGCCTCCCCTGGCAAATCGCGTCGGTTCAATTCAGTGGAAGCATGATGAAGGATTGCAGAATGGCCATGCTATGCCTTAGGTCTAGGAGCATTGAGGAATGATATGACGGGGAGAACATTGGGAAAAGAATAAAAAGAAAAGCACTTACAACTCCAGTGCACAAAAGCGATTTCATGATTCAATGGGTTCGCTTCGCCAGGTTGATTTTGGAGGATAAATTTGATATCTGAGATCCCATACGGCGTAGCTAGAAAAGAATAAAGGCAGAGATTTTGTGAATTTCAACCTGATCAATGAGGTCTATCGCAGTATTTTCATGGCCATCGCACACATGCAGTCTCTACGCAATATCCCGTAGAGAGACGACGAATGGACGTTGATCACGGTGATGAAGCTGAAGTTTAGGGATGGTTCCTTGTTGGTGGGGAGCCGCGGAGGGCATGACGTCGTTGAGGTGGGCAGTGACATCGCCGTCCCCGCCATTCTGTAGCACAAGATCAAGTACTCGCCGCATTCTGGCCAACATCGAGGCGGGAATGATGTCGACTCCATGATTCCAAGGTATTGGGCGATGTTATATATAATCTCGCCGTCGTCACGCTCTCTTGACTTTGTAGAATCTCAATTGAAGCTCAAGATACCATATTATATCAATCAACCAACTACTACTTCTGACCATACGATTGCTATCATACTCGACTTGGGAGATATTTGAACCAGAGAGAAGATATATAAACGTTATTACTCGGACATACTCTTAATTTGGACTTTGCACAACTGTCATTCAGCATCTCGATCCTTCTTTGGAGCTAGGAATTCACACAAAAGAACAAACACAAGACAAAGGCCACCTGAAGAGAACTTTCCTGCAACCATGGCTCGCGGCAACGTCGACGTCTACAAGGTCTTCTACAAGGGCGACCATGACGACTGGGTCGTGTTTGTCGACGACACGGAGTCGGCGCGGAAATGGCGCAAGGACCGCTCGATTCCGTTGGCGCAGGTGATGAGCGGATTCAAGGTTCATGTCACGCATCGGTATGTTTTCTGGCAAGATTATTTTAACAGGTCGTTGCTTTGGCAAGTTTTATGTTGGAGTACTAAGTAAACTTGTTTTGCTGACGACGGAATGTTACTATGTATGTAGGCGAGGAGCGACGGGTATTCTTGACGGTGCCAGTCGGTCGTTGATGGAGGAGGAGTTTGGAACGTCGCAAGAAGAAGAGGTTATTACCAAGATCTTGGAGAGAGGGGAGATACAAGAGAGCGAGGTAAGCCTGCTTCATTTTCTATGTTATCTTTTGGCCTTCTTCTATGACCACTGGTATGGGAGTACATACATGTCATGGACTGGGGCTGACTTTTTGTTTCTCTTCCTATACAATAGACCCGGGAACGAAACGCTACGCAGAACGACTCTAAGGGAATTTACATCACCCGCTAAATGATGGCAGTGGGTTTTGCAAAGCCCCCTTCAAGATGTGAGAGAAGGGGGTGATTCAGAGATCAGTACTCCGGAGTACGATACGACATGACGAAACGTGTCCGTTATTGAGAAATATTTCTCGGTGGAAAGGAATGTCCCACGCTGTGCACACGGTCGTGCTACTAACTCATTCATGGCTATGGATTCCTGTTTCCAGCACATTATGTACTATCTATTTACACATGATTACCTCAAATTAATTACATTTGAGCTTTGATCTTCAATCGGGACCAGCCCTCCATGAATTAGTATGTTTTGAGAGCATCAAAGGCAAAGGCAAAACGGCAAACGAGGATCGTTTCATCAATTGACAGGTACAATATATAGTAGGATATAGTTTGAAAGGGTTTCCCACCGACACCGCAGGAACAAGTAGTAGATCGGAGTAAGTGTACAAGTAAATGGAAGACTTGAGATATGCGTTCATGAAAAAGAGAAAAGAAAAAAGGAAACAGGTTCATATATGTATATAGTACGCAAAGAAAGGACGTGAATATAACCAAAAAGGCAACAAAAAGGAGTATATTTTGCGGAGAGGCAACACACGCACACACCTCCCATCTGTCTCTCTTCTCCGTTCTCTTACTCCCTCCTTTCCACTTTAAAAGTGTTCCTTCCAGAATCTGAAGCGCACCTCTCTCGTCGTACATTCTTTCGTTGCCTTTTTGATCTCCTTGGCCGCCATGTTGGGACCGCAGAAGTACACACCGACATCTGTTCGCAAAGACGCGTCGAAGCCGGTCATGTATGTCTGATCCACGAGACCCGTGCGCATCGCCGAGAAGAACGTCTTGAAATCGGGACGGCCGAACTTGGTACCCGTCCGCAACTCGGTTAGAGGGTCAACCTGCTGACCGACCGAGTTGAGCATGATGTTAGCCGCGTCGTCCTGATCAAAGCGCTGCGTGAGATATGTGTGGATGCGCAAGAACTCCTGGCCGGCACGCGCATCGGCGGCCGACTGTGCTTCGAGCGAAGAGAGCAGTGCGTGGAACCATTCGAAGGAGCTGGTGTCGCGGCAGATCCAGATGAATTACACGCGGCGGAGACGGGTGGGTGGGTTGGGACCCGCGCGCAGATGCCAGATGTTCTTGAGGATGGAGGCCCAGGGGGTGACGCCGATACCGGTGCCGATCAGCACGGCGATCTCGTTGTCGAACACGTCTTCCGCGGGTGCTCCGTAGGGTCCGTCGATGCGGATTTTGGGCATGGTTTGGCCGTTTTGGACGGCGATTTCGTACATGCCGTGCGGGTCGAGACCGTCGATGTCTTTGGCTTGGTTAGGGCCGCAACCGAGACGGTTGCCGAGAGCTCGGGTCCAATCGCCCACCTGGCGGATGTGAATGCTGATATAAGGATCAAAAGGACAGGATGTGATGGTAAATGGATGCCACTGGGTTCGGGAGACACCGGGGACTTGGATGAAAAGCCACTGTCCGGCCTTGTATTTCATGCTAGGTTTGCTGAATTGAATTTCCATAGCGTCTAGAATGCGTTAGCACGGCGAACCTGTAGATTTTCGGGGAATCACAAACTTACCATAGGGATGTCTGACGACTTTGGTGATCTTCGTTTCTCGAGCAGCACGGACTTCACGATAGAGACGCTCAATCAGGTAGATTCCACCGCCCCAGAGTTCCCATCTCCAGCCTTCGTACCCGATACAGTGGTCCCAGAAGTCGTCGCCAGCGAATGGAGAAAAGGGATCCACAGTGTCTCGAACGAAGCATCCCGTAGCGTGAGTGTAGAGGCCCAGCATGAACGGAACAAACAGATGGTGTGTGTACCAAAACGCCTCAAAATCCTGCTGTCGAATGCGTGCATGGGCTGTGGTGTACATCAAAAGCATACATAAAAGCATGATATGCCCGGTAATCCCGCCAGCCTGTGTATAATGGATTTGGACTGCGGTTTCCTTGCGAACTTGGGATTTTTCAACGTTGAAGAAGCTGTTTATCGGTTAGTTCTCTATGCAAAATGGGACACGATTCTCGGGAGAGACGCTTACTTGACGTAATGAGAAACGGTATGGACAATGCTAAAGAACAGTAGCGAATATGCCACCTGTCGATGGAACCATATCGACTCGTCCAGCGGTATCCATCTGAACTTTGGTCGTACCCATCGCAGAAGCGTTCTGCACATGGGCAGTAGAATGAGAAGGCCGTCGACGGAGAGAACTAGACCGGCACCTCGCGAAATCCATACTGAATGCTGAAGGGTATTAAGCGGAGCCAGTCGAATATCACCAGCCTGTTTCCACCTGTTGGGCAGCTGTCAGTCGCAATGTCTCAAGTGCGTGAATCAGTCGCCGAGAAGACTTACCATCCGTATATGAAGGTGCCCAAGTGCATGCCATGAAAGAGGAAATAGAAAAGGAGTTTCGAGCCACTAAAATGCCGCTTCCATGATTGCCCCATGATACCGACCTAGAGAGATTCCCATAAACGCAGCGAGACGGAAAGGAATGGCGATATCAACGAGAGCAGAAGAGGTCCGCTGGACCTTTCAGAAGTTCAATGTCAACGACAGTGACGAGAGGAAAAGTTGAACGAACGCCAGTAGAAAAGAAAGACCAATAACATAAGATAGCCGAGTAAAAAGAGGCCCGGTGGTAATAATTATCTTTGGGAGAGAAGCAAAGCGGGTGCATCAATATTAAAGGAGGAATCGAATCGTTCCAGATTGACCAAAACAGCAATGCGTAAAAACAAGACAAGACCTCCGCGGCAGAGACACCCACCGGGGGGGTTGACTTTGGCACACTGAGATTCCTCTTCCAGCAAATGTCTGGGTTTCGCGAGACTCGATTTGGACAATCAGGGTCCCCTGATCGGATCTGCGTTGAAAGTTTGTTGCCGCCAGCGTTTGTGCCTATCCATGTATTAGGAAATCGGGAGTGGACATAAACTTGAAGCTTCTTTTTTCTTGTTGATCTGTCAAGCCCTCAGTGCTTTTCCCTCTGGCTCGAGCTTGTCTTTGTCTTTTTTACTGAACGTCCAGTTCGAAGCAGAGGTCGGGGCCTTTGAAGCACGCGGGTGAGTAGCAGCTTGTCCCGTTTTGCGTGTTGAATGACGGGCTGCTGCCAATGAGAGGCGGCCAAACCAACGCGGAGACGTTCCAGATGACCGTTCAAAAGGAGAAATGGGCGTAATAGCGTAGTCAAGAATGTGTCGTGTTTGTCTGAATTGGGGTTGACAGCATCAGAAGTTCGAGAGTGCGGGTGCGGTGTCTCAGCTTGACGTCGGAGAAGTAGTCTGGCCTTGTTGCTTCTGCGGCACTGATGCGACACCATACGATTCCGATTGTGCGTTGTCAAAAGAAGAAAACCGGCTTTTTGGTGTCTGATGTGCCCTGTCCGTCTCCAGTCATGAGATTGTGCTATGTATGTTTGCTCATGATGTTGAGACACCGTCCGAAAAGTGAATATGTGGGTGAGGTCTCGCGACAAAGCCACTGACGAGAGGTGAGGTTGGATGCGATGTTTGCAGGGGCTAGCAAGACACTAACTGCTGGCCGTGATAATGTATGCAGCCAGAACACAACCTGGGGTCCTAATTTTATCGCTGAGCTGCCCGATGTCGTCTGGCGTGCAGAATTCCAGCAGGCAAACGACTGTCAAGAGAGTGAAGAAGACAAGGGTTTTGACAGTGATCTGCCTGCAGCGTCCGGGGTTGAATGAACCGGTGGCGGTGCCCTTGTCCTGGCGAAGCTAACTCGACCTCTCTCTCGTCTGTTTTCTCTGTCTCTCTCTCTCTCTCTCTCTCTCTCGGCCAAGTGACCGTAACGAGCAATCGGCTGTCATACGACTCTTTTGAGATCGCAGCTCCAGCGGACTAACATGGGCCAAGCTTGGAAACACAGCTCTTCCGCCCGTTTGATTGAAGCATCTGGCCTACGACTCCGTCCGCGACAAGAAACTAGCAACGTCCACTCAGGCGGAGATAACTCGGATTCCCCTCATGATTCGATACAGACGGCTCTGGATGCTGTTTATTCACCGATCTCTCGGGTCTACGAGTTCTTATTTTAGCGAGCAGGCTGTCAGATTCATGGCCAGACGTCCTGTTGACATCGTGGCTCCGGCTCATGATTCGTTTCCCAACGTCTTTCTACGGAGGAGGCACTGCCCTAGCGAGTCGGGAGCGCTTAACACATGAATTGTGCATGAATCAATGTTTGGTTGAGAACAGTGACTACTACTATATAAAGCTGCTGCGGACTGAAGCCCTTGCATCCTCGTGGTTCACGGCGCTTTTGAAGAAGTACTTCAGGAATGTTGCACAGGACTAATTACTTCAATAAAGCGTCCTCGTTTCTGGTGTGAACGCTGGCGAGATTGCGTTGCCGGTTGGTGCTCCAGTTGCTCAAGCTGGTTAGCTTAACCGCCTGCAGCGGCATACAGAGTAGTCTGGATGAGATTGCCCATGTAGAAGAGTCTGGTGTCTTCGTCCAACATCTGGATAGTCACCACAGCGGACCTCAATAGGAACCGCCAGTCTGCTCATCTTCTGCCTGCCAATGACATGTTTTTATTTATAGAAACGGCCCTCGATCCCCCAACATCCCTAGCCTATCATGCCCTCTTCTGCAAGCGCCCAAGCATGCCCGGGCCTGTGATCGCACCCTTGGCGCGCTCTGGTCCACATGGCGTTTCACCAATGGGAGCAGATATTGGAGAAGGAGAGAGGTTTTGCTGCTTCACCCGCTCGATGTGACGATGCCTGGTGGTGAAGGAAGAGGAGTCGAAGGACTACACTACAGTTTACATTAGGGCGGAAAGGGGGGAAAAGCATGCGGATCGAGTGTATGGCTCGAGGGTAAATTGGTTGTTATTACTATCTCTGTCGTTGAGCACGCAGTTTGAGGTTGTAGGACGAAGAATACAATGTTGTACCACGCAGACGACGCCGTGTCGGTTCGTCTTGGATATGGAAGCGGTTTGCAAGTGAGCTGCAAAATATTGCACTGTACTCTGGACACGACACTGTGCAAGTCTTTACCGCCCTGAATGAGTCTCTGCCCTTGGCATATCAAGAAGATGTTAATGCAGGCGACGAGTGTGACGAAGTGGATGATTTATCTTCATGGGGATACTGTAGAGTCAGTTGGTGAAAGCTAGCTAGATAGTTGTGCGGGCCATGACTCCATGAGAAAAAAGGTCAAAGCCGAACATCAACAGCGTTCCTCGACTCTAACTACTAACTACATATCGGCCCAAGTCTCAAGTCCACGAGATTGCTGTCATTGTTGTGCACCAACAATCAAGCCAAACCCCGACATCGCGACGATGAACTGCAGAACACCAAAGCAGACTGGCTCAAGCGGTGTCAAGTCAATTTCGCTGTGCTGCTGCTGTGGCGCCCAACCACCGCCGTCCACCATGCATGAAGGCCATGCTCAGTCACATCCGGCACATCCTTGCGATCACACTCTAATTCGTCTCTGGCCTGTGCCAATGACTGAGCTCACTTTGGCCTGGCCCATGGCCCTTGGCGTCTCAATCCGTGCAAGCGACACTGCTTTCTGACTTGTATCGTCACAAATCATCCCCTCCGCAACCCCCTCGCCGACTCCTAGCCCTGGCGGCGCTCCCGCCACTGTCATGCAGGCTTCCATGCAGTCCCTGCGAGTGGGCGATGATGGGCCATGGGTTCGAGAAGAAAAAAAACAGATTATTGATAAGCGGGCCTTTTTTGGAGTAAATGGCCCGATCAACGCTCGGCTTGCGGGTCGTTCGATTCTTCTGTCCGAGCGACTTTGACGTGACCCTCGCTTGAGATACATATTCAGATGAACCGACTTCACGATCGTATCCGTGCAAAACAACTAATCCACGATATTATACATAATTACTCGACAGCCGTCTGAGTGGAAGATCTAGACGCTGATTCCGACGCCTTCGTTGCCGCCGTGCTTCAGTTACATCTCTCATGCAACTTTGACGGCCAAAAGATTCCCCTCTCAAACTGGGTAGTTGAGTCTCATTAACAAATTTCAATCAGTCATCCAGGAGCCTTGACCATGCTGGGGAAACAGGTACGAAGCTTGGTCGTTCTGCTCGCTGCCATTACGTTTTGGGAACGCTGTTCATGCTAACTGCGACCGTAGAATCCGAGCCACTGACCCAAAGACTTCCTACTTGGCCATCGTGCGACTCCTCGCTGTCTCATGCTTCCCAAGTTCTCTTGTCGCAGAACTGTGTCATCCGCATCGCAATTTAGGAGGCGACCGTGACCGGACAACCCGAGTCCCCGGACGCTCGATCCACTCCCCCGTGCTCTCTCATCTTGATACCCCATCTGCTGTTTATCATTGCCATGTCTCCCCTTTTCTGGCTGTCTCGATAGCCGTATGCCGAACCTCTGTGAGACCGCAAATACATATCCCTGGGGTACTGCTCGTCTATGATCGTCCTCACAGCGTCCTGAGCCGATCGTAATAGACCCTAGTTATTCTTCTTCGTCGCCGTCGTCGTCGTCGTCGTTTGTGTTATCGCTTGCTTTTGTCGGGTGTGCAAGAGGAGGAAGGGCAAGCCGTTTTGTGATACCCAGGACATGATAAGATGGGAAAATTAATCAAAAACCATTTGGCAAGACTCATCGTCCTTACCGCCGCACTTGGTAAGCTCTCGAGATCGCAACGTTATGTATTTGTCTACAAGTTGCTGATATCTGAATGCAGGCCAATTCGCCGCCGGTATTCATGGCTTCTTCTGGCCCAAAGTCTTTTGGGATTTCATCACCAAGAATCTCGATGGCGCGGTTAAACCGGTCCCCGTCCTACAGATCTTCAACGTGATATTTGGATTACTCGGCCTCGCACTGGAATGGCCTCTGAAGCCCGTTGCTGGGACCATGATCCATCGCAGCATCGAGGCCAGATTATTATTACTCCCCGTCAGCACCCTTCTTGCCGCCCTGCTGTATCAGGGCACAAATCCTGCCATCTACTACATTGTTGGAATGATTGTATATTTCTGGGGCTACAGTGAAGGCGAGGTGTGTATATCTCTTCCACGTTCGACATCAAACACAGCTAATCTGGAATCATTAGGTCGTCTGCCCCGAACCATGGACATTGCCCAAGCGGCCCGGTCAGTTTACGAAAGTGTAATGAGATAATCTTCTTGCCCTGGGCTTTGATAGCACACCGCATGAAACCATGAACGAACGCCTTTTGTTGTTGACAGCATCGCGATGACCTGTCTAGGAATGTTGGACAGTTACCCCTTTTTCCCTCTCCCTTTTATCTTTCAATTTTTTTCAACGACTTGTATATTTATGAGAAGCGTTTCTTGCTGTTGCTGCGCGGTTGCGCATCTGGATATGACCCATTCTGCACTGTTTGTCGCAGTATATACCTCTAGTGTACGGAGTAGAAGACAGCCCAAAAAATTCAGAAATTTGACGAACAAATCGTCCAAACAGTAGTTATTACATGGCATGTGTTGGGATTCTCGTAGTGGCAAGCGAAAATTTATCGGAGTCCTGTATGATGAGAGATCCAGCGCCTGGCACGGCTTCACCCCAACGTTTTCCATGCTCCGAGTCAGTCCAACTCTGTCTCTCAGAACAACATGTTGGCTAGAAATAGCTAAAGCTCGACTTTCAATGCTCATCCATTATACAAATGTTTAAGAGTCTAGTACCGGTCTTGACACAATGTGCAAGGCACCGCTGTGTGTGCCTGGATGTCGACTCGCTTGCCACGCAGGCAGAGTTTGGCTTCAGGCAACAACTTGGCTCACAGGCTGATAGTTGCCTTCGATTGGCCGTCAACGGCAGCATATAACTTCACAACAGCTGGATTGACTTCTTGCAAGCTTCACTGATCCAGATCTCCTACTTTCGTCAGGATTGCAGAGTGTCCCCGTCTCTATCAACACCCTCCGAGCACAACGGCTGCTAAGGGACAGGTCCAGGACAGAAGACGCATCGCGATGCCGTCCCTCAATGAGGACCTTTCGAGCTCTGCGCCTGTGAGCACTTTCAACGGCGTTCTCGACAAATACCTACACGTCTCTCCTACAAAGACGAAAACCGCCCAGTCTTCGACCCCAAAAACCTCACCGTCGAAGCGGAAACTCGAACAAGGAGAGCAAAACGACGAACAAAACTCTCTACCACCAGCCCGCCGAATCACCCGTTCACAGTCCACCCAGATCCTCCAAACGACAACCCCATCTCCCACCAAACGCACTCGCAGCTCCAGAACCACACCCAGACCCGAAGACGGTAGCGAAGCCGCAACACCAACCACCCCCAACAACCCCAATAATAACAATGCCGGTCCCATCTGCCGTCTCCGCGACACCATCCCCCCCGACCTTATCCTCCTCCTCATCGGCGTCAACCCAGGCATCATGACCGGCCAAACAGGCTTCGTCTACGCCCACCCTTCCAACCTTTACTGGAAACTCCTCTACTCCTCCGGCATCACCGCCCGCCGGCACCCGCCCAGCGACACCTACAGTCTCCCCAAACTCTACGGCGTGGGCAACACGAACATCGTGGCTCGGCCGACGCGCGACGCGAGCATGCTGTCCAAGGCGGAGATGTATGCGGGCGTGCCGATACTGGAGGAGAAAGTGCGGCGGAGTAGGCCGGAGGCGGTGGCGTTGGTGGGGAAGAGTATTTGGGAGGCGGTGTGGAGGGTGAGGAGGGGGAGGAATATTAAAAAGGAGGAGTTTCGGTATGGGTGGCAGGATGAGAGTGAGAATATGGGGGTGATAAGGGCGGGAGAGGGGCGAGAGGGCGAGGAGGAAGAGGAGGAGTGGAAGGGTGCGAGGGTGTTTGTGGCTACGACGACGAGTGGGTTGGCTGCTACGATGTCGATGGCGGAGAAGGAGGCGGTATGGAATGAGTTGGGGGCGTGGGTGAAGCAGAGGAGAGACGAGAGGGGGTTTGTGCCTACAGTTAATTGAGATTGGGCCGATGTTTGGATAGCTATATGTACAGTACAACATAATAAGATGGGTACGGAGTAGATGTGAGAGCATTTTTCGTACTCTACTATGATCCATCACCGCCACTTTCATCATCAGAGGCGCCCTTACTTGCTTCACCTTCAATCTGGTCGAGCACATCTCCCAAATCAATATGAATCCGCAATCCCTTCTCAACAAGAATATTCCAGACTTTCCTCAGCTCGTCCATGCCCATCATCTCCTTCAACCCAGGCTCACGGAACGCCAGAAGTACCAGCTCCTTCGCCCACGGACAGGAACGAACAGACCGGTAGAAAACGTTCCGCGCACGCTCCTTTTGGCCCAAGGCCAACTCAAAGAGAACAAAAAGTTTCCACAATGCGGCGCTATACTGACCGGAGTGCGAACTGACGGCTGCTTCAAAAGCTGCACGGGCTGAATGAGCGGTTGATCCCGAAGAAACAGTACGATGTAGTTCACTGTATATGGAAAAGAAATGCGGTGTGAGGATAGACTGTCCTAGAACATCAGTGGTGCTATCAGAACCGTGGTGGATGTGTTGGCGAAGAACGACTCGAACACGGTCATCGATGCGGAAACGAGACTCGTTGTAGGCAAACAGGCAGAGGAAAATCGTATTATGCGGGAACAAGGCGAGGCTGGCAGACACTTCTTCACGGACTAATGCCGGCTTGTATTTCTTGGTTTTGGAAATATGGTGCCAGAGAAGCCGGGATTTGGATTGATGGAGAAGCTGAGACAAGTATGTCTTCTCGAGGTTGCTTGATTGAAGCTGCTCGGCGACTGAGCGGTAAATGCCCATCGCACTTTCGATATCGTGACCCCGAGTGAGGTAAAGCAGGAGGGCGAGACAGTCCGTACTATTGGCAAAGACGGTGGGGTTGCGAAAGGACAATCCATGTTCCTGAGCTGCAATGAGGACCTATAGTGGGTTAGCTAAAAACATCAATAGGATAATTTTTAGGCTGGAAGAGGCTTACTCTTTGCACTTTGAGGAACTCAGCGGGACTGAGGTTCCTAGCCGTTTGTGCCTCTCTCGATAATTGGTCAACATCGATGGAGTTCTCGGGAATTGCCAATAACAGCCGAGTTGCTTTGTAGACGTTGTCGCTTCTCAGCGCCTCCCAGAGCCAGGTCCGCCATAATAACACACAATTCCTCCTATCGTCCTCTGAGAAGGATTTGCTCATGGACAAAGTCGTCATCCATACCTTTTCTGCTAAGGCGGTTTGATCTCGACGACTCTCGATCAACGCATAGGCATTATAAAGTCGAACACTTGATGGACGTTTCCGTAAAAGACCCTTTGTATATTTCAAGGCGTTATTTGAGTTGCAAGCATATTCAAGGCCGACTGAGTAATCGGCAAGATCATCGTTTTCGGGTGTACGATCCACCAGTTGCCGTAAAACCCGTCGAGCCCATTGAGCGTCAAGGGGCCCAGCGCCGTCAACATAAATCTCTTTCCAGGACTGAAATGCTGAAAACCAAGAAGTGCCATCGCCGAAAATAACATCTTCATTGGCTGCAAAATTAGGATAAGGAAAAGAAGTGACCGTTGACATAACAAGATCCTCTGAAGTATGGGATATAGCGCTAAACCATCGAGAAGAGGTATTTGCCTGGTCAAGAATCATGTTGCGGATGAACGGGTCTTCGCACCACTTCGTCAAAACATCAGCATTACTGCCTGGCGATAATGGTGGTAGATGACAGAAGAGGAGGAAAGCATTTAGCAGTAAGTCCAACAATCCGTCTTCGGGGAATGGTATCAGGAAGTCTGAAATGTCAAAAGACAGTATCACTCGATACGGGTCATCTTCTTGAACCTCGTCCAATGTCCTCGCGGGTAAACATGAGTGATGCATTAGATGTTGTTCCGATTCGACCCAAGAACCAAAAACTGCGTTTGTGTCAACGGCTGGCATGAGCGGATCCGACTTGGTTACAGGGAATTCATTTTCACTGTTGTCCCAGCCTTTTGCACCTGGTTCTCCCAGTCGTAGCGCTTCACTATCCCAGAACTCAGAAAAAGACTGGACGGCGGGAGTAACATTATTCTTGACATCAAGAACTTTGGGGAGGCAGAAATTGAACTCTAGAACTGCTTGCCACAAAGCAACAGCGTGCTCAATAAATCCTGATTCTCGCATAAACAGGCTAAGACGAAGAAGGATATAGATATCAATAACGCCTCGTTGGAGAGTGTCACTTTGTGTCCGATTGATACTCAAACATTCCAAGAAGACAGCACGACAGTTCTCATAAGTGAAACTAGCAAAACGAGTCTGTTGAAAGTCAAGGTATTTGACCCATAGAGTAATATAGCCGGGGTTTGATCTTAGTGTTCTTTTCCATGTATCCGAAAGAGTCTTTATATCCCAGATAGCGGCCCCCTCCCCAATCATGCCGAGAAGAAGACGATCTCGAGGAACGTTGGCTGAAATCTTACTCAAAGCCCTCTCGTAGATGGAAATCTTAATGTCTGCGATGCTTCTTGACTCGGCAGATGTGTGGATGCGGCGACCCTCAGAATCCGCAGTGCCAACCAAGCTTCCTTGGTGATTGATGAGGTCCAACCATCCATCAATATCGTCTGGATGTGCCGATACATATGCCGAAAGCGCTGCGTTGCGGCTCCTTGCAACTCCCTCCTCGGATTCAATTCCCGAATCTGAGCCCGCAGCATCTTCAGAATCAGAGTCTGCGGGTGGCTTTGCCTTCCCCTCAATGGATCGGTAGTTTGGCATGGTGTCTTCTTCAGATGTGTCACCACTGTCAATCCTTCTTCGTTTCCTACTTCCGCTCATAGTCAAAGGAATGAAATTCTGCTGAAGTTCCGAACCGGTTTGGGACTGGGCGCTGGACCGAATGCGGCAGAATTCCTTGACCTTATTAGCTGTTCTCCACGCAGAGGTACTGTATTTTTGACGAGCACTATCAGTGCCGCCAGTGCTACCGCGCAAATGGATCACAATCTTATTTCCCAGAGCCATTTCACGATCTATGACACGGTTGTTCTGTAGACCCAGGACCCTTCCGGCGCCAACGCGGTGGTAAAGAGGTATACTATATTTATGGGGAGCACCATATTCCACGTTATATTTGTCTCCAACCCTGTCTATCGTAAAGAGATCAGATTCGTATCGATCGGACAATCTGGGTTCTACGGAACGGGATGATTCGCGGTTGCGGCGACCCTTTCGGTCGATTGGTGGAGATGCTTGCAGGTCGCGAGCTTTGCGGTTGCTGGAAGAGTCATGTTTCGCCCTATGCGTGAATCGATTTTCGTGTCGAGAGCGGTCATGGCCTCTATCGTGAGCGTCATCTCTGTTCGATTCCCTACGAGGGGGGATAGGTTGCGCTTTTGGTTTGAAGCTCGCAAACTTTGGAATTGAGGTTTTATCCTATCGCAGGTGGATTAGCCCAGATTCAGCCAGCAATTCAAGCACTATCCGTACCTTTTCCTCCCCCGAGTCCATCTCTGCGTTGACTCTGGCCGTGAGATATTGTTGTCTTGTCGTCGTCGAACGCGCTGAAGCTCAAGATGCCGGTGTCGGGTGAACCTGCCGCCGCAAGCTCCGTTGCTCGCGAAAAACTTCCCTTCTCGGAGCATGAAATTCAACTCCAAAAGTGTGAAAAGCTTCAATTTATCCGCCGACCACAGCTGGCTCGACAACTCGTGAACCGGGGGTTAATCGCAGACGATTGCTCCAAGAATGCCATCTAACTAAGTGCCGCAAGGGCTGATATTTCTACGAGCGTTCAATATGGCGTCTTCGCTCGCTGCGCAGCTCGCGCAGATTGCAGCGACATCAACTCATCAGCTCGATCTAAAGGCGCAAAAAGCAGCGCATTCTCAATCTCTGATCTTTGAAAAGAAAATTGCCGCGTCTCAAGACTTTGATACAATTTTCCAAATATGCCACGAGGGATTTCAGGAGTTATGTTCGTTGGATTCGCGGTTTCTCTCTTTCGAACGGACAATTTTCAGCGACCAGAGCAAGACGGAGGATCGTGGACAAATGACGGCAGCTCAGAACAAGGAACTGGACACGGTTCTGGAGGACTTCTTAGGTCTTGTTGGCGCCCGCCTGCTTTTGACTCCGGCTGTCAAGGCGGTTGACTGGCTTGTTCGACGATTTCGGTGTGCATCGAGCCTCTTTTAACCCCCATAGTTTCTTGCCAGTGGCTGACATCTCTCTCTAGGGTTCACGAGTATAACAAGACTTTCCTTCTCCTCACATTCCTTCCGTACCACACGACGCCTTTATTCCTAAACTTACTGTCCATTTTGCCCGAGGACCTCACCCAAACGTTCAAATTTCTATTCCCCTACAAAAGAAGCTTGACATTGCCACCTCGACTAGCGATTGTTCAGAGTGCTGCGACGAATAAGTCCTTTTTTTCGGCCTTGAACAACTATGTTTTACAAGTCGGCAAGTCTCAGGCGCATTACCAAGGACTGGTTTCGTTCTGGGCCGGGATAACTGCGGAAGCGCTCGCAATCATGTTGGATTCCGCAAAGTCTGGAAGAATGGAAATCGAGAGACGGAACAAGGAAGACGTGTTGATTCGAATTCTTCCGGTTCTAAACGATGCATTTGCGCTAAAAAAGGCGCCGCAGTTGGTTGTCGGTTGTTACATGTTATGTGTTGTCCTGGCCAACAAGGCGTCGCTTGAGGACCATGTCCTGGACACCTTAATGGAAGCAGTAACTGGTTCCTGGGCCCAGACAAACCTTGTCTCTGGTGTTACGTGCTTATCGGTGTTGGCACAGCAAAAAAAGGAGCAGCTACTTCCTCCGAAGGTGGTCAAGGCGATTATTAAGCTTGACAACGCCATCCAGATCCTTGAAGAACTCAGTGCACGGTACTCGATGGACGGTCTAATTCTTGGGTTGATCAATGGATGCATTCGTGGCAGTGGAAAACGATCAGATTCCGTGCGGATTTCACTCGTTGGTCAATTGATACAGGGGGGCATTTTGAATGAAAACCAAACGATCAAAGCTCTTGTCATCCTCCTCCAGACTGTCGACGCTCTACAGAAACAAGGGGCTCTCGCGGACGGAATTGGGAAGGACCTTTTAGATTTGATTTTACAGTTCAACGAGTCACACACGCTCGCGCCGTTGCTTCACCAGGCCGTGCAGAGCTCCGGGATTGATATTGGACAACTGGAGATGACTCTGGAGACTGTCCTTCAACCCGACGTGACACCTATGGAGATTGAGGATGCCGACATGGTAGATGCTTCCAATAGCTTACCGGTTGAAGACACTTTCGCAAAGGTTCTTGAGTCGCTATCTCAAGTGGCGTCTAGGGAGCCAACTTTCCTTGTCGATAGAGCCTCCTCGTTGTTCGTCCAACTAGCCCAGGCTTTTGTCCAAGCTGCCTCTACGAAAGAAAGAGTGTCGAAGTTTATCAAATTGCCCGTTCTACATTCAGATGAAAAATCGGAGGAGCCGCTATATATATCCTTCTTTATTCGGTTCTTTTCGGGCTCGTTTCCAGCGACATCCAGGGCTGTGGCTATTAACATTGTGGCATCGTGCATCGCTGAAATGGCCGATAAAAGCATTGATTTGCAAGCGATTCTTCCCTACACAATCTCGGCTCTTGCAGATCCTTCTGAAAGAATTCGAAGAGAAGCTGCCGGTCTTTTGACTATGATTGACCGCCAGATCTCAAAATGTAAGGATAAGGATGTCTCTGATGTTCACGTTTGGGGGCGCGAGCAAATCTATGGCCAGAATGAACGGTCGATGGCTGTTCAATGGCTTCCCGTTAGAGAAGTCCACAAAATCACTCATCGCGCCTTAATACCCGGATTGGAGGAATATATATTAGATGCTGATCAAATTGGCCGAACGCTGGTGCAAACGATTCGGGGATCTCGACCCGACGATGATACGGAGGCCGCTGGCTCAAAGCCTGCCGAAAATGAGCTGAAAAAGGCATTGCGACGCGACTTATTCGCTTTCCTCTGCTCCCATGTTAACAGTACGCCACTTTATGCCGTCAAGTTCAGGCTTCTCAAAATCCTTAACCATCTCGGTAAAATCAGCTTCATATCCCGCACCCAGCCACTTCGACAAGTATTTGACCACTGGCGACATTTGCCAGCGGAAGATCTCCAGCGAATAGAGGACAATGAGCTCATCTCTACGAAAGAGTTGGAACAACAGATTCTCTCGATAACTCATCCGAAAGAAAAGGACTCTGTCGACTTACTTTTCTCATCACTCACTTCAACCCCAGAATCAAACAGACCTTCTTTCCTGTTGGCAGGTTTCCATCGTCTTCAAGACATTTGGCCATCTCTCGAAGAAAATTACGACCTGGTGCTTGCCAATAGGCTATTCGAGGTCTCTCTGGAATCACCGCACAAGGACGCAGTGCTGGTCAACGCTTCCAAAGGTCTTCTCCGAGCTGTTGATCTCTCTGGACCTATTCTTCTTGAGTTTGTCAACAAGATGTCTTCATCCTTGGCTGACTTAGGATCTCGAGGCCCGCCTTCAAAAAAGAGACGTACTAGCCAAAACAATATGGTGCCGATGAATTTAATGGACAAAGAGATGGATTCCATGCTCCAAAAAATGACCTTCATTCTCGAACTCATTGATGGATCGCACCCAGAAAATCACCCAGAACTTATACCCGGGCTTTTCCAAACACTCACGACCATTCATCATTTAAAGCTACAGACGCGGTCAGAAATGAGTTACCTCCTCAGCCTTAATCTTGGTATTTTGCTGGCTATCGTAAATAAATGGAAAACGACACCACGGAAGGTCAACACTTCATCTATCAGGGCGGACCTGATAATTGACTGCGTGCGGACATCGGAAAGCCCCCAGGTTCAAAACACTGCGCTTCTCCTGGTTGCAGGGCTGGCAACAGTCGCTCCAGAACTCGTCCTTCATAGTGTGATGCCTATCTTTACCTTCATGGGCTCTAGTGTCCTGAGAAAGGATGATGAATACTCAGCCCTAGTGATTGATCAGGTAATTTCGCCAGTTCAGTGATGCGGAATCAATGCTAATCTCACATCTAGACCATTGACCAAGTCGTACCCCCCCTGGTTCAATCCCTTCGAAATCAGAAAAGAGACGTTGTTTCGGGCACATCCGAGTTGCTTCTTTCTTTCACCACGGCCTTTGAACATATTCCTTCGTACCGCCGACTCAGGCTATTTGAGGCATTAATCACGAAATTGGGTGCCGAAGATTTCTTATTCGCCATATTTGCCATGTTTGCAAACCGCTATTCTATGGACAAGGACGTTTTGTCAATCATGACGTCTTTGGCATCCGACTACGGCGCCGAGTTGCAGCTTATTGTGAGTAATCTCGATTCTGTGCGCGTGAATATTCTTTACTAACCTTTTCTTAGACCTATGCGAGATATCTTAATCTAGTCAAGGACGCATTGCAACCCAAACCCACACTAGCAAAAACTCTCCTAGGTGTAGGCAGTGAAGATGGTAGAGATCCCCAGAAAGTGGCGGTAGATCTACTACAGGCACTTTCTCACCTCCTTAACTTCACATCTCTTCGAACCAAGATCTCTGAATGTTTTGATTCCGGAACCGACGAGCAAATCGATAAAGCCCATGCGCTTTTCTCCAATATTCTTGAGCAATTGCTCGCGCTGTCCGAATCGTTCCGTACAATTAAACCGATCAATCACGCCTGTGGCGAGACCTTGGGCACACTGCTAGGAACATTGTCTTTGGTTGACTTTGTCGACACCATAGAGGTTCTACTACGACGGCCAAGTGACGATCTTCGCCGAAAGGTGCTGAAACTCCTTGAAAACCGTCTAGATACGGGCAATGACAAAGATAAAGCGTCGCAAACAAGAGTATTGTCCTTCTTGCCTGTCCTGATTGACATTCTTGAAACGTCTCCGGATATCCTGCTGAAGCACGCAGCTGTCGCCTGTATTGAGAAGATTGGGGAGAAATATGGCAAGAAAGATCCTCAGCAAGTGATTGCGGCTGCAGCCGTCGTTTCAAGCGATCATTGTATCGGGCAGACTGATAAGCGTATCCGGGTCATGGGATTGCTGTGTCTTGCTTCTATGTCCGAGGTGCTTGGGGAGGGTATCATTCCTGCACTTCCCGAAGCCTTGCCTCGCGCATTTGATCTTTTGCAAGGTGCTCTCGAAACATCAGATGATGACTGTCAGCTTCACGATGCTGTGTATTCATTGTTTTCGGCCCTTCTTGTTCACGTTCCCTGGATGATATCCGGAGATTACCTTGACAAAATCCTCCAGTTATCTTTCAAGTCTGCCAATACCAAATTGCCAAAGGGCTCCGATGAAAATCGCCTCGAGTCTTTGCAGTTGCTTGCTAAGCGAGTGGACGTCAAAGAAGCTTTTGCCGCTGTTGAACGGAATTGGGAGTTTGCTGTGGAAGAGGGTCCAGAGGTGGGTTTGAAGTTGTGTTCTCCATGGCGAAGTTCAATGCTAACGTTTCCTTACAGGCTGTTCAAGAGGCCCTTAACATCGTCAAGATCGCCATTGAGAAGCATGCGAAATCCGCCACCGTAAAGAATGTTTCTACTCTAATGAAGCTATTATGCAAGGCATTTGATTTACGCCGGCTTCAACTAGGCCCGTCGAGTGATGGAGTCTTCGACGAGGCCGACGTTGACGAGGCTGAATCCAAAGCTAACGACGTTGCCATCAAAATGGTTTACAAACTGAACGACACTGTTTTCCGTCCCCTGTTCATTGACCTGACAGAATGGGCTATCAATGGGCTGGGGGAAAGCGATAGTCTTGGACGCGTGGCGAGATTGACGACCTTCTATAAATTCTTAGAGGCATTCTTTGGTACTCTCAAGGTTCGTACCTCCTCCCTATCATCTCATGGCTACATACCCTTGCGACTAACCTCTATTACCATTTTGCAGTCTATTGTCACTGGATATTCGAGCTACATCATTGAGAGTGCCGTCGAAGTGCTCAAATTCTCGCGATGCAGCGACAAGCTTACAGGGGCATTGTGGCTAGTGACTTTGCGTATGCTGCGGAACTCATTCGAGCATGACCAAGATGGTATGTTTACTCCCATTTCCACCAAAGTGTCAAGAGGACAGCTTCTGACTGATTATAACCAAATAGAATTCTGGCAATCACCAACACACCTTACATCTATCTCTGAACCGCTGATCAAGCAGCTTTCGAGGGCGACGAATTCTCCCACTCTTCGTCTCGTCGTTGCTGAGGCACTTCCCACGATTGTCGAGCTTGCTGTGGCAGCCGACTCGCCAGATAATCACAAAGAGCTGAACACGACGATCATGAAGTACATGCGTGCCGGACAAAGCAATGTTCGCGGGGCTGATAACCCGTTCACACGACTGGCTGCCGTCAAATGCGAGCAGCAATTGACAGAACATTTGGGAGAAGAGTGGCTTGCATTGCTTCCCGAGATGCTGCCGTACATCAGTGAACTTTTGGAGGATGATGATGAAAATGTCGAGAGAGAAGTACGGAGATGGGTGTTGTCGATTGAAGAGATTTTGGGTGAAAAGTTGGATGATATGCTGACATAGAGAGTTCTCGTTACTGTACTACGCATGTTTGATGTCTGTCCCCTTTTTGGAGTTCAGGGAATGGAGTGTGCGTGGCTCCTTTGTTGATAGAAATTCTGGGCTCATACATACGCAGTATATACGCAGGTTCATACACAATAGGATATTGGGATTGTTCAAGAGATCTGTACAGTATGTACACTGGCAAATTGATGGCTGGTGCGATATACAAAGTCAAATTTCACAAGATGAACTGCAACAGTAGCTTCAAGACCATGTCAGGGGCTTGAGAAGACTCATAGATGAATCGTTCGTCTGATTCTTTCATGCTGAGGACCTAAATCAAGTTCCTTTAGACCGTCCTAAATACTGTTTGCTCTAATTACTAATTAGAGTTGTTTAAGACGGTGGAGGGCTCAGGTCGAGTCCCTCGACTGTCAATTTAAACGAGTCATTCCGAGAATAGCTCCCAGCAACATCCAAATCCAACCTCCCCCTCACACAATCCTCAAAATCAACTTCAGCAATCTGCAAACCCTCCTCATCGTCGTCATCCACGTTCCAAATTGGGCCAGCGAGAACTTTTCCCATTGGACTGACAATACATGAGCCACCGCCAGTAAGGATCGGATCTGAATCACTGCTGTCGCTGGACTGCTGGGCATCGTCTCCATTGCCCTTCACCCACGCGGGCATATGACTTTTGCGAACAAACTGGTTGCAAGACAGGACCACAGCCCGGCTTTCGAATGCTACGGTCTGCATGAGTGGGAGCCAGGTATCGCGACCATCGGCAGTGGGCGCAAGGTACAGGTTGACATTTTGCTCATAGAGGCTCTGCCGAAGCAACGGCATGAAGTTCTCCCAACAGATTGCCGCTGCAAGGGTCAATTTGACGCCGTCGATTTCGGTGGTCACGGCCTTCAGAGTGGAGGGAGACCCCTGGGCCCAGACGAGACGTTCAGTGCCAGTCTAAATTGTCAGACGCACCGAACTTGGTCAGCTGCAAATACAACAAAAAGAGACTGATTCCAGGATAACTCTCAGGTCATACCGGCATCACCTTTCTCCTCTTCCCCAAAACACCACGCTTGGGATCCACGTATAGGACCGCACAGTACAAGCTTCCACCGGATCGCTCGATAAATCCCACAATCACCAACATGCCTGTCTCCCGTGCAATACGCTCCAAAATCTCTCTGGTCCCATCACCCCTGTAATTCTTCCCCTCAGCAACGGGGAGCCGCCTGTGAACCCAGTCGTCACCGGCTCCCGCAGGCGTATCTCCCACGTCAATGGCCGCCTGGTAATAATGCAGATACTGCTGACGACCACTGTCGTCGCGCGACCCCATTGCTGCCCCCCAAGTGCATGTTCGTGGATATCCGCCCAGGTAGCCTTCAGGAAAGAGTATGATCCTTGCTCCTTTTGATGATGCAAGGCGGGTAATCCTTTCAAGAGCTTCGAGAGTCTCTTGGAGAGTGTCCCGGGTTCTGGCCTGGGAGACTGCCACTTTGAGCTTCTGAGACATTGTTGCTGTGGGATTGAGGTCTCTATGAGTAAGGTCCCAAAGATCTATGAAAAGCCGGGAAAGATGAATATCAAATTGACACAACGAGAGCAATGTGCCTACGAGCTGGATTGAGGCATGTGTAGCGGAGAAGAGAAAACACCGGCTACTAGTTGTTGTCCTCACGCCGTTCTCCGGCCCGTCACCCCCATGGACTCCCCATCTCGGCAATTTGGCAACAGCCTGCAACCATTGGGTAATTACATGACGGACGATGATGGCCCGTTGCTGGGTGTGCGGGGAATGGCAAGTCCCCAATTGCGGGGAAGTTATTTCTCCACACATGTCTTTGTCATCATTGAGCCGCGGTCTAGACATCAAGTTCAGTTCGGGGATGCAGAAAGTCAACCGCTACATCCAATGGTCGTAATCAAGAATTAAATACACAACAAAATGGCCTCCGGAGAAAGGCGACCACGCCAGCGGAGCTATGAGACCATTTCATAATCGGATATGCATCCGGTTCGAGGCATCTATGCCTTTTAACCCCATGTTTCCTATGGCACGTCTCCAAACCGCCTAAGTCCTCGATAAAAATGCAACCTTCAAAGAATCTCGAAGACCGTTCGCCACGGCTCTAAGCGATTTAGACAGCGCCCGTCATGTTAGATTTGCCCGTCCAAAATTGCCGTCTGCAGAGCAAAATATGGCCGCCAAATTTCCTCGAAATTAGTCTCCTATTTTGGTACGCCATTGCTATTCACTTCCGTGGGCGATAATTGGTCTCCTCGTCGTATCCCGACTTTAACAACAGCACGTCTAAGCATGTCTCCCGAACCGTCCAGTGCCATCAGAAAACGGGCCAGTTCGCCACACAACTCCCAATCTCCCTTTTGCGATGCTAATCGGAACAGTCGAACCGCAGATTCTTCAATTTTCTCGTCATTGCTTTCATCATCGGAGTCGTCAAATGCCTGGAGTACAAGAAGATAGCCACCGGCGGTTTTGAGGGAGTCTAGTTTCAATGCTTGTTCGAACAGTTCGCTGGGTGGTGGAAGATGGGCGAATAATGTCCGCCATGATCGTAACTCAGTTTTTCGAATGCACTGAACGAGAATGTCCAAGTATAACTCTGGTGGATTGCCAGCTTGCAAAAACGACAGAACAGAGGGAAGCAATTGTCCCTCTCCGCTGCGCGGATTATCGACTTCCTCGTCCAACACATGATGTAACAGTATTTCTAAGGCGTGCGGAAAATATGACAGATGCGAGAAATGGTGACAAACAGAAAATGCTGAAGGGGTATCAAATTGGGTCAAGTTATATTGAAGTATATATGGCAAAAATAGTTGACTCTAAAACGATGTTAGTGGACCTTCACGATTGTGTGTGTATGGCACTTGAAACTTACCCGAATCGCAAATCGATGCAAAGTAAATGTAACATCACGTCGCTGGGTAACCTCGGGCTCTATTCCAAGGATAATCCCTTTGTTAAGAAGAATCGATAATGGATAGAAGTCGATAGGGATGGGCAGCGGCTTTGAGATTTCGTTGGACGGCCCTTTTGGTCGGATCACATCCTGCACATCAGTCCAGACGAGCAAGTCCTTGCCTCCGAATACCCACAATGAATCACGTAAAGATATGTCTGACTGAACGTGGTTCAATGCAGAAACTGCGGAAGGACTTGGAGGTAACGATTCATCCCCTGGAGGTGCAAAATTAAAAGAGAGCTGGTCTCGGGTCAATATGTAATATTCCACATCATGCGCTATAATGCGCATGTCATACTTCAAGTTTCCTGACTCTGAGACAGATGGCTGTAGTAGAACCAGCTTTCCATCGACAAGGAAGAGAACTGAAGCCACGGCAACATCTTGGGAAGGATCTCCATTTCCTAGATACCAATGTAAGCAGTGCCAATCACACGAGTAAAAATTGCTCGCAAGTCACTCACGGAGTTGATCCTCAGGCAAAACCCAGCTAATAGCACGAACACGTGTAGGGGCCCGAACTATCCCGTGAAAAGCTATCTGCCCGACTTGAACAAGACTTAATCGGGTCCCTGTCGTGTTGATAACATAGTGGTAAAGAATGTTCTCGTAAGTGTAAACTAGCAAAGAGTCTTCACCAGATGGTCCAATAAAGACCGCCGGTGACGGCAAAGATTCAGTGTATAAAACAGAAGTGCTACTTAGCAGTAGCTCGCGGGAGTACATTCGCAGCTAAAAAAGAGTTAGGATTTAGTAAGTGTCGGAGAAAATACGTAATCTTACCTCGTAGGCAGCATTGCATTCGACTGCGGCAATTAATATATGGCCGTACCAGCACATGCCACCTTGTACAGCAAAAGAGTCTTCTTGTCTCTGATCATCAAAAATTTTCCATCGGTTGCTTTGAACGCTGTAATGAGCGAGACCCCTTCGCCCAGCGATAGCTACATATCGCCCATCTTGCGAAACACAAGACGATCGAATAGGCCATTGTGAATGAAGATATCGCGGAGGATATTGTGCATGGTGCCACAGCGAATCCTTCCCAGAAATGGTGGTCAAATCTGGCAAATCGTGCCCGCGGTAGAGTATGATCTCCGTCCCGGTCTGTAAAAGAGCACGGGCTAGGTTTGCTGATGAAAAACTTCCAGTTAACGCGCTGCGTGCCAGTTCTAGAGCCCATAGCCGTCTGTCATTGTGAGATGTCAGGAGGATATCAGATCCGCCACCTATCCAAGAGCCCATAGACACCCCCGTCAACCAAGCTTCGCCGTTTCTCGAAGCCAAGGACGAATCTGCCGTAAAACTGCTTCCTCCCGATTTACCAAACACGCTCCATGTCGTCCAACCGTGTTTATATCCTGCAAATAAGCAGTAGCCATCGGGAGAGTAACTCATAAACGAGATGGCGCCCATGGAGGTCGGAGATGCGGGGAGAGCAAGCTTATGGGATAGAGGAATGTTTCCCATGTAATCTCTAGCAGAGTATACAAAGATTTCGCCATTGACACAGCTGACAGCAAGCAGAGAGAACCTTGCATTTACGGCAACCTGTTCTGCCCTCTGATTGTCATTTTCGGGCGCATGGAACCTATGGCCTTTGAAAATAGACTTTGGGGGACCTCCGTCTTGAGAGTCTTCAATGCTGTACTGAACAGCATAAGCTTCTCCGTCGCTTGTAATCCACAACAGCAGGTTCATCGCACGGTCATAGACCATATCCACAACGGCGGCCTTTTTAGAAAACCATGTGATGCGATGTAACAGCTCTGTTGTCGTTTGGTGTCCATTTTTATCCGGGGTCCACCTGATTGACTGGATCGCCGCTGGCTTGACAGTAGCCACCATTAATTCATTATCGAGCGCAAGTGCCTTGCTTATCCCGGCATCAACCTTGATCACCACCCTAAACCGTATGCTAGCCTCTCGAATGCCGAGTGAATCGTCTGGCATGAACTGCTGATGACGCCTTGGCTGGGTATGCATGAAACGATGCTGATAAACATGGGAGTTCGAGGCGACGGCGATAGAGTATGTGATGAGGTACCCATGTAGAGTCTGCACGACAACAATAGCTGCATCTGGTCGGAGTAAAAGGGCCACATTGGGACCATAGTTCTTTAGGGAGCGTGGAGATCGTTTTACTGCCGTGATCACTGCCGTTGGCTGTGAATCAGTCAACATTGGAAACTAGATAGTTGTGCAAGTAACCTACTTTGGTCTGCCAGATCGCAAGAGAGGACTTGGTCATTGTTGCGAAGAGGAGCCCATTTTTGGAGACACATAGGCCCGTTATGGGTTCATTCGCCCAGTTTTGTTTTGTAGAATCCCGTTCTTGATTTTCCGTATTCTCCTGATTCAATTGCTCCTCGCCATCCTCTGATTTCCCATCGTGAACCGCGTCGCCGTCTTCCTCCGGCAGCTGGATGTCCGGACCATTGACCGCGTAGATTCTAGGTACTCCATTTGGCCAGTACATTTCTGGAGGTTGCTTGCAAACAAGTGTGAGTGCCAGTTACATTGGTTCATCTTTAGAAGCCTGTAATCATTGTCCAAATGTGTCCCCAACGGCTTCAACGGTCTGTCATCTGTCTTCGCTGTTGCCGTTGCCTTTGATGTTGATGTTGATGTTGACGTTGAGAAGCGGACGACCAAGCAGCTTCGTCATGTGATCCGCATCATTCGAGCGCGAAGGCAACTCACGAGTTCTTGGATTCAACTTGCTGAAGCTCAGCAGCATCATCTTCTTGACTGTTTTTCTATTGATTATTTCATCAAACTAGAATCTGCGTGCAGAGCTGTGCCGAGATTATCCAAAAATGGTATTCACCCTTTTCTTTTCTCGTTCTGCGGAGATGTTTCATTTGTACCCCGCGATAGCAGCAGATACTAACAGACTGAACTCAGGCAATCACAGAATCAAAGAAGCGGCTGGCCCTGGCCATAATAGATTTCCTTAATACGAGTGTGAAAGATGGCACACTCTCTGCTGAAGATGCTGAATCGGTGGAAATTGCAACATCTTGCATCGCAGACACGTTCAAAGTTGACCCCTCAGACAAGCCCGCAATGCAAGACGCTCTCGGAGGACAGTCCCTTCTAGGTATCTACACAGTATATGAGAAGCTAAAGGGCAAGGGTGCTTCCCCGGCTGCTGCAAAAAGCGAATCGAAATCGTCCCCATCTCCCAAACCGACAGCAGGCGCTCCAACCGAGGAATCAGACAGGCTCAAGTCAGAAGGCAACACTGCCATGGCTCGTAAAGACTACATTGGTGCAATTTCCCTTTATACAAAGGCCCTCGAGATTGCGCCCGCCAACCCTATTTACCTATCCAACCGTGCCGCTGCGTTCTCCGCCTCTGGGAATCACGCAAAGGCCGCGGAAGACGCCGAAGTTGCCGTGGCCGCTGACCCCAAATATGTGAAGGCATGGAGCAGACTGGGACTCGCAAGATTTGCTCTTGGTGATGCCAAAGGCGCTGCCGAAGCTTATGAAAAGGGTATTGAAGCAGAGGGCAATGGCGGCAGTGAGGCGATGAGAAAGGGTTTGGAGACAGCAAAGAAACGAATTGAAGAGATGGAGCAGAAGGACAATGAACCACCAGCAGAGGAAGTTGACGATGCCGCTGGCGCAACGCGCGGAGCCGGCGGTATGCCCGATCTATCATCCCTTGCTAGCATGCTTGGAGGTGGTGCTGGCGGCGGTGGCGGAATGCCCGACCTGAGCTCCATTATGAGCAACCCCATGTTTGCGAGCATGGCACAGAACATCATGAGCAACCCTGAGATGTTGAACAACTTGATGAGCAATCCGAGATTGAGACAAATGGCTGAGAACTTTGGTGGGGGCCAAGGCGGTCTCCCAGATATGTCGAGTTTACTGAACGACCCAAGTATGGCTGACATGTAAGTGCTTTCCACCCTTTACAATCCAAGCACGCAGTATCTGACCAATGGTTGTTACAGGGCACGCAACCTCATGGGCGGAAGGGGTGCTGGTAGAGGAGGCCAATGATCCAATGAATGGAAAGGTAGCTTAGTTATTTGGAGAGCCAGATATCACAGCTATTGCAAATAATCGGCGAGAAACATCAATTCAAAGCGTTTACTCTCATTCTAATGTCATATTTGCATGTAGTGAGTCCATTCAATAATAGCATGGGAACCTTGGACAATTTTTGTCATCTTTTTGAATTTGACGGCTGCAACTATTTACAGCAAATATACATGAGAAGAGAGGGCGACGCATATCATAGAACATTAACCAACCCATTAAAATCATATGGAATGCAAACCGGTACAAATCACAGGCGCCACGCAACGTCAACGAAGAAAGGCTTATATCCCACACCAGATCATGATCTATACGGACTCCAGTTAGTGTACACTGAGGACGAAATAGCTCCAAAACCAGGGCTATGCAGGGGCCGAACAAAAGGGAATAGATAAAGTACTAAGACAGGCAAGGATCAAACCATGCGAGAAGGGTGACAAGACGGGTTGAAAATGAGGACAGTAATTCTTTTCTCTCTTCCTCCTTTTTTTCTTTTGCGAGTTTAGAGTGAGGATTAATCATATGTAGTCGCGGCCCGACTTTTGAAGCTCAATCATTCTCCAGCCCCTGGTTTCTGGGTTGTTGACATCCTCCGGAATCCTCGTCACGCCGATAGCATAGGTAACCAACTGAACCTTATCTTCCATGCCGGCCGCGAGCTCTTTCGTTTTAGCATTGCGGTAGACATGCACCTCCTGAGTTCGACAAGTGATGATGAAAACGGGAACGTCTCCAGGCTCCAACATACGGGCATGGGAAATGTCAACGTGACGGATATCGAGAATTCGGCCATCTGATTTCAGGCCCGCAGCAGTGTATTGCTTTGCAAGGGCCGCGTAGACGTGAAACTGGGCATCCGAAAGCCAGAGTTTGAGGGTCTCGGTGTCTCCCTTGACATACGCATCCAAAACTTCAGGAAGGATATATTCTCGCATCTCACGCAAAAACGGTTCAATTTGAAAGCTGGGGTCCATCTCGCGGAATTTTTTAATCACCATTGCGGTTTCATTTTCGGCAAAGAACCCAGCTACACGATCAGAAATACCGCGCGCAGTCGAGATTAGAGGATTCTCGGATTCGTTGTACGTATTTTTGAGATCAAAGTATTTTTGCATAAGACGGCTGGAGTCCTTGAATTCCTTCCAGGATTCCTTCCAGGCGGCATCTTTATGGAGAGTAACATTGGTGCCAGCACTGAAGAGCAATTAGTATTTAATGTCCCCTTTCGAGGATGCGGATGCGATCGTAACTTACTTGGGGTCCTCCTCCATCTTCTCTACCGTATGGAGCTTTCCCGTCTTCAGATCGTTCAACTCCCTCAGTTCTCTCTTTTTCCGTCGCTCCTCCTTCTCAACCCAGCCACCATAACGAGAACTGCTACCATCGTCGATGACCTCTTTCATCTCCTTGAACGCCTTTGTATCGCGAACTGGCCTTGTCGCTTTCTCAAGCCCTTTGCCGGTAACCGATACACCAACCCTGAGCCCTTTCACCACTGGTGTGTCCCATGTCCATGCTGCACCCTTTCCAATCACTTTACCTGTCTGCTTCAACGCCGACGATGTCGTGGTAGAGGCAGCATCGGTAGCAGCCTGGTACGCCGCGCGAGCTTTTCTAACGGATTCACTCTCGGTAAATTGGTTCGCAGAAGAAGCCAAAGCTTTAGTCGATTCGTTCCACTCCTTGGAAGCTTTGAACTCGGATCGTAGAGTTTCCGTGAACACTTGCCAGGGAGTCTTGTCGCCGTGAGGGGGAGGTGGAGGGGGCGGGCCCTGTTTCTCCTTATCACCCTCTTTGTCTCCTCCCTCCTTGTCCTTCTGTTCTTTCTGGTTTGGTTCCTGGCTTGCGGACTCATCTGCGGCTTTTCCAGACTCGGGGCCTTCTGATTTCTGTTTCTGTTGTTCTTGTTGCCAGCAAACGCTCGACGTTTGGAAAGCCCTTCTGGCGGGAAGAAGGGCTCGTATTAAAGTAATCTGATAGGGAGCAGTCTGAGGGAATACGGGAAGGAGAGGATTCTGTGACCGGAATGCATTGGCACGGCATTGTCCAGTACTTAACAGTCGTGTCTGGGTTAACGATCGTCGGTAAACTGGTGACCTCCCAGAACCGACATTTGAAGGAACAAGATTGCCTCGAAGGAGCGCCGTCCGAGCAGCGCCTGGCGGCAATATCCTCCCTGAAACGATCATGCTCTACTGCGGCGGATGCGGCGCTGGAACAGACTGAATCTCCAGGCTGGGGAAGATGAAAACGAAAAAATCAATAGCCTCAATCAAATGACAAACAGCAGCGAGCAAGCAGAGATCAAGTGGCAGCGGCTTCAGAGGCCGGGGAGGACGCGATGGCGATGGGATGCGAAAGGAAAAAGGACGGCGGACGTTCGTTTCTGCTCGAAATCAACAATTTTTGACTTTTTTGCCCCGAGCGCCAAGACTGCGAGAACCCAAAAAGATTCGACCGACGAACATCGACGCCGACGACGTGCAAAAGAATATCAATCGCCAGTACAGCGCAAACCCGCGGCAGCCAGCTCAGTAGAGTCACACTGCGTGCTCGATACTCGGCCGATCAATTGACCTCGGGTTCTCGTTTTGTTGTGCCCTTCCGTGGCCACAACCCCCCGACCAGCACTCCCTCGCCAAAGCGCAGCGAACTCGAATCGGACCCTGCACCATGAACAACACCGTCGTAAAAAGACTCTCTGCAGTGTTGAAGAGGCCCTTTTTTCAGCGGCAATTTCCAGCACCCTCCTCGATACCCAGAACCTTCTCCTCAACAGCCCCGTCGCAAAACGCCGAACCGCCCAATTCTGATGCACCATCGAGCGGTGCGTCCATACTAGGGAAGCTGTCCCAAGCTACACGGGCTGGGACAACGGACGTTGATACGGAGAAGATCAGGGCAAAGATGGCAGAAACACTTGCAAACCCTTACGGCACCCAACCTGCTCACCACCTCCACGTTTACGCCCACAAACACAATACGCACCTGACGTTAACACGACCAAATCGAGACCCATTAATGTCGATAAGCTGCGGCTCGATTGGCTTCCGCAAGTCTCATCGAAGCGGTTATGATGCGGCGCATCAGCTGTCCTCGTACATGCTGGCAAAGATCCAGGAACGCGGGTTCCTAATGGATATCAAACAGCTGGAAGTCATCTTGAGAGGATTTGGGCCCGGTCGGGAGGCGTTTACCAAAGTCCTCTTGGGTAATGAGGGCAAGAAGCTACGGGACAAAGTGATGCGGGTGACGGACGCAACAAGACTGAAGTTCGGCGGTACAAGAAGTCCCAAAGTGCGGAGGCTGGGATGATCCATTGCGTCCGGCAGTTATTTTATCTCACTGTTTTGTTTACTGGGATCTTCTTTGGAGTTAACTACAACAACCCCCAACGAATTATCGGGGGGGTCCTCAGGGCTACACTAGATGTATTATTAGGGGTCAGCTGTAACAATAAAGACCGGCGTCTTGAATCATCTGGACTGCCATTCAAATCTCCATGACAAGAATCTCAGGATAAACTGTTCGTGTTCATCTTTACACCCTCTGTTAGATGCCATCTCATGTCGGGTTTGATATCCTGCAAAAACCGTGAAAATCACGTGTCAGCGCTTATCGATAGCAAATCAACGGCATCAAGCTTGGGCTAGACGGATGAAGATGCCATGAGCACGTCTCGAAGAACACGCCCGCCCTCTGTCTGATTATCTAGCGCTCTTGTCCGTCTTATCGTTCTTTTCTACTCAGCCAGGCTTCATTTTTGGCCGCTTCGATCCCATTGTCAACTCGTCATTTTAACTCCGCTGCTGTCTTATCGGTTCTGCCTCAAGCTCGGCCCCCCCAGCGAATGGTCCAGGGCTCACGCAACCACAGCAACACGAGGATCACCATTAAGTCTCCTTGCTAGGTCTGTGCTAGCTTTTTACAAAGCAGCGGAGCCCGTCCGCTGGGCCTCCCGATGCTGTTTGGATGCCCCCTCTAAATCCCTTTCTCCGCGCTTTCTTCCGCAGCGTACTCCCGTCGCAATGCGTGCCGATCCAGAGTCATGTACGAGCTCCATCTCCTTGCTTGTTCCGTGTTATTGCTATTCTGACTGAGGTTTGAGCTAGATTCTACTGGTACCTGTCACCGAGTCCCTCATCAACTCTCGTGACAAAGACTCCAACACCCTTTACGTTGACCTCGTCCACTCCGAAGAGTTTCTGGGGAGCCATGTGTTACGAATACCAACTTCGGCCTCCGGAAAGGATGCGTTATCTGGCGTGCGAGAGAGCAGGGGAAAGGCCAGGCAGATGACAACTGCGAATGGTCGCACGGTAGCCATCAGGGAGTCCATGGTCTATAGCAACAAGGGTATGGCATATTATGGGGATGTTCAAGACGGGTTCTGAATGGCAACCAGAATGATAGACCCAGCTGACAAAAGATTTCCAGGGTTCAAGAACTTGAATCAAGCCCAGCTTCTTTCGGATAGCCTATACTACGCTCCCGGGAACGAGTCGCAACCATGGCTAATTTACTACATCTCAAAACCGCTTCTCGGAACATACGATCCCGGCGGAATAGTTCAAGCTGTTGTGCCTGGCGTCCTGTCACATGTCGCAGAACCTTCCGGAGCTACCTCCAGCCATGGCAATAATAGTCTAGAGTTTGCGCGTAAAGAGCTCGAATCGTTTGGGGAACTGCTCGCAAACTTTCCCATGATAGCAAGGCAAATGCAACCTGGGCTGGAGCGTCTGTTTCGTGAGTTTGGTAAAGAGCTTGGGAAACCGTTACCCCCTCCTCCGTCGCGTTCGTCATTCATAAATTCGGAAAACGAGATCGTCGACGCAGACGAAGCAGCCTCAATTCGAAGTACTTTGTCATCCACGCAAAAAGCGCTACCCTTCAATTCCTCGGAGTACTTTGAGGATGACGAAGACCTGATGAGACGCGCATTAGAGACTGCTGTAACAGCGGCCATTGATCTTTTCCGTCTTGTGGACCGGCAGCAGCTATCCTTACTCGGAGCCACAACCAATCTCACGGGGCCGATGGTAGAACGGCTGATTGAGCGCTACGTTACAGAGCAGGTTCACGATTTTCTTCTTTTCCCCAGAGTTTGTGGGTCCCGCAAAGTGGAAGACACAGAATTGGATATCCGGATCCGCCAAATGGAGAACATCGACGTGTCCCAGGTTGGCATTACCATTGATGGCGGCCGCGAAGGAAAAGAGGAGCTCATCCATCGTCTTGGAAAAGGTATTGATGAGTTTAGAAAGATGACTGATGCCAAATGTCCTCAAGAGATGCTTAAAATATTACTCGCGACTATCAAGACGACAACTCTCGAGTACAACCCCAATACTGAAGGCGAGAGCGTGTCTGAGAAACATCCGTCGGTTTTAACGATTAATGCGGATGTTCTCGTCTCACTGCTGCTTGTGGTAATTGTTAGGTCGCAGGTCCGTCATCTCCAAGCGAGGCTCTCGTACATGCAACATTTCATCTACATTGATGATGTTGAGGGCGGCGAATACGGGTATGCTTTGAGCACGTTCGAGGCTGTCTTGACCTACCTCCGCCATGACTCCGGAGGGCTCAGAAAGGCCAGCTCCAAAAACAAGCGGCTGTGGTCAGCGACCAAATCAGGCAATATCTCGGAAATGAAAGGCATATTGGAGCCCGAAAATCACGACTCAGTTTTATTAGAAAGCTCTGATGATAGTGAACGGATTAAACCCGCCGAGCTGGACGCTTTCAAAGAAGCGGGCTCTAAGGATGCACTGAATATGGAGCCAGGCACAAATGGGAGTATGGCGCCGAATGCCTCACGGGAACCCATAGATATACCAAGGTCTCCAGAGACGCCACGTTTAGCGCATGTTTTCCCTTTTCAAACGTGGGTGCAAAACTCTCCGCCAAAGAGCCAGCCGCGTGTACCTAAAAGGGTTTCCATGGACGTTGGCAGCATTTCAGAAGCTTCCAACTTTTCCTTTCTCTCCCGCTCCACCACTTTCGGCTCCGTAGCAAGTTGTATGGATGGTGATATATCCATTGAAATCTTAACGAGGACACAGGATCCCGCAGGAGATTCAGTTCCTATGATGGCTGTGGAAGCTTGCCAACCTGCAGCATTGAAATACCTCCTAAGCCTGGAAGAATATTATCCCATCGAAAGCATCCTGGAGGACGTCAATAGTGACGGAACCACATTATTGAGCGCTGCCGTGCAGCTAGCACACACCGACATCGTGGACATTATCCTGGATTTCGTCTTTCAAGCTGCACAGTCGCATACTGTGGCCACGTACTTGGCGAAGGCAGACACCAGAGGCAGAACAGTGGCGCATTATATTTTCAGCGTTCCTACATTGATGTCTCGAGTTGGTACTGCATTACCTTGGAGACAACGAGACAAGCATGGTCAAACACCGCTTTTTGCGCTCTGCAGGTCGTACGACCATCCATACTATAACCCCATGGTTAATGAGGCTTTGACAGTCGCTCAAGAGGCACAAGGGGATGGGCAATCCTTGCGATTAGATGACCATGTGGATGCCCGGGGTAACACACTTCTTCATGTCGTTAGCGATCCTCAAATCCTTCATAGGATCCTCCGTGAGTGTGACTGCGATCCTAACGCCACTAATGAGAAACGTTTCACTCCCTTAATGATGGCGAGCAAATATGGCCGTGTTGACCTTGTTCGAGTCCTCTTTGCTGATCCTCGCGTGGACGTCCATCTTCGAGAGTCACGAGGGCTAACAGCAGTTGAGCTTGCCAAAGACGATGAGGTTCGCAATAGAATCGACGACCTGATCTTGTTCTCTAATCCGCCTTCTTCTCCTCTCGACCCTTCCGGCCGCATCACTGCGGTCGTCCGATCAGTCTTTGTCGAGGATGGAAGCATCCGTTTCATTATCAAATCGGGTGCCCCCAATCCGCGGTCTCCTTCAGAAGAGAACCAACCTCGAAAAATGGTTACTTACACAGTGACTACTTGTCGCCGTGGTCTAACCGATTTCGAAAACCTCGTCAAGTTTCTGCGAGTTGAACACCCTGCCTCCTATATCCCGGAGGTTCCATCATTTCGTTCTCCTCTACAGATATTCTCGAAACCGTCGCGCGCCGTTCTCCACGAGGTTCAGGAACGTTTAGACAGGCTTATGAAAATCTTGCTAGCACATCCCACTTTCGCTACTCACGAACTACTGTGGGAATTCTTCCTAATGCCTGAGATACAGACGGAAATGACGGGTGGTCGATCACACCAGAAAGCTGCTGCGTTGGCGGAGAGGATAGCAGATGACTACCAGCCCGTCACGGCAGAAGACATTCGTGACGTTGAGCAGATTGTCGGCCACGCCCAGGATGCCGTGCGCGGTGTCAGCACCCATACCCGGAGTATCATTCGACGCGGATATAAACTCCACAACACTTCCACCGATTTCGCCGAAGCAATCTCCATGTGCGCCTATGCCGTTTCCTCATTGCAGGCACCCACCAACGCCCTCCCACAATCACACATTGACGCCGTCAACCGATTCGCCGCCTGCTACACCTCTACCTCGCTCGACTCTTCCCCCTTGACCCAATTTCTTACGGCTCTCTCCTCGTCGCACGCTACAACAGCGGCCATGCTCGAATCCCTCGCACGTCCCGGTACACTCATCGCCAACCTGAATGCCGCTACACGGTCTCTCGCCCGTGCCCACTCCACACTCGCGTCCAGCTCGCTCCCGCGCAAGTTCAATTTCCCGGGCCTGGAAGAGTCGCGACAACGCTCGATCCGCGAACAGAGCCATCGGATCGTGGAGTTGAATGCGGAGGTGGATAGGGTGGGGAGGGAGATTGCGTGGAATAAAGATGTCGTGGTGGGTGAGCTGGCTGGATGGACGGATTGGCGAGGGAGGCTGGGGAAGGAGGCGATTCGAGGTTTTGTGAAGACGACGCTGGTGCGGGAAAAGGAGCGGGGGAAAAGGATGGAGCGGTGTTTGAGGGGGTTGAAAGGTTGATGTTTCTGGGATTATTCGAGCTCGTTTTCTCTTTTTTTTTTTTTTGTTTTCCAGTCATGAAGGGATGGGTCATGGATGGGTGGACTATTTGTTTTCTGCTTTTCTTGTGATATTACATAGTAGTTCTGTGGGATTACAATATATGGTGGATTGTTGTGGTAACATGAGGTCTGGTTGACATTCGGTTTTCTCTTCTCCTCTACCCTTTGGCGCGCTATTTGTCTTTTCAACTTTCATTTATGGCAGTGTCCTCCTTTCCTTTCCCTGTATTGATATAAATGTCTGGGTCAGGGGTATGGTTGATTTAGGTCATGCTGTATAACGGGTCGGTCTAGTATGGGACTCAAAGCAATGCTCCAATGTATTTAGCTAGTTAACAAACTTTCACTCACCCACCTAAAATCCTCACGAGCTCAAGATAAAGCTACTACGCACTGAACATATCAAAAAAATACCAATCCCTCCAGCAAACTCCATAGCAGCGATAACCACTACTATCCTACCCCCCCCTTCCCACCCCCCCCCGTCATCATGAAGGTCCTGACAGCAAATTTTGTGACTTGCGCGGTGAAAACTTGCAAGGCCTCGCCCACCTCGTTCCCACTCCATTTCCACGACGCAGAGCTCGAACAGCAAGAGATTGAATTTTCCACACAGTTCATGTGCAACATTCTACCACGCATAGAGTGGGATGCGCTCCGAGTCACGGCCCGCGAGGTGAGAAAAAGTCTTTCTAGCCCTTTGAAGGAGAAGAAGTTTTTCATTCATGAACGAGACGTGAACGTGAACCTGCAAAGCCGAGCTCATGCAAGAAATTGTCTATAGTTAGGATTCGGCGATCTGGCCGAGACGAAGCCAGATAATGAACAGCTATTAGCCGATGATGAACGGTTGTTACGAGACCTCCACCGGTTTCTGCTTGAAACATGTGTGGTTGAGGGGAAACTGGTGTGCGGTAACTGTGGGCATGAGTACAGAATCAAGGATGGAATTGCGAATTTTTTGTTACCGAGTCATCTAGGTATGTACGCCGGTAATGGAGATGTATGTCATCGAGTCTCTGCTGATGTTGCTTGAAATCATTTTTTAGTTTGATATCAAGACTCTGGGTTTCAAAAAGGCCTGTTTTGGCCGAGTACTACATGGGTGTGCACATTTGATATGCCGCTCCCCTTCTGCAGACATCAACACCTTGTGATCTTTCCAGCTCGCAGCTGATTGAGTATTGATGCATGACATGGCAGTGATGGATATGATTTACTGACAATCCATTCAGAGCAAAAATTCCTCTAAATGTCAAGTAAATTTTCATTTCTCTAAAAAATCCATAATCCTATCATGATATATTGAGCAGCGAACTTGCTGACCGAAGAATAAATGCTTTCCAGTGAATGTGGCCAAAGCATATGAGTGGTATCTCAAACAAGAAATGCTAAAAATACGAAAAAAAAGTCATACGATGCGCAATGCCAATAAAATGCTGCAATTCAATTTCTTGATAGCCAAACGTCATGCTGTTTATTTCTTTTTTTGTATCGTTCGTTCACAGGCAATTTACGTGCCGGGATAAGGATTCACCCCATATATCTCCGGCCGCGGCACCTGCTGTATTTGCGGTGGTAAATTCTGCATGCTGGAATACTCATCATGCCTTATGACGTCAAAGGCTTGCCCTCCTAAACTCGTTTCGACGGGCGAAATGCTGCTGACCGGGGAGTATTGTGAACTGTGGTAAGTGCCATAGTAATTGACACTGGACACACTGCTGCGCGAGGTTTGACGGGCGTGATAATTATTGTGTGGTGGAGGCGGCCCGCCTGAGGAGGCAGAGCCGCTGGAGGGTGGCGTGGGTGGTTGATCGGGAGATGATTCTGAGACTGTGGGTAGCTCAGCGGGCAGCACGCCAAAAGAAGGGAGTGGTTTGCGGTCGAACGAACGGGCGCGATTTCTAGACGAGCCAGGAAGAGGTGGTGAGAGGTAGGATGCTTCCATCATAGAGACGGGTCTTTGAGGCCCCTGTGTGCCCTGAGAAGGAAGGCTAAGCCCGATACCAGCCGAGCTAGAAGCGAATTGCGTCTGTTGAAACTCGTCATTTCCTGCCATGGAGGAATAAAAACGGCCACTTGCCGTGCGTGGCGCCTGTGGTGTTTGAGAGTGAAAGTCTTCCTGACTGCTGGGTGCCGAGTTTCCTGGAAGAGGCACGTAGCTCATTTGCGGATGCCAGGTGAACCTGTTGGGGTCGTGACCTGTCCCTAATAACGGAGGGTTGGAAGTGTTTGGCGCGTACTGAGTTGCTTCCCCTGGGGAATCCCTGCCCTCCGACACTGATACCGCGGAGTATCTTGATTCTCGGTTTTTCTTTTCCTGTTTGCCATTTTGCCAGCGTTTGTAGAAGAGCACTGAAAGAAAAGCGATGGCAACCACGACGAGACCGCCAAATACTGAGCCTGCTGCAATCCCACCGGTGTTCATACCATCATCGTCAGAATCATCTTTATCTTTTTTGGGGCCTTTTTTTGGGTCATCTTTTGGAGGTGGTGGTGCGGTGTCCGTTGGCACGGCTGGGGCCGCAGCACTTGTCACTGGTAGACTTGGTGGTTCGGCTGCAGTGGTAGATGGAAGATTCGAAACGGTAGATGTAGTGAAGGTGGAGCGTGTAGAAGATGTACTTTTAGTAGAGCTTTCAAAGGAGCTCTGGAAGGTTGTTGTCTCCTCCTCGATGGTCGTCGTAAAGTCGAGTTCCGTCGTTGAGTCTTTGATAGTTGATGACGGCTCTTCGGTTGTGAAATCTTCAGTTGTGGGTTGCTCTGCAGTTGTGAAATCTTCTTCGGAAATAGTTCTAGTCTTAACAGGCGGCCCTGGTGGCCTCGGTGGTCCTGGCGGCCTCGGTGGTCCTGGCGGCCTCGGTGACGCTGGTCGTCCTGGTGATCCTGGCGGCCACGGCGGTCCTTGCGGCTGGGTCGGTCTATCGTCATCGTCATCATCATCATCCCCATCATTGTCGTCTTTGTCCTTGTCTTTGTCCTTGTCCGGCTTATTGTCGGGGTCATCATCATTATCGGAATCTTTCCGTCTCATGTTATTCATCCTCCGTCCAGCGATTCTTCCATGTTGATCTGCACGATTCAGATTTCGAGGACGAGGCGGTATGGGTGCGGGCGTAACTGTAGGATCCCGGTGAGGCGAACCATTATCTTCAGATGAAATTCGACGCACAACGAAAATGGATCGACGATTCCGAATGCGGCCTCCAAGAGATGTCTCTCCTCTAGTCTCTGCTTTCCTTCTAGCCGGCGTTGAAATGGCAGTTGGCGAGGACTGACGTAACGACGGAGCGGAGGGAGGTTCTAGCGCCGTAACCAGCGTTTGGAGAAGGAAAACATTCACCCATAGAGAGAGCCTCATTGTGCCCTGGGGGGTGTGGACGAGGAGGAGAGACGTTTGGGATCGATGGCTCACGTCTGCATCAAAAGTGGCCCGGCTGGCAAACTCCGGTTCAATACAGAACGCGTTTTCCAGGCATTCCTCGTCGACTAAATGAGTAATTGGTCAATTCTTTTCTTCTAAGACTTGGATCTCTTGAGGCATTAACGCGTTTATTGTTTCGACGCAATCTACGTTAGACGCGATGGAAGGGAAAATGGTCTGACGAACAAGCCACGGAGTGTCATAGACACATTCAAGAAAATACAAAACAAAGAGAGACGAGACAAACATATAGATTTAGTGGTAATCCGTTCTTGCAAAAACCATTGCGCTGGCAGAAGGGAGAATATTGGGATAATACGATGAATCCCTGGAGTTGCGTTGGGACCTCCGCTGCCGTTGTCGTTTCAGGCGATGGCTTATCGTCCGGAGACTCCAGACACAGCCCCAAATTCCACGGACAGTTGTGCAGAACCCAATCAGCGACAGCCGAAGTGACAGGCGACTCCAAGAAACCCCTGCTGTGGCGCCCGTAACTGGTAGCGTGCAGAGTGATGCAGGACATATATAATAGTTTGCCTAGGCCTTCATGTGTTCAGCCTGGCAGCAGCCTTTTTGTTCTTTTTTCTGCTCCGTCGGGCTTTTCCATCTGTCTAGGACGAGTTAGGCGGTTGGACAGGCGGCTCGAAACATCCCAAGCCCGCCCGCGGTATTTTAGCCTGCGGCCTGCCACGAGTCTCGGATAACAGGCAAGAGATTATTGCGAACAGCGTCCAATCGCGGACTCCACAGCGTCCAGGGCCTTACGTCGAGGCTATGCAAGAATGAGAGAATATCATAACATTGTGCATTATTATTAATAGTTTGATTATTACCATCACCAGCACTGGAGGCATGCAGGCCAGGGGCATCGAGACCAGGACTAAACGGAGCAAAGGCCATGAATAGATCAGTCATCGGCCAGGCTGTGAGCGAGCTGGTGGTTATTAGTGCGTGCGATGGAGAGACCTCGTTTGCGCCGACACACACAGCGCGAAACTCTGAAACAACCGGAATGCAACGCCAAGAATTCCAGGATGAGTCAGCCAGTGCGGGAGAATAATACACCGAGATTTCGGATAATGGTAGGCCCAATAGTGCCAAGCGCATTATGTAGTGCACCGCGGGCCTGTGGATGACGTAGGATGGCAGGGCAACCGAAAACCCCGCCCGCAGCTGGAGTGATTGAGTGTATCAGACTCGACGGCGAGATGCTTGACTTGACGCGTTAAGCGGACAGACAGACGTCAGAAGAATCCTGGAGCCTGCTTGGAGTCGTCGCACCCCTGAACGGCACTTCCATCATCGCTCACAACGCAACCGGAGAAAAGCAGGAAACCTGGTCCATCCCGTAACCTTCGTAGAGTCCCGTCGACACATATAAACACTTCGATGTCCCTCCCTTCATCAACAACCCCTCACAACATTACTACACCTCAGAACAACAATCTGCCTACCGCAATCATTCCATCATCCAACAGAGTCTCACCTTTCCTCAAACTACCCAGACAACTTTGCACCATCCGTACCCATCACGACCAATCTCACAAGATGCCTCTCGTCGTTCCACAAGTCAGCGAAGACGACCAAGCCGCCTGGGCCGCAAAGTTGCTCGGCAAGAAGCTGTCCGACAACACAACTGACAATGTCGTACGTACTGGTCTCAGCCCCGTTCTGATTCTAATCTTGGGATTGTCAAGACGCTAATCATCCACCGTCTTTGTAGTCCTTTGCAAAGAAAGACCTTCCGGACAAGCACCGCATCATTCGACCCGGCGATATGACCACAATGGACTTTGTGCCCAACCGGTAAGCTCGCAAGTACAAGAATACTGGGTAGACACAGACTAATTCCTGTTCTAGCCTAAATGTCTATGTCGATGATTCCGAGAAGGTCACCAACGTCAAGCACGGATGAACCATGGAGAATTCATTGCGACGACTGGTGTCTCACTTGATTCTTCTGTAATGACTGATGAATTTGTATATGAATCAGATTATATAACCTCTTTTTATTAATGGATTATTATTTCTCTGCATATGGCTCAAATTGGACTCAGCCTTTCCTCTGTCAAGACGTATGCATGTACCTACAGTTTCACAGTAATGAACTCACCCCCCAAGACTTGCATATCTCGTAAGGTTGCTATGTCTCAGTATGCATGTCTCGCCTATCACTACCACACTGCTGGTACCCCGAACAGTTCAATGATATCCTTTCAATCGGGAAATTAGCGCGTGCATAGCCACACCAGCTCCCTGGTCTCGGTAGAATTGCTGGTTGGAGAGCTTGGAAATGAGCCCGTGCTTTGGAACCAGCCAGGGCTAGCAAGATCGCCGCCCAAATCTTTCATCTGCAAGAGCTACACCCTGGTCACGCTAGGGAGCAGTATAACTGCTCCCTGCTACACCTTGTGATCCGGCACAAACTGAGCCACCGGAACTAAGGTTAAAAGATTCTTTTGCACAGATCCCGGCGGAGCAGCAGTTATAAGCTCAGGCATGCTATTGCTGTAGCAGGCATTGACTCCGGCCCATTGTGCATATGTCGTGTTTCCCCAAGTTCGAACTTGCGGCAGCCATTTTTGAAGTACAAGCAGGGCATATTTGGCTCCATGCTCAATCGTCATCAGAACTGTATGCGCCTAGACCAAGAGCGAGAGAGGCAGCCGGTGCGGCCTTTGTGTTCGTGGTACTTGGCTGCTCAGCCTCCTCTGTCTGCACAGGCTGCGCCTGTTGTTCAAGAGGCCCGCTTGGCTTCGGAGAATTAGCTACTTTGGGTCGAGGTTCCTCTGTGCGCTGTTCTTCTGACTTGGCAGTCTCGGGATTTGAGGTGCTTTTAGGCTTCTGACTGGTAGGAGGATGGGAGGCGCTGCTGGACGATTTGCGGAGTTTCACTCCTGGGAGCACCTCATTCTCTTTTGCTCGTCTTCGTTTTCTTCCTGGAATCGTCCACTGCTCCTCTTCGGTAGGCAAGCCCGCACCCGGTTTATCAGTGTTGTCTCCCTCAAGAAACGCCCTTTTCTCTGCCTCTTCACGTTGGCGGTGGAACATCTCCAATTGCTCCATGGTTTCTTTCTTCACGGCTTCTTCCTTAGCGCGAGTCGATTCAAGTATCGAGTCGAGAAATTCGACCTCATCTTCGTCGAGAGCTCGAAATTGGTTCTTTAGCCGGATGGATTCTTCAAACGCTTCTTGCTTTGCCGCTAATGTTCACGAAACAGACATAAAATAACAGTTAGCCCAACGTCCTCATTCATCACTTGGTTTGTGCAATCGAATGACTATCGGCTTTCAAGCAGTAGCTTTTTGAAAGAGGTTTCTAGCCGGCATACCTTTGTTCTGCTGAAGAATTTCGTACAGGCTCTTCCCCCCTTCCTGTGCCCCCTGGTCCGCTCTGCGTTTCCGAGACTCGTCAAGCTCCTGCTTGACCTTTTGCCATTCCGCATCGTTCCCTGGCGCATACTCCGTCGACCCCCCTGATACAAATCCAGACGACATTTTTTTTCCGTTCTTCCTTGCGGAGAATGTTGTGATGATGATGTTGAATTGTAGGGGCTTACTCCATATTAGTTGTCCACCCGCAAGCATACGTGTCACGTGCACTCGGAGGTAGTTAACCCTAAGATTATAGTAAAGGTTAGCAACTAGAACGTTGACTACAGTCAACTCGACTCGTGTCGAGAATCACACTCACAAAGGATGATCACTATTTTTTATTTTTATTTTAATTACTTAAGATAGGCAGCTGCAACTGTAGTCTAACATACAAGGAAACTAGAACCTATGAAAAACCTTGTGCTGATGCCAATCCAAGTCTCACCCATCGTAGGACCTTCGAGTACCATGTAGTGCCTTGAAGCAGCTACTTAGTAGCAAAGTGTTGGAGTACGAAGTGGATGAGTAATCTTCAGGATAGAAAAAGTCATGTTGTCTGATCTCTATCAACAAGCGAACGAAATAAGCAGTTATTTATGTACAATCTTGATAGCCGAGTGATACACAAAAGACTTCAGAATTGCATAATTCCAATCCTTAATAGAAATCTCCCACGATCTTCCGACCAACTTCCGACCAACCTGAAACATAAAATGAAACCTTATTTTGTCGCATATACGCATTAGGCGTATCAGGGAATTCAATGCGCATCCTCCAACACACCCCCCAGATTCGAAGAATCTGCGAATCCGGCGAATATGAGCTTTTTGTTGCTAGATTTGATCCCATTTGGCGGTAATTTCTTGCATCTCAGCTGCTAGCTTGTTGATGCTATCGCTTACATCCCTTAGGCGAAGCAATTTGATGAAATCGGCGTGTTTTTGCGGCGAGAGAGCCTTCGTTAATCCATCTGCAAGCATTTTTGCGGTCGCAATCCAGGTGACGAATATCCTTCCTGCCTGAGCTTCTTGCCGGAGCCAATGCTGCTTAATATCGACGTGCCTAAGCTTCGTTGATAGCAGCGGTTCTTCCTTGTTGATTAAGCCGACGGTTTGCTGATTATCGCACTCAATATTATTAGGAATCGCGTCTCCTGCGTCGAATTCGATCTGCTCGAAGAATCTCATCCACCATTGAAGCTCTTTTGCTGCATGCTCTAGAGCATGGAGCTCTGCTTCGGTCGTAGATGTGGTTACAACCTTTTGCTTCGTTTGTGATCTGAGGGCGGAATAGTTGATTCCAGGAACTATCTAAGGGTCAACTATCCGCTATATATATGCCACGGTCGGGGTCCGGAATAGACATAGTCCGGGGCCCGGGCGTGGTCCGTACGGGGCCCGATATAAGAGATATCGGGGTCCGGACGGAGAACCAAAACAAAACAAAATGAAACAATATATACATAAGATATACATAAGAAAACCACATCCTCCCCCACTTGATCAGACTTCGTCCGCGAAGGCTTTAGCGTTCCGGAATATAGTCAAACGGGGTCGTAAAAGAGTGTACGTTGAGGCCCGTTCGGGTGCCTCAACACAATCCAAAAGTAGGAATACAAAAGCATCACGTCGACGGGATATTCCGTACGCACGTGATATGGCAGCGAGCTCCATTTCAAAACAAATGGAGCTTCGGTTTTTCAAGCTCTTCCTACTCGTAAGCCTTTCAACCTTTTGTTGTGCGCTGCTGCTTTCGAGGTCCCAGGTCGATCCATTTTGAATTCCATTTCATATAAGTTCGTGCTGCTAATAGGAGCTCCCTTATTACCATGGAAGACGCGTGAGTTGACCCAGAATTGAAATCCAGGCGAGCCACTGACTGACTCGTCTTTCGAATTTGAACAGAATGACCCCAACTGAGGCTGCGAAGCGCGCCCGTTCCCCTGAATCCCCCTCTGGCCCTGCGAGCAAGGTCCCCCGTCTCGATCAGACCGACATCCATCGAAATGAGACTGCTGGCTTATCCAGCATTGAAGAATCCGTTGAAGAACAAGGTCGTGCGGAGCTTTCTGATCCTCTTTCTGACCTTCCTGAGACTCCGACGCCTCAAAGCACCCTCGTCGTTCGTACTCAGGGCAATACTATTCCGCTGAACTATTCGCCTCCCGTTCAGCCAACCTCTGGAGCTTCCAATGGTGCTCCGTCGGCTTTCTTCCTCCTTGACACGGTCACTCCGACCGTTGTCGCGTCCGCTGTGAGCAACTTGCTTCCGCAGCGTAAGTGAATCCTTTTTCCTTCCCCCCGTTCTGAAATCTTAACTAACTCCCTTCTTAGGTTTCCTCACTCCTTCCGGCGCGAACCCCATTGAGGTCGCGGAATTGGTCCTCCCTGGGATCACTCGTCGTTTCTTCGTGCCAGCCACTAGTACAGCTGCGCGCGAGATCGGAGAGCTCCCCCTTGTTAATTATGCCGACTGGCGTATCACTAATGGTATCCCGGTCGTAAAACCCATCACTTCCTCGGCGCACTACCATGCGCTTATTGTCCAGACTCGGGGTTATTTTGTTGAGGATCCTTGTTCGTATTGCAAGCGGGGAATAGGCTCGTTCGCTTCCTGCCGCACTGTGTGGACTCCGGACGGAGCCACTGTTTCCAAAGGGTCGTGTGCGAACTGCGTTTACTCGACCAACAGCATTGCTTGTGAGTGCCGCGAACTGGTGCCCGCAACTCCTCACGTTGAGCCTCCTCGTGAGCATTCCGAACTTCCGAAATCTGCCAAAAAGACTTCGAAAAGAGCTGTTGCGATCCATTCCAACACCCCTAATAAGGGTAAGGCGACTGCCAAACCGTCCAAGTTGTCCTCCGTTCGTCGTCCTGCCAAAGAGGCTTCTCCTGATGCCGAAATGGGCCACCGTCTTACCCCTGGAGGTAAGCGGCTTCTCCGTACTGACCGCCACGCTCCCCATCGTCCCACCCGCTCGGATCCAGAATTGAAGACTTGGTGGAAGTCGCTGAGTGCTTATAACGACCCTCATTCCAAGGAGGATTACGAGAAGTTGGTTGAGGCGCGTGCCTGCCTTGCACATATGGTTGGCAAGCTTGAGGATGTTCTTGACGAGGTCGAGACGTCCGGTTCTGAACAGGATGAGTCCAGTTCGAGTTCTGATGGTTGGGAATAGGAATCCAATTCTTGTTTCTTTCTGAGTGCCGAAAAAGCCCTAACGGGACTATAGTCGGTGCCCTTCTTGGGCAATTTAGTTAGTAGATCCGGAAATAAAAAAAAAGGATATTCACTCGTTATTATTGCTTTCGCCCGTAGGCTTAACTAATAACCAAACGTGGTCAGAATGATCCTAAATTACGATGGCGAAAGGGCCGTCAAACGGGACTCTAGTTCGTGAAGGTCGGGCGTCCCCTTGTTCGTTTGGACTAGTGTCGACCGGATGGTCCTGTTGTTCACTATCGGGATCCGATGGAATATCAAATCTGACTGATTTCTTCTTACGGCCGCGAGTTTTGCGCTTTCTACCCGTGCCGCGAGAGGTCTGGTTAGCCGTGACACTGCGCGTAACCACCCTCTCCTCCCTATCTGAAACTGTTTCTTCCTCCAGATCACGCTCTAACGCCTTCCATTCGCGCTTCGTGATCGTGGACAGTTCTTGATAAGAAGTAACGTCGTCCTCGTAAGCATCCACAATATGCCGCACCTCGATAGGTCTCTCGACCGTGAGACCTTTCCGTTTCAGGGCGCGGTTGAATGCAGACGAAGACCAAAGCTCGTCCGGGTTCTCCACCTCAGCCTTAATCAACCTAGAACCGTTGATTAGGTTTCTGAGAACCTGGCCATCGGGCTGCTCAAGAGCGTACGTTCCCAATGGATGCGATTTGATCACTTTATAGGGACCAAACCACCTCGGCTGGAACTTCTCTGGGCCTTCATTCCGTATCAAGACCCAAGTTCCAACCTCAAAACTCGATTCTTTGACCATCTCATCTCGAATGCGCTTCGATTTGATGGCCCTATTAAGAAGAAGTTCATTCGCCATGGATCTCGCATGGTTCACTTTCGAGATCCGTTTCTCCGCGTCTTCGATTTCAGCGTTCTCCGGAATGGGTTCGTTCTCGTCAGAAGGAATACGGGGAAGCAACCCGTATAGTAAGTAGAACGGGCTCCGTTTGCCAGTTGCATGCAAACGAACCCGTGCTGCGAACAGAGCTTGGGTGAGGTATTCGTCCCACAACCTAGTGGGTTTCCCTAAAAGGAGCTTCGTTAGGATCCGCCCTAGAAGACCGTTAAGGTTTTCAACCTTCCCGTTCGTTCTTGGATGGTAGGGCGTCGTAGTACGGTGCTTGGTCTTAAGCAGCTTCACGTAATGTTTAACTGCCGCTGACAAAAGGTTAGAACCGTTATCCGATAGCAGTTCTTTCGGTGCTCCGTAATGAACAAAGATCTCCTCATGGATGAATTTGGCAACCTCCTGGTCCGTAGCCTCTTTCACGGCGCGTGCGACCGGCCAACCGGTGGCATAATCGATGGCCGTTATGATCCATCGATTCCCGTTCGGAGTTGTTGGTAGGACCCCTATAAGATCAATTCCCCAACGTTCAAAGGGTTTGATCAGCTTGCTCGCCATGTGATGTGCTTCCTCCCGCTCTAAAGACTTCTTAGAACCCTTAGCGACCTGACAATTAGGGCAGATATGGACCGCCCGTTGGACATCCTTTTCCATTTCGGGCCAATATCCGCGGTTCTGTAGAACTCCTAACAGACCCGGTGGTCCTAGATGGCCGAACTCGTCGTGGAGTCGCCGAACTAGATCACCCCTGAATATTTTCTCAATGTAAGGTGCTTCCGTATCTTCATCGTAGACTCGGATGAGTCTCTCCTCACGTTCATCGTCCGGATCCAGATTACCATAGCGGAATAGGTGAGACATTCCTTGAACCTTCTTGCGTAGGGCGTCGTCCGACGGCAGTACGCGGTCCTTTAGGTACTCTACCATAGCGTCATGGAACTCGTCGTGGTCGGCATCCTCTAGAGCGAATAGAGAATCCACGTACGTGGCCATGTTCGCAGGTCCTGTTCCCATGAAATCTGGGCGCCTACTGATGGCGTCCGGAACAATTGCGTCCTTCCCAGGTCTGTACTGTATTTTTAGATCGTACTCCTGGAAATCCGCAACCCATCGTGCTAGCCGCTTAGACAGTTTCTTGGTTGTTTGCAAGTACTGGAGACTTTCGTGATCCGTTATTATCCTTGTTTGGGTCCCGTTGTCAATGTATCTGTCGAACACACGGATAGCGTGCTTGATTGACAACAATTCTTTTTCGTGGACCGGATAATTCAGTTCGGCTCCCGAAAGCTTCCTACCGTCAAATGCGACCGGATGCATTTTGCCATCCTTCCCTTCCTGATAAAGGGCGCAGCCAATGGCCCATTCCGATGCGTCTGTTTCGATCGTATAGGGTTTATTCCGATCCGGTTGTGTCGTGACGGGATCCTCAGTGATCCTCTGCCTTAGCTCGTCGAAGGCTATTTGACAAGCTAAGTTCCATGCGATAGGACGAAATTTCTTCTTCCTAAGTGCCTCATCGGACTCCTTCAAAAGGTCCGTTAGGGGCGCGACGATTCCTGAAAAACCTTTTATGAATCGCCGGTAAAACGTAGCTAGACCTAAGAACTGTCGGACTTCGTGCACGTTCTTCGGTCTTGGCCAGTTCTTGATCACGTCGAGCTTTGCGGGAAGAGGTCTGACCACTCTCTTCCCCACGACATGACCGCAATACTCAAGCTCCTCCTTGAAGAACACGCACTTCGATCGCTTCGCGTAAAGTGTGTGCTTTCGGAGCTCGGTAAACAATTTGTCAAGATGCTCTATGTGGTCTTCTTCCGACTGCGAGAAGACCAAGATATCGTCCAGATAGACCAGGCAAAAGGTCCCAATGTGTTCCGATAGGATCACGTTCATCATGGTTTGGAAGGTCGGTGGAGCATTAGTAAGCCCGAACGGCATCACTAAAAATTCATATTTACCCCATTGTGTATTAAAAGCGGTTTTCGGCACCGAGAGTTCCCCAATCTGGACCTGCCAGAAACCGGCGGCCAGATCGATCTTCGAAAGGACTTTGGCGTTCCCCACGGCATCCAGTAAGTCCTGGATCCGAGGAAGGGGATACTTATTCTTTTTCGTGACCTTATTTAACGCTCGGTAGTCTACACACATACGCCAAGCTCCGCCTGGCTTTTTGGCGAAGAGGACTGGGAATCCCCACGAGCTTGACGATGGCCGAATGAGCTTCCGTTCCAGTAATTCCGTGATTTGGCGCTTCTGTTCTTCGAGATGCGCCTGAGATAAGGGATAGGGCCGGACGTTGACCGGTTCCGCATCTCCCGTATCAATATCGTGTTTGAAGGGACGGTCAGGCGGAAGACCCGGTGGTAAATCCTTCAGAAATATATCTTTATAATTGTCGAGCAACTTTGTCAGTTTCGGGTTCTCGACCGGAGCTTTATCTTCCTCCCCCTTCTCTTTCAGTACGTAGAGATAACATTCCGCGTTAGGCTTCCGGAGTATACGCGCGGTCTGATGTGCTGTCATCAGATTCAATTCCGCCGCGTCCTGATCCAGAACGTGCCTCTGCATCTCCGCCGGTAGGAGGGTGTGAACCTTCCCACGGTGATCTTTAATTTTGATGCGGGAGGTCTTCCAACAAATGTCGGGGTTGTGTTGACGGAGCCAAGATCGGCCTAAGATGACGTCGTAATCGAGGTCAGGAAGGACCCATGCAACGAGTCCGCACGTGAATGATCCGATGCGTAAGGTGAGTTTTATTCGGTGATCCGATTTCATATAATGTCCGTTCGGAAGTTTCACCCACTTTTCGCCCGGAATCTTGTGCGCTTGCAGGTCGTTCGCGATCTTGTCGTTAATGAAAATGCTTGTGGCTCCGGAGTCCGTCAGGACATAGATGGGTTCCGTTTGGTCTCCGCCCATCTTTCCCGCGAGTCCAGAATAAAGCATTTGCTCGCTACCCACGGCATTAACGTGTTCATATTGTAACGGGATGTCTTTGGGGTCGAGTATGGCTTCGGTCGGGTCCAGAGGGTCGGGCAGTTCGGGCAAGTCTTCTACTGTGGAGGCCTCAAGCATTTGGTCAGTTAGGGCCTCCAAGCTTACTGACTCTTTTCGTTTTTTGAACCCGAATCGCCGGCCGAATTGGAACCGTTCTTGTTCCATTTCTTCTTGTTAGGGCACTTTTTGGAGCCGTGGTTCTTGCTTCCGCAAATGAAGCAGGCCTTGTTACGGCGGCACCACGGTTTCCATGCCCAGGAATCCTTCCGCGGAGGGTCTTTAGAGGTGCACATTGCGTTTATCTCCTCCACCTCGCCCGCAGAAAGAGCTTCCATGGCACTCAGATCCATTGGATCTGGTTCCGTTGTTGTTGTTGTCGGCGTGTAACCCTTCCGTTTCACGCCCGTGCTCTTCTTCGCAGTCCCGACCGATTGTTCAATGTTTGTCAATATTTTCACGATCTCGAGTACGGTCTGGGGTTTATTTTGCATCATGTGCCATTCCGCTTGAAGTTCTTGTTTCAGGCCGTGCAAGAGTATCTGAGTGCGCGCCTGTTCTGGCAGTTCGTAACCCAGTTCGAAGTACGCTTGATCCATTTCCGCAACGTACGTTTGGAGGTCGGATTTCTGTCGTATTCCTTGCAAACGCTCCCACCGGTTCTCTTCGGCGTTCAGTTCGCGGAACCGTTCGTTGATCCATTTTTCAAATGCCTCCCAGTTCGTAGGAAGAACGTACACCATTGGATTCTTCTCTGCTAGTTGTTCTTCAGCAGCCCACCGTTCTGCAGCTTTTCCTTTGAGCCAGGTAGAAGCTAGAGCCACCTTCTGTGTCTCGGACGCGTTCCGTCCGGTGAAGATAGCTTCCCTTTTCCAGTAGGATCGGCATTGGGATAGCCATTTTGTTGCAGCCTCGTTCGTAACTGTTCCATCGTATCCTTTTGGCTTTTCGAGCTCCGACGCTTTTCTTGTCGGGGTCTTGTTCGTAGAGATTTCGGGCGCGGTCGTGGTCCCAGTTCTGTTCGCTATGGCCTCCATATGTTGGAGTCGTTGGGTCACGTTCTGTTGCTCCTGGGTCAAGACGTCCTTTTCAAGCTGGAGAATTCTAATCTCTTTCGCATGATTATCGTCCCGGAGTCGGGTAACTTCTTCATCCGCCCATTTCTTCAACTGGTTGTAATGTTGTTCAAGATCGGACTTCTCTCCGTCGGCGGCGGCTTTTCCTTCCCGTGTCCCGATATGACGCATTTCCGCAAGGCGGGTGTTCATGATTTCCTGGAGCCGACCCAAGGTCTCCTCTCCATCCTCAGTCATTGCGAGGGAAGAGCGGATCTGTTGGACCACCTCCGTTAGGGGGTCGACAGGTTGGGGCGTGACCGATGGTGTAGGTACGGTCGGGCCAGTATCTTGACCAAGATGCGAAGACATGGTAGGATAAAGATAGGATGATAGAATAGATAATTAGACAATGCAACACGAGGTTCGATAAAGTAATTGAGGTAACACTTTCGTTGTGAGGTCGTAGTACGATTTGAGGTAAATTAGGATAACAAGAAAATTCTGATTTGTGTGCCGAACGGCAACCGTTCTGAGAGGATTCTGAATCCTCAACAGAATCAAACTGAGTTTTTAACTAGTACACGTCCTCAAATCATAGACCAGATCAGACCGCCCCGTTGAGGAGCCACCTCAACGGGGGGCTAACTTGACATGCTACCAGATGTGATCTGAGGGCGGAATAGTTGATTCCAGGAACTATCTAAGGGTCAACTATCCGCTATATATATGCCACGGTCGGGGTCCGGAATAGACATAGTCCGGGGCCCGGGCGTGGTCCGTACGGGGCCCGATATAAGAGATATCGGGGTCCGGACGGAGAACCAAAACAAAACAAAATGAAACAATATATACATAAGATATACATAAGAAAACCACACGTTGATTCCCAATCGATCGGACCTCCAAAAAGCGTGAAAATATAACCTTGCGTGCTCTTTCTATCCCCTCGATCGGCGAATGCGGCATCGCTTGCTCCCCTAAAAACGCGTTGTTCGGACTGCATTTGTAAAAGCTCTTCCTGCTCCTTTTCCGTATATTCCTCATTCAGAATATCCAATTCTTGAGCTTTGCCGGCTGCTAGAACCCTTCCATCAGCCCACCTGTCGTATTCGATCGCGTAGGCCCTTGTATCGCGTAAATAGCATATTATTCGATCGGCTTCCGCTTGATGGCGTGCGCTAGGATTCGTTAGGAAATCTGAGAGCTTGCTTACAGCAAAAGCGACGTCTATTCGCGTAATTATCGCTGCGTATAGGATTGAGCCAATTTTGCGTTGGTAAACGTAGATTTGCTCTTTTGTAGCTGGAATTCCGGTGTTTGGTTCGAGCTTTTCGCCGCTCAACGGGGTAGAAGCCTTCGGCGCGTGTTCGAGATGGAAGCTTGCCACGATTTTATCGATATAGGAATCCTGTACGAGCCAGATACGGCTTTCATCGCGATCTCGTATGATTCGAATCCCTAGGAACCATGAAAGTTCTCCCATGTCTCGCATAGTAAATCTCTCATTGAGTTTGGAAGTCAGTTCTTTTACCTGTTCCTTTTTATCTTTCCTGCTCAAAATCACGATATCATCCACGAAGAAAAACAGTAGGATACCATCGGTAAGATATAGGCATAGCTCATCCGGAACTGGCTTCAATCCCATTTCTTTTAGGCCGTTGGTGAATTCCCTATGCCATAGCAGCGGGGATATTCGTAGGCCGTATAGGGCTCTCAGCAATAGGATACATTTACCTTTGACACGGAATCCTTCAGGCAGCTCACAATATATTAGCAATCCCTTCAATTTGGCATGTAGAAAGGCGTTCATCGCGTCGTATTGGTGTGTATCCAGGTCGAATGCAGCAGCTATAGCCATGGAGACCCTGAAAGATCGCGCAGCAAGGGTTATTGCTCGATTTTCTTCGTTAGGATCTCGATCCTGTAGATCACCTCGGACGCAAATTCGGGCTTTGTGCTTGATTAGAAAACCATCATCATCGAACTTGTATGTAAACACCCATATAAGTGGTAGAACCTGAGTTCCTTCCGGTCTTTCCACTTCCTCAAAGGTGTCTTTGCTTTTCAATCCTTCCCATTCCTTAAGCGCTGCTTCTAGGAACTTGTTGTGTTCGGGATGTTCGAGCATCTGCTTCCAGTTTTTGGGGGGTTTTGGCATCGTATCTCTATGCTTTCTTGCAGCTATTCGTGCTGCTGTAAAGGCCGCATGGTAGGGAATGAGAGCTTGTAAGTTATCGATATGGGCAAGGAAAGCAGCTTTTCGCTTTTGCTTCTTCGTTTGTAGGAATTCGGAATCTCTCTCTGGATTCTTCGTGCGTCGGCGTTTGCCTGTAACGATATTCTCCGGGGTGAGATCTGCGGTCCATTCTTTTGCTTCAGAAGCTTCCTGCATTTCGGTGTCATTTTGACCATCAACCACTTGCCTTTTATCGCTTTTTTCGAGCTCTTTTTGCTCTTCTGCATCTGAAATCTCATTCTGCTTATTTTCTTTAGCAGAATCGCGTTGCTCAGGTTGTTCTGAATTAATTTGCTCAGGATGCGTATCGACTGGAATTGGGAGTGGTTCAATCATTTGGGGTTCGGAATCCGGATTATCCCATTCCGGGCTGTCATGGCGGGGTGGTTCTGGGGTCCGAACATCGATCCCCTCATCTTTTTCATCTTCCTTACCTACACCATCCTTTGAATCTTTTTCTTCAACGCGTGAAATTTCAACCAAATCCATCAAATTTTCGATTTCTTTTGCATCTTCCATTTCAACCTCTGGAGCAGGCGTTATTTGAATCGCTGGACCAGTATTTTCAACGTTTTCCATTGATTCTGGCTCTTCGAGAGGCTCTGACCGCGATTCTGGCAGATAGAACTCATCCGTGTGATATTCGATCCTTTTGCTTGCTACAAGCGGTTTGAATTCTTCCTCAATCTCCTGCATTTGCGGAATATCCAGAATCTCTACTAATTCTTTCAATTCTTCTCTCATTTCAGGGTCAACGTGAGGATTCTCCGGGTCATACAGCAGGGATTCGTCGAATCGAACATCTCTTGAGCGAATTACCTGATTTAGGTGAGGTATCCAAATCCTGAAGATATTGGAAGAATCGTATCCCACCAAATAACCGATATGAGCTCTAGGAGCCAGTTTTTTTGATCGAATAAGCTTGGGATTGGTCACATAGGTGCGGCATCCATATACCCTTAGGTGTGCAAGGTTAGGCATCGTATTCTCCCTTCCCATTGCTTCGTTGATAACCTGCATAGGTGATTTCCAGCTTAATCTTCGCGTTGGCATAACATTTAGGAGATAAACCGCCGACTTGACCGCTTCAGGCATCATCGTCAATGGTAAGTTCGCGCCTTGGATCAATGCTCTTGCTCGAAGCATTATGATCGCTCCAGCTTTTTCTGACGCACCGTTCTGCTCAGGTGTGTATTCCGCGGAGTGTTGGACAAGAATTCCATTGAATTTGTACCATTTCTTTGTCTCTTTGTTCACAGAAGCTTCAACATCCATAACGATAAACCGAATCCGAAATCCGAACTGATTTCCTATCTTTGCCGCTATTCCCATAAGTGAATCGTTGATTCCATTTTTCTTAACCATTGTTTCGGCATCCTGATAGCCTGTACACTCATCCAGCAAGTGTACAATGAACCTTTCATCGTTATAGCTGCTTGGGGTGATGGGTCCGATGATATCGACGTGGACGCGTTCGAACGGAATCTTTGACCTTTCTCTAGGTCTTCGAGAGGTCAGCTTTGGTGCATTGCTAATCCTGCAGGTTTCGCATAGGCTCAACGGCTTCGATTCCGGGTTTTTTTCGAAGCTTATTTCAACTCCTTTACTTACTTTTGGTAAGTTCTTGATTGCTTCCTCATTTGCGTGGCCTAATCTGCGGTGCCAGGTGTTCAAATCCGCTTTTGCGTGCTTTGGAGCTTCGGATCTTCGTACTGCAGCAAATGCAGCAGCTTCTTCCTCGGAGGATAGGGGATTATTTTCAATAAGAAAGAGCCCATGGATCTTTTCTGGAACAGTAAGAATGTCAGGTCTTTTGAGATTCCCCCTGTACACAAATCCTCCCTCGGTATTCCATCTGACCCCTTTCTCTTCTAGAAGACTGTAGGAGATCACATTTGTGAGGAAATCTGGGATATAGAGTGTGTTTCCAAGGCTAATTTCTCTTGTTCTTCCATCTCCTAGGGTTGCGTTGATAAGGATGCATCCTTTTCCTAGGACTTCGACGGGTTTGTTACCTGCTGCGACTTCTTCTCTTTCGGGAGTAAATTCCTCAAATCTGCTGCGATCGTTGCAAATATGATCATTTGCTCCTGAATCTAGGATGAAGCTATCCCGCATGGAGAAGATTCTTTCCTTTCCCATCGAATTCGAAAAAGCTACCGGATTGAACGAGGTGAATATAGCTCTTTTTGGCTGCTCTTTTGGTAGGCGAAATGCGGTAAAAATAGCTTTTTCGGGCTGCTTATCCTTTGCATTTGGATTCGAATCCTTTGCGCTTGTTTCCATGGCCTTTTTGACTTTTTCCATGAGATTAGAATCCTTCTTTCGCTCTTCCACGGCTGCTAGAACGCGCGCATTCGGATTCCAACCCTCAGGTCGTTGATTCTCGTTGAAATACCAGCATTTAGGAACTGTATGCGGACCTTCGCAGAGTAAGCAAACTTTCTTCTTTTTCTTTGAATCTGCTTCTTTTGAATCCTCTTTTTCTTCTGCCGGCTTCTTTTGAAAAGCAGGTGTTGTGGAGGTTGAGGTAAAAGCTCCTGAATTTGTTGGTTTCTTCTTCCCGTATCCTAGCGCTTCGGCGTATATTTGGAAATCCGTGATGAGCTTCTTTAGCTGGTGCTTTGGGGATTCAGGCTCTTCTAGCAGGTCAACTCGCTTCCTAGATCCCCATTGAGGTTCGAATTTGCTGACTGCGGTTACGAATTTGCTTGCTAGAGCGTAATCCTCGATTTTGAACCGGTATATCTTGACTTTTCTCTCGTAAGTGGCCCATCTTTTGCACCATTCCATTACACCTTCGTTTTTAGGTGGCTGCTCGATGCTGAGTAGGAGATTTTCCAGTTCATGAGTCCTAATTCGTTTATCCGGACCGTATTTCGCTTTCAAATCTTGAATTGTGGCTCTCAAATCGTTCACATCCTCGATGGTTTCTATAATGGTCGAGTCCACGGTTTTCCATATGAATTCTTGCATCGAATACAGCTTCTTTGCGGTTCGCTCGCGAGCTTTCTCCGCTTGCTCATATATGCCGAATAAGGTCTGATATTTGCTGAGTTCTTCCGTTGAGAGTTCCTCAAGCGACGTTGCTCCGCTTTTTATCTTCTTAATATCCGGTTTTTGTATGGTGAATGGTATTTTCTTCTTTCGTGCAAAGATGTTAGGTCTTGGATCAACCTCCATTGAATTAGGGTCTTTTGTTGATTTTTCGGTTGCTGATTCGGTGGATTCTGCAGCTTGTTCGGCTGCTTCTTGCGTAGGCGTTGAATCCTCGATATAATCCTCAAAAAGCTCTTTATCCGGGTCGATTTCCTCCCAAATATCCTTCCCCCTTGCGATACTTTCGAAAATTCGGAACCATTCGTCCCAATCGGATCGGCTGCGTAGGCGAATGCGATAGGATCCATATTCGACGTTTTCTGACCTGGAACTCATGTTTGATTCGTATGGGATCGGTTGCGGATGATATAACTTTGAATTTGGGTCGTTCTGCCTTCGTTCCGGCTTATTCTTCTGTCAATACTGCAAGCTAGCTGCAGATTCGGAGATATATAAGGGTAGGAGAGGGTAAAGCGAGCTTTATAATTCGAGTTATTTTCAATCGTGAGCCGGGCTCATAACTGTTGGAGTACGAAGTGGATGAGTAATCTTCAGGATAGAAAAAGTCATGTTGTCTGATCTCTATCAACAAGCGAACGAAATAAGCAGTTATTTATGTACAATCTTGATAGCCGAGTGATACACAAAAGACTTCAGAATTGCATAATTCCAATCCTTAATAGAAATCTCCCACGATCTTCCGACCAACTTCCGACCAACCTGAAACATAAAATGAAACCTTATTTTGTCGCATATACGCATTAGGCGTATCAGGGAATTCAATGCGCATCCTCCAACACAAAGTGCTCGAGAAGCGCATGAAGATGGGCCAAATGCGAATTTTTCGCACTCAAGAATCCGCTTTTGCGGAAAGTCCAAAATCCCAGTCAAGACATTATATCTGAATTTATCAATCAGCTCAATACATATCTCATCACCTGTTGCAATGTCCCCCACCTCGTTCACCAATCACTAATACACAAAGTCCCGAGGACAAAATTCTTTCCAAGCTGAATCTACACCCTTAGTAGGTTTCAGGTTTGCAAGAGCCCTGATCTCCTTCTGCGCCGCTGGACTTAGCTGGTCCATTCCCTTCTTATCCTTCATCCAGTCTGCATAGCTTTGTAGTCTGGTACGGGCATTGAGGATTGCCCTGTCGTACAGAGCCTCGAAGAATATCTTGTGCTCGTCCTTATAACTACTGATTTTTGGGTGCTTTGCCTTGGTGTCTTTGTCCATTACCTCACTGCGTGGAATAAGATGTTAGCGTTTCATTTGTCATGGTTCACAAGATCGTGGGAAAAATCAGTGGTGTAGAATCAGACATACAGAACATTATCAATACCCGCAATGGTTTCCTGAAGTCCTGCAATTATTCGGGGTGCATTTAAATATTTGCACGTCGAGACAACGCGAGCCAAGTCGCAGGCACGCCTGCGGTGGTCATTGGCTACTGGGTGTTTAGCATTATCCTTGCTTCTTTTGAAGTAACCGACGATATTCCAGTTGGCAAACATCTGATATGTAATCCGTTAGTCCAGCGATCTCGTTATCAGGAATTGGATTGCCATGGGCATGTAGGGCTCACTCTATTCTTGTGGTTGTTCTGGGACTGTGGAACAATAGCTAGTCGCCTGTCCTCGGTAAAAACCGTGCCCAACTGCTGCAATATCGCGTTCATATAGTTCGTTGGTTGGTTGGCTCCTTGGGGGGGCGTTATGCCAGTCGGCGTGAGCTTGAAGAAAGCCTTAAAAAGCGTATCATCGCATGTCCCGCCAGTAGCACCGGTGGCCTTGCGCTGGAGATGGTTCATGAAGTCCCGGACCCAGTTGCCCTCGTAGATATGCTCGGCTACGAGATAGTAAGTTACCTCAGGGTTCTCATATAACCTTTAGCAGCACAATGACTTACTGGCCCATCTTCGTTTTCTCTTATCCATATTGTCGTCTTTTGCGATGTCACTCATCAGCACAGCACGTTGCTGTATATCAGTCGTGATCACGTCAACGTCTACGTCCGGCTTGCAACCACTTTTTTGTCTGGGAGAACATCCGACTCTCGGCTTCACAATAGGGACCTTGGTGTTGGTCTTCAGGTCTTTCGGTGTTGAATACTTGAGCACACGGATCGGGTAAGTTTCGACAGTTTTATCGCACGTTGCGTGTAAGTCATCACGGTCTGATGGACCTTGTCGAGGGGCCAAGTCGCTTATTCGTTCAAAGGTCCTCTTTGCTGTTGCGGGTTCGTTATCGCCATCATCTTCCACCGGTTCGGTCCCGTCCAGCTCATTCTCGTCGATCGGCTCATCCCCGGGGCAATATCCCTGTGATATTTCGTTCGAACCCGTACAGAAACCTGGGAAAGTGAAAAGGTCCGGTTTCTCGAAGAGGGTTGCCTCGTAGAGCGGGTCCTTGTCGCCATCGAGTTCCTTCCACGCCTCGAGCCCAAGGTCAACGCCGACGGTTGCATCCAAATCTACACCCCATGGCTCTGGCTTATTCGGGCAGAAGCCCTCCGAATCTAAACAAAAAATTAGTCAAGGACAGTGAGTGTAACAAGGTAGGTCAAGGGGACATACCAACGCCACCAGTAGCTGTAACAGTGACCTTTGGCAGCTTGAAGGCCAAGTCGACACCGAATCCGTTGTCCTCTGTTTGATAGCTGTCAGATTTAATTTCAGATACTTAGTGTAAATCCTCGGGAAGGGTAAACGTACTAAGAATAGTTAGGCTTACAGAGAGTGCAATCTCCGTGTAAAGGTAGGCCTGGGCATCTACCTGGGCCTGGATCTTCAAGGGTTGAGTTTCGACTTCAGGAGTCCAGCCAGAGACCTGCAGTGAATCTTTGGCGAGAAGATCAAATTTCGCGACAGCATTGTCTGGGATTTTGACAACAATGCCTGCTGATGCCGTGGCTGAACCACCAATATAATCAATCCCATAACCAGCGTTCAATTGGATCCGTGGGCCAAACTCAAAGATATTTGGGATATTCCATCCAGAGACGGGGATTTCTAGCAGGGTAACCTCTGCTTCAGGGGCTTTGCCGGTGAGTCCTCTGAAATCCAACTGCCCTTCAAAATCGAGGCTCAAGTTGACGCCCGCCTGAATGCCATCAGGGGTGACAGAGAGCTCGAACTTGTCAATATCAACTCCACCCCACCCAAGGCTTGCTTCGATATGGCCAGCAAAAACCAGTTTACCCTGAGTGCCGCAGTCGTTGCAATTCGCAGTTAGGCTGGCATTGAGTGCTCCTTTGTCGACTTTCCATTCAAAGATCTGTTGTGGAAGTGTGGCGCCAACATCAAGACGGAATTTTTCATCAAGGTCCGGGATGATGTCGCGCTTCGTATTACCCCCTTTGCCGCCAAGGACGACTTCTCCAAAGTCCAGGACAAAGGTGTTCATGACCTGCTTCCAAGTACTCTTGGTTGCGTCAAGCTGAACCTCCTTGGTCTTGCTGTCAAATGTTACTTTCCTAACGACCAAGGGATCAAGGGATTTGTCATCTCCGCATCCCTTCCAGCTGGGGACCAAAACGAATGAGCGCATGTCGTTGTAATTGACCCAGTTCCACGCAACTTTGGCAGCGAAGAAGACCAGATCGTTCTTGAATTTCAGCATCGTTTCTCCCTCTCGACAGTTGGCTGACTCGAGGGCAAAGGCAAACTTGTCCATATCGAGGATACGCTCGTCCTGCTTTGACCAGGCCACCATGCTGACAACGACAGCCTTCTTATGCGGTTCTTCCACAACTGTTAGCACGGACTGCAGCCTTGTCCAAAGAGGAACCACTCACCGTTCGACGAAGCCCATACAAACTTCTCATGATCGGATAGGCGGATCGCGCTGTTGGCATCTTCTCTCTTTGCTGGCTCCGTATCCCAAACATGACGAGGAACACGGGTCAATTCGTAAGGCGTGGGTATAGCAACAGCAAGCTGTACCAGCAGCCACAAAGTGGCTACGATGCGAACTAGCTGAGGCATGCTGTCTGCCAAAAAATAATCAAAGGGAAAAATGAACGACGGTTACGGGATTGTCAGAACAATAGTTAGTCCGGCGACTGCCCCTCAATTGCGTCCGCATGTATCAGCGGCGCAGGATGGTGCTCTTTATACCCATCGGCCGTCCTCTATTGAAAAGCTACATTTGAACGCCCTTTGCTAGAGCTTGCTCCATCATCCTAGAGACGTGTTTTTGTGTCAGCAAAATCCCTATGAAATCGACCCCATTTTTATCGTGATGATGGGTTTCTCTCGTATTCTCTCGTGTGTAGCTGCTAAACGTCGGATCAAAACTTTGCCAGCGGCTGAATTGACAAAATTGGCGCCCCCAGATGCAATTGCAGAAGATACTCGAAGAGAGACTGAAGCCTCGTTTGCAGTGGAGCGAGGCTCAAGATGCGGCGAAGCCGGAGAAAACCGAGAATTGGAATGGGTTATCCTCTGAATCTTACATAACATAGATACATTATATACGACGTTGCATCAACTGCTGTAGCGGGGGTATAGGTGCACGGTTGATTCCTTTTTTAGAAGCACCGTTGATTTGGCCACGGGGGATGACCGCGAACGGGGAAGCCATCAATGCTAAGGAGACCGTAAGACAGCGGCAACCCCGGACAGATGCATCCATGGCGTCGGATAATTTTCTTCATGGAAGGTCGTTGGCTGTTGTCCTTCTGTGTATAACAGCCAGCGGCGTTCCCGTTGGGTCGTACAATTATAGATTGTAGTAAAAAGATGCGAGTATGGCTCTCATCTGTTTTGTCACTTTGCTCCTGAGCTCCTGGGTGAGAGGAGAGAGGGAGACAAGTGCACAATCTGCTGAGGCAAGTTCCCCTGCTACACTTTACACAGCACCTTTCTCCGCGGTGCTGACAATGTGCCAGGATGAGCGAATGCAATCCTCCCTGGCATTGATAATGCACAGGACAAGAACACCAGAGTGAGATTGCTAGTTCCCTCCTGCATGATGGCAATAGAATCCAAGAGTCGTCATCGCAACATAGAGTGTGTGGGGCAGTGTGTCTATATACGGAGTATATAGAGAGCGTTTATAGAAACACGAAAGGTTATAAACACCCCTTCGTGTTCAGGCATAACGAGCTTACTGATTGTTGTGCTGACACGAAGGTCGGACGATCCGACTTCTGGTGGGATCGGACGAGCTAGCTAAGGAACTATGTTCCGCCGGACCCGAGCCGGGGGTTCCAACCTTACAGCGGGGGCTGTACCTACCATAGCGGAAAATCGTACGGAGTAGGACCTGGCAACCACCTACAGTCGGTAACCGGGGTCCAACATAGTTTAAAAACCAACACGAGTTCCCGCAACTTATATAAAAGTCGACGTACACATGCGAATAAACGTACATACATGCGGATATACGTTTTTTTATTAGTATACGGTTGATTAATATCTACGTTCGATTTTTATATACGGTAATATCAACGTCTCTCCGCATCTACGTTTTTTTCCCGCATGAACCGTTTCGGAACGGTGCATCTACCATGCCGAGAAATTCTACTTTTACCCTCCCCGACGATTAGTCAGGACGGTGCGTAGGAGGTAGAAAACTTGCCGTATCCCGGGCACCGAAATTTTCCGTTAGGTCTGACACGGCCGGGGGCAAGACCCACCTTCCCAGGTGGGTTTAGCGCTGTAAAAATTGGCTCTATCAAACAAAATGAGTTTTGAGGCACATCATCACGGTAAAATATTCCAGAGGGACCATGTTGACAGCAACTCCAGACTCTCGTGCACTTTTCTGTCTACAATTTTGAGATGCAAGTATATCTCTGACTATTTTGAGAAGCGGGCCATCCGACTGTTCGCTTTCCCTTGAGCATATCTGACCGGACTATACGCTCTAACAAAAGCTGTATCGGATATTTGCAAGAGCTCGAGGAAACCATGGCCACGAATTCTATCAAACTGTTGACTGGGAACAGTCACCCGGAGCTTGCGCATTTGGTTGCTGACAGGTACGAGGAGTCCTTTGCTTTTTCTTTTACTGCCTGAGCAGCTCTTACGGCGGCGATGGAGGGGCATGGACCCGAACTGGCGTTCCAGCTGCGTGCCGATTTCCTTTTTTCTTTTTTCGGATATCCCATTTAAAAGAGTAAAATAACTCTGAACAGCATTTACAAATGGCTTCCGGATGTTATGTTCATTTATGCATTGCATCTCGTCGCATGGTGCTTTGATTTGTGCTGTGTCATGCCGGCGACTTGTCTATTCCTGCACCGCATATGCAGACACGTATACATGGGCGGAAGATGATGCTAATATTTTTTCTCCAGGCTTGGGATTGAGTTGACGCGGGTTATGGTATCACAGTACTCAAACCAGGAGACCAGTGTGACTATTGGGGAGAGCGTGAGAGATGAAGATGGTATCGTTCCCTCATTTCTAGTCACGTCTATTTCTGGCTCTGCTGCGTACAAAGGACTTTTGAGCTTGTCCATTTTGGGTATCCTCTTGGCTTGATGTCGACTAAGAGGACTCAAAAGAGATATGGCGCAACCGCGGCGTTTGTGATATGGTCACTAACATTGCGCCTGCAGTTTTTATTTTGCAATCGACACGACCTAATGATATCAACGATGGTTTAATGGAACTACTAATTATGATCAATGCTTGCAAAACGGCTTCAGCCCGACGCATCACTGCCGTCATTCCCAACTTTCCCTATGCTCGCCAAGACAAGAAGGATAAGAGCCGCGCACCAATCACAGCCAAACTCATGGCCAACATGCTTCAAACCGCCGGATGCAATCACGTTATCACGATGGACCTCCATGCCAGTCAGATCCAAGGATTTTTCAATGTGCCGGTGGACAATCTCTACGCCGAGCCCAGTATGTTGCGCTGGATTCGTCAAAATCTCGATGTCACAAATTGCGTTATTGTCAGCCCTGATGCTGGTGGTGCAAAGCGAGCCACGGCCATCGCTGACCGACTGGATCTCCAGTTCGCTCTGATTCACAAGGAACGCCCACGACCTAACGAGGTATCGCGCATGGTTCTTGTTGGCAGCGTCAAAGATAAGATTGCCATCATTGTCGACGACATGGCCGATACCTGTGGTACGCTAGTGAAGGCGGCCAGCACCCTTATCGAGAACGGTGCAAAGGAAGTACTTGCCATCGTGACGCACGGCATTTTGAGCGGCAAGGCTATCGAAACGCTGAATAACGGCTGCTTGAGCCGTATTGTGGTCACCAACACCGTGCCGCATGAGGAAAAGAAGATGTTGTGTGACAAGATTGAAACTATTGATATCAGTCCTGTGTTGGCGGAAGCTTGCCGACGTACCCATAACGGAGAGTCAGTCAGCTTTTTGTTCTCGCATGCCGTGGCTTAAAGGGAAAGAGAGGATGACGTGGAGTCGAGGATTGTTGTAGTTCCTATCTCAAGTATACTTTTGGCGAATAATACACGTTGAACGGGATGATCTTGCGATGGATATGGGAACAGTTGAATGCAAGCGATGCTGTGCATTGTTGAAAATAAAAGAGAAAAGATTGCCCCCCGGAGTTAAGTTTTGAAGCTCTTGTACATACATACATACATACATACATACATAAATAGAGCTGAATGGGTGCTTGCTTCCATATCTTGTTTTTTTTGGACAAATTCCTAAGGCCTAATCGCCATCAATCTTGCTCTAGTCATTTCAACAAAGAATTGTCGATAAAGGCGGTCGAGGTTATTTATATCTTACCTTATTCATTCAATCCCGGCGCAATACGTTTCATCTCCAGGCCCAACCTCGCAATTCCCATGCCTATGGAGGCGTAAGGAACGGAGCTTTACAAGTTACCTCGAGCGCAATCCATCAATCAACTAAATCAACGCTACAGATGCAAATCTGATTGACGCAAGTTACGAAGTGAATATGTTTGGACAGGCCTGTTAGTTGCTCCGCTGAGAAGCTAGTTAACATCATATATATATAGCAACACCGCTTACGGATCTTCTATATTTGTCTGTTTTCGTCTAATCCAGTGTTGGCATTAGATGTGGCGTGGCGAATACCGGATTCGAGTACATACAATCCGGGGGTAGCTTGGGGAAGAACACAATGGGACGAGACTTGCCATAGCAAGTGGACAAGGAACTCCATAAGAAATCCGCAAAGTGATAGTGCTGCGCGATGCCTGATTTCGAATTTGACTGGGGAGAACAGATAAGTGTCTTGCCGGAACAGTTATTCGAACGTCGGTTCGATCTGCATTCGCGCTAGGGACGGAGGTATTGAACAGGTATGTCATTTGGCAACCGAATTTTTGTAGCAAAGACAATAAGAACTCCCATGACCCAAAGACTCTGTATTCGTGTGCTCGAAGGAAAAAAGGAAAGAGAAAAGGAACATGGTATTTCTCTTTGATTCGAGGCTCATAATAGTTGCACACAACACCCCGTATCATTGACCCCGTCCACACCCAAGCATCTCCCCAGATATTACCACCAAGCAAAAACCATCTACTTTCTCATGGATGATGCTCGGCGCTTGCGGAGTTCCTCGCGCTTGGCCTTCTCCTCGTGGACACGCGCGGCCAGAAGCTTGGCGTAGTCGTTACTAAAACAAATCTGATCAGTATAGTTCGAGTTTGGATAAATCTGAGAAACTCACGCTTGCTCCTTGGCAGACTCAGCCCGGCGGCGCTTGAGGGCAATTCTCTGGCGCTTGCGCTGGAGACGCTGGGGAGTGACGAGACGCTGAATCTTAGGGGCCTTGGTGTATTCCTTCTTTCCCTCCTTGGTGGGAGTAACGGTACGGCGGATCACGAATTTTCTCACGTCGTCCTTCTTTTCCAAACCGAAGAACTTTCGGATCTTGGTGGCACGCTTGGGACCGAGTCTCTTGGGGTTCACGATGTCTGTGAGTCCGGGAATTTCACCTTCGCCCTGCTTCACGACGGTAAGGGCCATAACGGAGAGATCACTTCCAGTGATAGCTGTAGGATTTCTTGTTAGAAATTCACCATATGCATCCAAATGGGACATAAACTGTATATCATACCTCCGCGAACACTCTTACGCTTACGCTCACCAGTTCGGCGGGGACGGTAGCAGCTATAATCATAGGTCAGTTCGAGGTTCTTCGGTTGGGTTTCGCTCCAGTCGAGGTGGTATATACCTGTGGCCGGTGCTGAGGAGGAGTCTGGTACGATGGGGCAAAAGGACTAGAGTATAACGATGAGTTTCGCTGTATTTCCGAACTGGAGCTTCAAGTCGCTACATACCACCCTGCTTCATAGGGAAACCTGTAAACCGTCAGCAACGTGTTTTCACAATATAGCACAACCAAAGACCACTGCGTTTCCCTGTCGGAGGCCGTCCGTACCTTGTTTGTCATTTCCACCGGTGATCTTGAACAAGTAACCCTTGAATTCGTCACCGAGAGAATCGCCAGGAACCTATAGTACCACGTCCATAATCAGCAAATGCACATTCCGGCAGCCTGAACCCTTCATTTGTTCCTTGTCTTTCTCCGTCCGAAGATATCTGTGTTGGGCCAGTGCTCACTTCAGTTCCCATGCGCTTCTCCAAGAAGGGTCGAAGCTTGCGCTCATCCTCGATCTCGATCAGTTTCTGCGACCCATTGGCCGGGTAGGCGATGTTGAGCTTCATCTTGACGGGAGGGCGCGGTCAAGACGGAGGCGCACGCAAATTGTCGATGGGCGTTGGTTGAAAAAGGGTCGTCGACGACGTTCACACAGACACAACTTTCAATTCTGATTTTGTGGATATTTCGCGCTTAGCGAACACTTGTGGGCTGTTGACTAAGCAGAGCTAGTCCAAATCAAGTTTTTAATTATGTAAGCAACCCTACACTACGGCTGACATAATCAACTGCCCCTCGCTCACAATTTGAAATCTCTCGCAACGCCGACGACGTTCATCTCACTCCTACGCAAATCATGACGGCAAAGGTCGTTATCAATCCGTCCTCTTTTCGGCGCGACAGGATCTGCTATCGATCAGAGGCTCAGCGTGTGCGATCAACGAACAATACTTGTTACCCTCGTTAACACTTTCCAATACTACGCCGCGTTTCGAGACGACAATTGTGAAACCGACAAAGGAGAATGATCTGCTCTGCGCAACTGCTCCCAGTCGTGCGAATCGATGGCTTATTCTCTACCTTGTAGACGGTTATCCAAGCATCGTCGCATTCCATTGTCTGACTCCACGCCATGTCTCTCATCTTTGGCGATCTGGCAGGATCCTATTCCAAAGGCACTCTGTACCTCACAACCACACGGCTATTGACCCTGTGCCTCTACGTTTTCAGATTGGCCGTGGAATATTCTGGAGCTTCCTGCTGTGGTACAAAAGATTCGCGAGGGCATGGTTGTTCAAAAGTGCGAGTGAGCTGCCTTTTTGAATACCCGTGATTAAAATTTTACGGCGCTGTCGGGTAACACACATTGTTTCGACGCAAATGGCATTGTCGCCGCTATGACTCCTCCCGTTGATGTTGAAGACGTCTGAACATCCTAACTCTGAAAGGTACATGCTACCCAGCTCTTTTGCTGTGAAAGGCAGCCGGATCCGGGTACTCAGACTATGCTGGGTCCGAATGCACATTGATTATCGTGTTCGTCACCGAGTTCTCATGGGCTAGGCGTGATGCCAACTCTATACTCGTAGTGTTCTGTTGGACGTACGGAGTATGGGCTCGAATAATGGCTGTAGGTATGGAAACCTCAACGATATCTTCAAAAGCGCACCCGCCACAGCATACAGCGTCCACAGAATATACGTAACTGAATGACGCGAGGACTCACCGAAACCGGTTGTACTCGTGCCAATGCTTGGAGCTGGGTCCATTGTAAAGAATAGCATTGGCGGAGTAGTTGAAATCTGAAAGAAAAGAAAGTGAAAAAAGGTCCAGCGTCGAATGACGAGACTCCAGGCCAACCGAACATCCACTCAAATCATGGATATGGATTCATGGCATATTGTCTCCTGTAATCCGAGCCCAGAGATGCCCGAGGCACAAGAGTGTTTGCTTATTCGGAAGTCCCGGCTACGAAATCACGGCACAACGTCGATAAAAAGAAAAGCTCTCTAGAAGTTGAACCTCGCGAGTAACTGAAACCTGCACAGATCCTCCTAACATCGACACCTTGCTCTCAAATTCTAGTGAAATATGAATAATAATATCTGGGATGCCAAACCCCTTTGACTTGCTGTGCGCGTAGCGTCTCATATGTCGGCGGTGATCAGCCACACGTATCAAACCATCATCTTGGGCTTCTGATACATTGATCCGCACTTCCCGGCCGCAGGCGAATAGAACCTTCAGAAAGCCATTCCATCCTGGCTGAACTCCACCGGCACCGCTCGATTGTGGCGCAAGCTCGTCCCATCATTCCTTGGGATCTGTCTTCCCTGTCGGGATGTGATGGAGTTGTTCACGTTCGAGGATGGAGTCAGGGTGAATTGTTCTAGGAGAAAGAGGGCAGCCTTTTTTTGCACGGAGTCCTGGGGCCTATCTGGTCTGACTCTAGCGGAAGGGGGTAGATTCAGGGCATAACTATGGTTTGGGATCCCAGGCACCCGACCATAAAACTGCTAACCATCGTTTCAGTCTTTCTAATTCTCTCTCTCTCGACATTTTCGATGATTATTATCTCGTGTCTGAAGAAACCTGTGCTTTTTTACTTCTTTTTCCCTGGGATCTGACGACCTGTGCTCCCTGATCCACGCCGAGATTGTTTCATTAACAATAAGAACTCAGCATAGCCATCAGAAATTAAACTTGAGATGCGCCTTACATCCAGACTCTACGTCCCTGTCGGCTTGGGCTTGATAGGCATCATATATTTCTCGTGGTGTTTGAATCTCTTGCCTGTAATTGTCCTACAGACCTCGACGCTAGATTCCTTCTCGTACAGATTAGTGGTCTTTGGGGACTCTTGGAGCGATGACGGCACCATATACAAACCATCTCAGCTGCAAGTATGGCCAGAGATGCTGTGCTCTCAGGTATGTGCAGATCTTGCCATTATTTAAAAGCCAGATGCTGACAGCTGCGCAATAGTTCTCCTGCATGTTAGAGGCCACGGCAGAACCCTCAGACCCTTCGTTTGGCGCGATTATTGACAACAGCGAGCTCGAAGCGCTCCAGATCAACGACACGACAAAGCGGCCAGCTGACCTTGATTCTCAGATCTCCGCATGGCTAGACAAAAAGAAGAGCGCTTTCCGCAGAGTCCCGGCGAGACAAGTTTCAGCCGTAAAACAAGGCACCATCTTTGTGGTATCCTTCGGGACCTGGGACCTCTGGAAGTTGGCTGAGCAGGACTTGGATACAGCGACAACATCCGCTGGACGAATCGTGGATAAATTATTTGCCCACATGGGCAATCTAGCTGAGCAGTGGTCATCCAATGAGACGAAGATAATCCTCTCACTCCCCGTCGATGTCACCTTCCTCCCTGCATTCAGGGAACGGAAAGGGGTCGTCCAAAAAGATGCTGTCATCCTTGCTGAACATTGGCACAATCTCGTCCGCAACCACGCAGAACAATGGCAGCATGGTTCACTATTTCTGTTAGACACGAATTCGTTTCTCGTTGATCAGGTTCGAGAGAGACAGTTATGGGTCGGAGGATTGATGGAGAGGGACGAGTTCGAGAAAAATGGAGTCGCCTGGGAGGATGTCAGCGAGCCCTGCGTCGATCCAACGGAAAGTTCTCTGAAACAGAAGAACTGCAGTGATCCGGAAAAGTTTTTGTTCTGGTAGGTTTGACACCATCCCCTCAGCAGTGCCGCTTTTTGTCATCTGTATCAAAAGTTGCTGATCCCGATTCTCGGATTAGGGACTCAATGCATCTGGGACCCGCGGCCCAACGACTATTGGCAACAGAAATCTTCAATGCCGTCAAAGAATTGTGGTTGAACTGAGATCAGTCTTGGAACAGTAGCTGGCGAAAAAGTCCGGTTGCCACGGCCGGTGTGGGCCAGTTGCAATTTTACAACCGTCCTTTTGACAGACAAACTAGAGAAACAGCTGGCTTAAACCCCTTGCGGGTTTGATTCCATTTTCTTGCTTAATCGGCAGAACCATCGAACCGTTGTCATGGCATACCCGTTTACGCCACGCCGGACAACCTCTTCCAAGGTCCCTGTGCCGTTGCTGCCAGCCAACTATGCATTTCGGTCGAATTCGCGATTTATTGGACCGGAGAATTGTCACGAAGAAGATCATAGAGCCAACCAAGGCCGAATCCGCGGCAGCAGTGGTAGAACATGAACGCCAGACCCAACCAACTTAATTACCCGATCCTACCTGGAGCTAGGAAGCGGAGGAGTAGAGAGAGAGGTTCCCGTGCTCGCTTTGTTGATGGACCTGGGTGGAACGGTTCTGCATCTCTTCTGTTGTGCGACTATCCCAAAATATTCTTGCCACTGGTATGGGGTGCTGTACGTCGGTAAAAACCTACCTTCGCCTCAGGGTCGGCGACGTAAATCCATGCCTGTTTGTAGTCGCGGTATCCTGGAGCATGTACGGAATTTCTTCATCGCATTGTTGCAGGCATCGGTGATTGGATGTCTCACATAAAAGAAGACGATACTGTGCATCTTGCCGCATTCAGGTGGTTCTTCAGACAAAGGAACCAGAAACAATAGCTCCTGGGTACATACTCTGTAGGTAACAGGATCTAGTTTTTTTTCCTTTTGTTCCTGTCAAGGGTTAGCTAAGTTCACCACTGCAACAGCTATCAAAACAGAGATGCATCGGATGACTGCAATTGTCTTGCAATATGGTGATGTTTAAACCAGTACAGACCCAAAACACAAAGAATCCAGGGCCATGTTCTTAAATAGGATCATTCCTCGATGAATAACAAAGGACTTCAAATTCACGATGGTTAAAAAGCACGACGTGAAGGCAGACAGTGAGAGGGGTACTTGCAATATCGAATTCACTACCACAACCGTCCCTTGCAATTGAATCATCACTCTTTCTCCATGTCTTACGATCGAGTGTTGCCCAAGCCGCCTGGTTTTTACTTTGATTTCTCCGGCCGTGACCTACCAATCCGCACCAATACGCTGTGGGAGCACAGTTTTACGACTAACCGACTGGACCGGGACACCTTGACACAGCATGGGCATCAATTACCGGCGCAATTGGAGCCAAGCACCGTCACGACAGCGACGACACACGCTGCCATTCCTGATTTCGAAGCAAGCTCGGAGAAGGTCATGACAGATCTCACTGCCGTTTTGGCTCCTCCGATAACTCGAAGACGAGTTTCATCGATTGCCCTCCCGGCACTTGCCAGAGAGGAACGTGCAGCGTCGGCAAGCTCATCTAAATCGACCTCGTCCAGGGATTCCTCCAGCGGGCCATTTTGTCTTTGTAAACCGGATCCAAAAATTCCTCGTCCCAGAAATGGTACGTAGGTAATCTTCACTTGGTGCCCTGTCTCTACCTTCAGGCTTGTGTCTCGAGAAACATGGAAGGATATCTGGATGACTTCTGCTGACAGTTTACCATGGTGGCCAGCATTTATTCTGTTTCGGCAACATTTTCAGGCGGCCGTTGTTGAGCAGAATCCAGGGCTTGCGAACCCAGAAATCTCGAAGATAATTGGCGAGAAATGGAGGTCTCTCCCAGTCGAGTCCAAACAAGACTGGAAAAACCTGGCCGAGGTGAGTTCTTCCCGCAATTGTACCTTTAGCATCATATAGCATTTATCTAACGAGAATAAACAGGAGGAAAAAGCCAGGCACCAGCAACAGTATCCTGATTATCGATACCAACCTCGCCGTTATGGGCGAAAGGGAAACGGTACTGCTGCCAGCGGCTCGGGGATTAGCAATAATCCCACAGGGGCTTCGTCCTGTAACAAATGTGGTGGGAGGTTCATGAATCCTCCGCCAACCCCTACAACGCCTTTTACTCCGGTTGTTCAGACTCATGAAGATTCGTCTGTCTCGTCACGAAGCAGTCGGTTAATCTCTAGTAGCATTGACGGGCGGATTTCCAGAAAGGGAACAAGGTCTGTGAGCCCAAGACAATTGAATCCCTGCCTTGAGTGGGGGGCTAATGATCAAACTCGGTATTCCGACGATAACGGCCTTTTGTCTCCGGAAGTTAAACGACGTCGGTGTAGCTTCTTTCCGATTCGACGCCATGTGAGCCCGGGAAGAGGGTATTCTCCCCACAGCGCACCATTTACTGTTCGCTCAGAGTCCCTGCAGCCAAGAGCTGCATATGGAATAAACACGTTCCGATCGTGCAGGGTAGAGAACCCTGGTCAGCCTGTCCTTGATCCAAGCTTAGTCTTGCCCCCATTGCAGACGCTGTCAGCCTTGCAGCCAAGCTACCAAAGCCGAGTTGAAACCATGGTCATGGCAATCCCATTCATCAACAAAATCAGGGAGCTGGCGGAGATATCTCCTCCATTCACGACCACCAATTCTACAGAAGCAAGTCGGGGTGCTATGATCGCAGTCGAAGGACAAAACGCTAGTTCCGTCGAATGTGTACTTCAGCACCTAAAAAGTGTTCTCTCCTCTCGGGAAAGACGAAACGTTCGTATCTTCGAGGGACCGGATTTGAACTCGTCAAAATCTTCTACCGGAACCGACGATACGCGCGATGCGACGATGCAGTATCTGGAGACTATGTCGAACTGGCACAAAATTTCCAACGACATTATACACTTCATCAGTGGCCCTTCAGAGCATCCGGTCGTGAATGAAAAAATTTCAGTTGAGGTTTCACCCAAGACATCCGCTCCTCATACAGCGCAATTGTCAGCTCCGCCTCCGTCAAGTTCGACATTTCGTATTGCCTTGGTCCCGCAATATCAGCTTAGCACGGCCGACGCACATGCATGTGCAACACCCATCAACGATGCCTACGCGCCAATTGACCACTGGCGATGGACAGCGACTCCTCTATGGCGCGGCTGTGTCGGGCCCGATATCACGATATATGTGCATGATTGCGACAAGGAAGAACTGTTAAGGTTTGGTGAAGGAAACCCAGTGGAGATCCGCCTCGACGATGCGCGGACGCTTGTTGTAAGGCGAGTGGTTGATTCTTCCGACTCCATCGAAGAAAAGGCGCTGAGAAGAATAGGGTTCGAGGTGGAAGAATTTCTGAGAAGATAAAGCTGTCCTCTTCTCTCTTGTTTTGGGATGTCATTCCCTTTTGAATTCATCCTTGCATCAGCGCGACAGAGACTTGGTTCTCTCCTTGCATTGTCTCTGGATTTCGTTCCGGCATGTTGGTACTGTAGTTGGTGGAAATTTTGTTTCTATACTATATAATAATAGCTTGTCGTATCGACATAACTAGTAATAATAATCCCGATGTTACCCACAAGACTTGCATCGAAACTGAGAGCAGACGCTAATCTTTGTTTTCAGTCGGCGGAAGAATTATATTGTCGATTAACCTGACTGAGGCGGTGTCGCCACCTAGTCCGTATCCTTCTTCGGACGGTCGTTCTTCAAGCGGTAACATTTTGATGGCACCGCTTAACACCGCACCCTTGGTTCCGTCAACCTTGCGAACCTTTTCAAGCGTGTCGGGATCCGCGATAGAAACATAATCAAGTTCAAATTTCGCTCGTTCAGAAGGTTTCAAGCCCTCCTGTTTCTTAGACATGGCATCTATAAGATCGCGCGCAGCACGGTATATCTCTCCTTGTGCGCGTGCGCCAGACATGTAGGCTTTTTCAGCCTCCTTGAGGGCAGCTGGCAGAACCAGGGCAGTCTTGCGTCGACGAGGGCCCAGATAAACGTTGCGAGAACTCATTGCAAGCCCATCTGGGTCGCGGACGGTCGGTCCAACTCTCACCTCTGTCCCGACGTGTAGGTCTTTGACCATTCGCTTGATCACCACTGTTTGCTGGATATCCTTTTGGCCGAAATACACCCGCTCCGGAGTGACGATGTTGAACAGCTTCATGCAAACGGTTGCGACACCACGGAAAAACACAGGGCGAGACTGGCCTTCAAGAATATTTGCAAGGGGCGTAATGGTAACGAAAGAGCCCTCTCCGTCTATTTCGGAGGTGGGTGGAAGCGTGGGGTACATGACCGCGGTGGTCGGCGCAAAAATGGCGCTGATACGCCCTGGAGCAATTGAGTCTGGGCCATTCCCAGCTGCCGCAAATTCGTGATCCAGTTCTTGTAGGTTTTGCATGTCTTGTTCCCAGGTCCGTGGATAGCTCCCAAAATCTTCATTCATTCCAAATTGCGTGGGGTTCACGTATATGCTGATGAATACATCCGTGTTCTCTCTAGCAGCTTGTCGGATCAGTGATACATGTCCTTCATGCAACGCGCCCATTGTTGGGACTAATCCAACTGTCCTCTTCGAGAAGAGAAGCTGTCTCCGGTATTGTCGGAGGGTAGGGACGTCCCGAAAAACGTGAAAGCCAGAAGAGGACGAGCCGGCATTGTGGACGGAATTGGTCACGTTGGAGAACCTGTAAGAGGAGGCTGTGCGAGTCTACTCAGCACCATTCTGTCTTGCACGTTCACCAAGGTCTTACATGAGAATCTCCTCACCCAACGAGACATTTTCTGGAAATATCTAACAAACAGACGCAAGCTCTAGACCTTAAACATTCCAATCATCTAAAGTTAATCCAATAAGTAGACTTGACAATTCAACTGGTAAGAGAATCAACGAGTTGTTCTTCTGATGGCCCTCTTGTGGGATGGGATGGGATGTTGTTGAGAGAAATAGCGTCGTGGTTCTGAGCTCAAGAATCAGCCATCGATTGCGCCTAGCTTTAACTAAGTGTCATTATAGTTCTTAACAAAAAGTTTGAGTCAAACGCCATTTTGCACCAAAACAAACACTTTCCGAGGGTCGCTTACTCGACAACTTTGTATGAGAAAATATTTGACAACTATTACCAGTCAGTAGAGAATTGATAGAAGTTCATTTGGCGTATAGAATATTTTCTTCTACATATGCCCCTTTGTCCGCTGTCCAAACCGAAACCGAGGTACATATTTTTGAGAATTCTCAAACCTCAAATATCTTATGAAGAGCTATGAGATCACTCATTCGACTTTAGCCTAGGAAACCTGAACTGTAAAGGAGCATAAATTTAAAATATCCGAGAAATATACTCAGATGTGAATGAGTTATACTGATTGAACCTTTTTGCTAAAACTTGCCTTCTGTTCAACCATGGTTATTTTATGCAGAAGTCTTTTTTTCTATTAATTTACGATGTTGGAAAGATGCAGCAAGTAATCATCTATTCGCACTATGGATTACGATAGGTGCTCCCATACAATGTTGTTGAGCAAATGGATTTTGAAAAGTACCAGTTTTGGTGTAAAAAGGTGTTTGACTCAAACTTTTTGTTAGGGGCTGTAGTAAGTCTTGAAACGCCTCAAAAGGTCCTAATTCTTCAGCAGTATGATCCCCACCGCATCCCACCTTATGAGAATAAACGAGAGAGCCCCTTGTTATTGAAAACAGCCCAGGTGGTTTAGTGGTATAATTCTCGCTTAGGGCACAACCTCCGATGTGTCGGAGCGTCCAAACCCGAAGCAACTTCCACGACGGAGATTGCGAGAGGTCCCGGGTTCGACTCCCGGCTTGGGCCTTCTTTTTTTCAAGCGTGGGAATTCATTGCTACCCCTTTTTTTGTCCTCCTTGTGCCGACACATCAGCATATCAAGGCAGAGAAAAGGGTCATGCACGACGAACGGGGCCATTGTTGATGTGTTGTCCTCCTCTGTATCACACAGACAGGCGACGAGAGCACAGCTCAATACATCGTAAGATACCAGTCACTCAGGAAGGTTTACACGGGAATATTGCTCAAGTTATGCAACCCGTCTCTTGCCCATGAATCGTTTGCTGGAAACTTAATCATCGAGCTGGTAAATTTTGCGTGAGGCCTATTAAAATAGTGTACATACAGGGTCCCATGCTGGACGGATCTACGGTCTTACGGTTCAGCACGTCTCCCATGCTACAAAGAATCCATCTTTTCTGACCATTGACTTAAATCAGAATAATTGGGAAGATACCAGAGGGAAGCGCTACGTCCAAGCAAACATGTTTAACTGCGTTGGGAGGTTTAAAACTAGCTGTGTGCCGAAACAAGTAACGAGTGTGCTGAATACACAGAGGTACAGTACATATAAAATCCATATGAAAGCATCAAAACTACAAGTGAACGGTAGTATTGCTGCAGCCCACAGGTGTGCGAGCCAAATTCACTAAGATCCGTTCATGTGACCCCGACCAGAAACATAAAATACCACACTTTTCGCAAGGGCTAGTATGACCTCGCTGTCGGACATCGTTCGCTGCAGGAACTAACCCATGGGAACACTTCGATCATGTTGGTCATGTCCGTCTAGATGCCCCTGCGATATTGCTCGGTACACTATTTAGCGGCGGGGGCAGTAGCAACGGCCCTGGTAGTAGACGCAGTAGCCAGAGCTTTCTGGGCAGCAGTAGCCATTGCAAGGAGCACGGCAGGGGATGCAGCCTGGTTTATCCAGAGTCAGCTAGGAGTTGCGCAATATGATTAAGTTGGAACAACATACGCTCCTGAACGCCGCCAAGCAGATGACCTTGGGCGGCAAGCGAGCTACCTTCCTGGAGAGCATCAGTCTTGTCGGTATCTATTCAAGTAATGCTTGTGTCAGTTTTGGTTTTGATATGGGACAGTATCTCAGTCTATAGAGAAAGAGCCATACTGAACAAGCTTCCTTCCTCGGTGGGGACGGCGATAACGCTGGCAACTTGCAATGCAAAAGCGTAAAAGATGTATGAGACCTTCATGATGGATGTTTCTGTTTGAAGGTTGAAATCGAGGTAAAGAGTTTACTTGCTTGGTGCGAGCTGAGGTTGATCAAGAGTGCAAATCGAGGTCTAGTACTGGTAAGAGTGTTCAAAGCTGGAGCTGGTCTCCCCTATTTATACCTTTTTGACAACCCCGAAGCTCATTTGCTTATGTATTTCTTTCTAGACGCCAAAAAAGGTCGACTGCGATATGAAGAGTCCGACTGCTCGTATCCACTGAGTTTCGGCTTGGATGGAAACACGGCCCACCAGAAAGTATGGCCAGAGTCTAGTCTCCAGAGAGAGCTCAGGTGATTGGCGATTAAGCAGTATGTTCTGTTGACCACAGCAGATTGCAAGGCGCCCTCTGAATGCGGGGAGGCAGTGTCACACTTGAACAGTTAAACCGGAAAATGTGCATTGACGATGACCGTATGGAAGAAAAGCGGAGGAAACTGAACTGCAGCCACTGCTCGTATCTGACGCAAGAGATGGTGACATCTGGCATACCGATTCTGGTGTTTAATCCTTTTTGCACCCGAGTGCGATGGGAATAAGCGTGTTCTGTTTTTGCTTAAGGGTCCATTTGGTCCAGATTCAGTCATTGTTGCACCCTTTGGCCATATGTTCGATGTCACGTAGCACAATAACACACAACTTTCCGGCCTGGTATGTTCAAACTGCCAGTAAGCGGGACAGGTCTCTGGACCCAAGAGTTCGATGCTTATGACATAAAGTTTCGATACGAGTCTGTACCGCCATCGGAGAGTTCGTCACATCTTTAGCTTTTAACGATCATTAGGAAATAACCGAAAAAGGTAAACTGCATCTAATACTCTGCACAAGCGCCTGTTATAAGCTATATCTCAACTTGGAGATATGGGGACACCAAATCACGTTCGTGACTTGCCCCAAGACCAAGAAGGCTGACCCGGAAAGGCGTCAAGGGCCACGAGCCTCTGCAATCCTGCAAATAAATCCCTTGTGACAGGAAGTCAGTATGCAGGAGGTCGTTCTGTATAGAAATCTTGAAGGTAGGTTGGTCGGTGTTAAACCCAAAAGTAAATGGTCATCTGGGAGATGCTGGAGAGCCATTGCAGCTAATAGCATGATTTGGGTATAAATGGACCTGCATCCGGTTTCCCAATGGCTTAGCCCAGAAGCTTCAGGTATGTAGACCGTTATGTGCACATTGACGTCCGGAGGGCCCCTCGGTTCAATTCGTCCTCATAACACAATCCGTGGCCAGTAGAACGTCGCCACTTGAGCGCAGAGGGTTTGCCTGCCGTTAAATTCGCCGGCGTGGGTCACTGGGTCGTGGACCGGGTTCGATATTGGGCACGCGGAATCCTCTGTAAGTAATTGGTGAATTGCCTTCGACATGCTAGCAAACAATGCTACTGGTTTGTCACTGTGAGAGAAAAAGGTGCAAGACCTGGACATGAAAATGGCGAAAGAAACACGAACGATACATCGTTGACTCTTTGGATTGGGTCCCAATTGTCACAATTCAGGGCTCCCCCGCGTCCCCGCAGATCACCCCAGAGACTTACCAGACAGAGTCATTTTCTCACACGCCGGGAGGCTGAAAAACAAAAATGCAGATCACGGCGTGGACCAGTCCAGTTCAGCACGACTCTCTTGAGCCAAAAATAGATATCATCTTTGCAAAGAATACTTCGTACGGAGTATAATCCAGAGATACGCACCGATGCGAGGAGACCAAAGCGGCCTGAGCATGTTCGAGTGATATTCCGTACTCTCTGTTACCGTACAGAGACCGGAGTAGCCACTTCGTATCTGCTGAAGCCTGAATAAGGACATGTAACTACTCCGTGGATGGATCGACATCATTCCACCGCGGTAAGCGCCAAGGCACCTTGTGCACCCATTGAGATGTCGTGGGTTCAGCTGCACAGGCACAGCTGACTCTTTGGCTTCGAAGGATGTCGAGTTTCCCAACGATGACGATATTGTTCATTTGCAAAAAAAGATTGCTTGTAAGGCCACGCAAGACTTGCAACGAATTTCAATCGTTCGCGTGCATGGTTACTGAGCACAGACTGAAACTGATAACTGGGTTTGTTTGCCTAACAAACTGGGACCTGGCTGTGCAGAAATGTCTTGAAAAGGAGGTATCAGGATACTTCGGGGCATTGATCCTAGCTTTTCCAATCCTGATTTTGCCTATGCCATTGACCCGTTTGATTGTCAATTCCATTCGTTGCACTGCGCTGTTCAGATCGTGTAGAGTAGTCCCAAGATCATTCTTGATCAAAGCATGAGCACTTTCGACTCTCGACGTTGCACTGTTTCGGAAGTGAAGATGCTCGTTAATCCAAGCAAAAGCAAAGTGTTCCCTTTCAGGAATCCATTGATCAGCCATGTAAGCAACGACTCTTGGATACTTTTCCTCATATTGTGCACAAAATGCCGCCCAAGAAGCTTCAAACTTGTCTGGAGATGTTGAACGAAAAACAGATCTCCAGGATCGCAAGAAGGTAATCCATCTATGGCGTATTGCAGTGCTTAACTCGGCAGTTTGAAGTCTCCTAGTAGTTACCTGCTGCTTCATTCTCTTCCTGGATTTCCTTTCGAAATACCGCTACGTAGCATACCACGTATCTCATCTGCCCACCGCTCAAGCTGTACACGACGAAGAAGAGGACTTGTTGACCAGTGTGATGGCGGGTGGTTATGGTTTGGGTTTCGAATTCTGATAGTCCATCCCTGAAGGAGCTGATAGTATCCAACTACTACCATATCGAAGGGACATTCTTGACGGCGAGATGTACGATGCCGAATGGGTTCAACACCTTCAACAGGAACTGGGGCTTTCCCTGAGCAACTACAATGCATGCAGTATCGAACAGCTTCGTCATGAACCTTTTTGGTACGGGCAATGGTGATTGTATAACCTTGACTCATGGTGAACTTGTTGATAGCCTTCCTTGCAGCATCGAAGTCAGAATATTGAGAATCCCTCAGGGGGAGCAAGGGTCATCGGCGGCGGTGGGCGGGCAGCCGCTTGTCGTCGAGCTGCCAGTTGCAGGCCGATCGCAGGTTGGAAGCCGTTGTAAGCCATAGCTAAAACTTAATTGGGACTAGCTCTCGTTGACTGTAGTAACTAATAGTTAGACTATAAATAGACCAGCTGCGGAATTGCTTGAACACTGGACAGTCTCGGATGGATTTGACCACGATGGGAGACCAGGAACGAAGACTTTTTACTGTGGGACTCCGGATCAATTGTGGGCATACTACGCTCATTACATCTAGAGGGTGTTTCTTTAGGCACTAAGGGGTGTGTCTGTATGCGCTCTCTAAATTTATTTCTATGTTAATCTCTAATTAGTTAATTCTTTTTACATCACTTTTTTTCTCTCTAAAAATCTTCAGTTCTGAATGTTTTATTTCCCTTGCTTTTTTATGTGTCCCACATTTCTCTAGTTTTTCTTTCATTGTCTCAACCATTAGTAAGGCTTTTTCTCATCTTCTTTATATTGCCTTCTTCTCCCTCAAGCCCAACACTCCAACGGACGCGGCGGCCATGACTGTGCCAAGGAGTATAATGAATGCCTGCCATTTGCCGGCTCCGTAACCTGGTCTAATTCCCTTGCTGTCATTTGCATCGAGTACAGCAGCTGCGACGAATCCTGAGACAACACCAATAATACCTCGAGTGAACAGAAGTATACCAGATACAAAGAGCTCTTCTGATGGGCGGTTGCGGTCGTTGACGACAATCGCCGCCATGTGGCTGCGAAGCACGACAAAGCTGAATGCGAAGGCTCCGAAAAGAATGGCTACAATAACCAAGTTCCAATAATGCCTACCAAGACCCCAAACTACAAATACAGCGAATGCGCTGACAAGTGTGCTCAAAAGCAATGGGATTCGCGGCCCGACAGCATCACTATTAAAAACATCAGCAACAAAACTTCTGCAGTCCAATATACTAATCGAAGTCAAGTGTAGAACTCACGTCAAAGCTCCGAGAGCTATTTGACCAATAATTCCAGAAAGCGACAAATATGTCACCAGCAGAGCCGCCTTTTCGCTAGAAATCCCAATGTCAACGGCGTAACTGGGAAGGTAGTTGGCTGGCAGATTATTCGCGAGACTCTGTATTGTCATTGAAAAGACAAATAGCCAAAACAATGGACTTTTGAACGGTCTCAGTGAAGAAACCGGTTGCTTTTTTGTCGCAGTGTCAATGGGGGATCTGGATCGTACGCAGACAATGCTCAGACTGAGGATGACACCAGCAAATATTGCCCATCCGATGAGCGTTGTGCGTGGCCCGAATCGCTTGAGGAGGACAGAAAATGTAGGCGACAGCGCGGAAGCGGCGACATTGTTTGAGCCAAAGCTGCTTGACGTTAGTCACACGTATTGTTTATATCGGATCTGATTACATACAAGATGCCGTTTGCAAGACCGCGGCGAGCGTCGAACCACTCATCAACGTAGCTAACGCAAGGCGAAAAGAGAAAAGCACTAGAGATGCCATACATCAATCCTTGGGTCATGATGACTTGTACAGCCTGTGAATCTCTGTAAGCAAAAACTGATTGATGCCAGGCGCTGGGCGTGACTCACGGTTTTTGCAAACGCAGCACCAATTGTTGAGGCGACGACCAAAACCATGCCAGCCCACATCATATAGGCTCTGCTTTGCGGATAGGAACCAATAAGTCGCAGCAAGAATGGCGATCCTGTTTGTAGAATTCCCTTCAGCAAGTTAGCGGCAGGGATCTGGCTTGGTGCAGAACCCACATTGTACTCACCACGACCAGAAGACCTATCGAGGCAACGAGCTGGTTTCCCTCCAGCGGAGGGGTCTTGAAGTAATATTCTCGGAAGACGCCTTGGCTAGCACCAAAGCCTTGATGCATGTTAGTCATTGCCATGACAATCGGAGTTGTTTGCAACCGGCTGCTGCTTACCCCAGGTGATCATCGAGATGACAGAAATGGCAGCCAGGCATGTCCAAGCCGCAACTCCGCCATCTCGTGGGGGAAGCGAAGAATCATCAGTGACTATTGCATCAGACGCCTCAGACGACGAAAACTGAGTTGGAGTTTCGGAGACATCAACTGCAGTCTTTTCAGCCCGTGCCGGCTTTGTTCCGGCTTCGGACAGGGCCATTCTTAACAAATTGGTCGAGGTCGCTTCGAGATTATTCTCATGAATGTGCGGAAATGTAGAAGGAATAAAACAAAAAAAGAAGAAGAATAAAGTGTGAGAAAAAGCAAGAAACAAAGAGCCGCCTGTGTGTGCTAACTTTTCTCTCCCTGTTAAGGTTGCGGGACCGGGATCCACCGATGCCGCGGCCGCATTGGAGGAGTGGATATAACGGGGAATCCGGGGCCAGCGGAAGGCCCGCTCCACCCGGGAAGGAACCAACGCAGTCTTCGTAAGTTCGTAATCGCTCGTGTCCAGATACGGTTTCGATTGATTCCAGTCCCGTACGGGATGCAGATGTCAACTTAATGAGTTTCAGGTGTTGAACAGGGGGGGGGGGGGTGCGGTCACTTCTGACCTAGTACTGTAATCAATCAATCAATCATACATACGTACAGTACATACGCTCATGTTCAATTCGCCAAGGTGTAGGGGCCACAACTAGTTTAGCAACCGGAAGCAGGGCAAAGTCTCCCTCAGCCTCATGCACCACTTCAGCTTCATGTGCTGCATAATTTGTTTAGTACTCGTAACCAGAATCAATCTATAAAATCTTGGAATAATCTCGTCAATTCAGGTTTGAAATTTTCTAAAGAGCTGTAACTACTCCCTCAGAATTAGATCACAACACTGTTTCCTCCCCATTTTCAACTTGATCCATCATGGCGATTGATATCCCAATCAACAGCTTGCATACCAAACCCAAGACTCATGCTCCTTTGGCCAGTCTCAACACTGTGACTTTCTCTAAAATCCTTGATAGAGACCCCAAGGAGATTAGCACCCTCTTGATGGCTTGCAAAGAGGTTGGCTTCTTCTACTTGGATATTTCAGACCGGTATTCAGCTTCCATGGTAAACAACCTTGACAAGCTTAATGTTGTTATGAAAGACTGGTTTGCCCAGTCTGACACGGCTAAGCGGAAAGAACTGGCGATAAGTATGGCTTCGCACGGGTAAGACTCACCATGATTGTTACCACAATGATATTCTCTTTTATTGACGCTCTGGCAGTTATAAGCCGATTGGCTCTCAAGCCGGGACACATGGGGGTAGAGACGGCTGGGAAGTTTTGAAGGTAAGATAAATCAGACTGATTTTTTTTTCCTCTGCAAATATTGAAAACTTTGAAAACTAATAATTCGATAGACAGGTGCATTTGAGCTTCAGGGACGCTGGGGTCTTCCCCCGGTTGTAGAAAACAACTATGAGATGTTTTCTACTTTCCAGCGCCAATGCCACTACATAACCAAAGTCATTCTTGACAGACTTTCAACAGCTCTGGGCTATACCGGTTCAAATCACCTCAACCGCTATCACCGCAGTGATTGTCCCTCCAAGAGCGCATGTGCTTACTTACACTACATTCCGATGGACGAGACTGGGGCCAACGCAGGCCATAACATGCACACAGATTATGGCACCCTGACCCTGGTGTTTGCGCAGCAATGGGGACTCCAAGTTCTGTCCCCTGACTCGCGTGGTCAGAAAACCGACATGCACTGGCAGTGGGTCGAACCTCGCCCGGGCTGTGCCATCGTCAACGTCGCGGATGTGTTGCGCTTCCTTACTGAGGATAAGCTCCGATCCGCAGTCCACAGAGTCTTGCCGCTGCCAGACAGCGATCGGTATTCAGTTACATACTTTCTACGCCCTAGCGACGACAGCGAGTTCATTGACGCAGATGGCAAGCTTACGCAAGTCATGGACTGGTACGACAGAAAAAACAACATGTACGAGTCCTCATACGACAAGCAAGACAGGTCACTTCTCGTGGGCAAGCTGTACAAAGGCACTTTTGAGAACGGCGAAGAGGCTGGGGTGAGGCTGAACGGAGAATCTGATGACCTGGCTGAGGAGCTCCCAATCTCCGCTGACGTGGAAACCGCCAGTACTGAAACTGGGCATATTCATGTTCTGACGGGTGGCTGTGTCAATGGGCTCAAGGGTTGTTTCTCGGTAGGAGTGACGGAGATCAGCGAAATTACCGCCTCATAGTGGAGAGATAGTTCAGCAGTAAAATTGGAATAGTCTAGACTTGAGCAGGCAAGAGCGAAAATCTCGAATTCTATAACTACCTATTACGAGTACGACCTGGTCCAAAACCTGAAATGAGTCAATCCATTGCTGATGGTGCATCGTCAATCCACCCGTTGGGCGCCCACCTTGCCGTCCTGAGAAGGCACTGAGCAAGTCCAATGCAACTGGAATCGCTAATCGAAACCGTATCTGGTTCTACACGAGCGATTACGAACTTACGAAGCCTACTGCGTTGGTTCCTTCCCGGGTGGAGCGGGCCTTCCGCTGGCCCCGGATTTCCCGTTATATCCTCTCCTCCAATGCGATCGCGGCATCGGTAGATCCTGGTCCCGCAGCCTTAACAGGGAGAGAAAAGTGCGAGTGCTTTGAGGATTTCCGCTAGGACCAATCGGGAAAGGTCATGGAATGAGCCTTGGCACGGTTGGCCCAATCAGCTACAACCAAGGCGGCGTTTGGTCATGACGCAGGCGGCGGCTGTCAGAAGAACGGGCATCAGGAAACCGCAAGTGGATTACGGTGTCACTATGCTAGGGCAAAAGGGAGAGCATGACGAGGCTCAAAAAAGAGGACGCATTGGAAAAATCGGCCCAGATTTCATCCTTTCCGCCCATCCCTCTAATTTGCTTCTATCAGCCGACATCGCTGTGTTTGGTTTGGCGACTATCGTATCGAGCTATCTAGAAAAGCTAAGCGCGGAATGTCCGAAGAAATTAAAGACTCAGGGATTTCAGTTTCGCATATAGAAAACGACTAGCAACACTTGAAAACCTGGCAAAAGAATTGGTACGAGGACAGCTTTCAAAACCATGCCCTTCTGACATTTCCGTAGTCCGGTGAAGATGTCGTTCTGGATAATGAATGGTCAGAAGTAAAACAATTCTATATGTCACCGGCGGTCCGAGCGGTACTTCCTAAGCAACAAGAATCTGGAGGTGTTGCGAGAGTTAACGGTAGTCCTTTAAATTACACCCTTACCAGCAAGGTAAAGGGTAATTATCGTGATGATTGTTGCAGAACCCGGCGAAAACATCTCTCTTCTTGGCTACCCAACCGTACGATATTTCAGACGGCACTCTTCATGATTCACGAATGTATTTGATCAGCTCCATCGACCTAGAGGGGACTAATTTAGGTCGCAATGGCTCTATCTCCATTTTATCTCTCTACGCGGTACACAGAGGAATAATTTCCTTTTTGATATTCATACGTTAGGAAATGCCGCGTTTTCTAGCCCTCAGCCTGGCCACTCTACCTCCCTACGAGCTACGTTGGAATCGCCGAATATACAAAAGGTCATGTTTGATGTCCGCAATGACTCGGACGCATTATTCAGTCAACTATAACATCTCTCTTGGAAGACCTACAGTTGATGGAACTTGCCGCAAGAAGTGGATCAAGGAAATACGTCGCAGGTTTAGCCAAATGCATTGAGAGGGATAGTCCTATGTCAGACCTAAGAATGTTAGGTAATCCGGCTACCCTCCACATGACCCACACACATATTAGAAATCCGATCGCCTAGATAGCTCCAAAATCAAGCATCATCCATCCGCCCCATTAGGTTATGATCCCTTGACGTTTCCGAGTCAACGACATGCTACTATTCATCAGCCTGGGGGGTGATGTTTCTGCGGGAGACTGCGATAGTGCCAAACCACGGGGAGTCAATTCAATGACGAACCACGACAAGTCGACGCCATTGCACGATCGACACAACGGAATGACCGATCCTGATTCCAACAAGACCTCAGATCGATCGCTGAGCCATGCAACACGTTCAACGGGAATGACAGCAACTTTCGAAGCAACAACTTCTAGTACGGTGTACCTCAACCTTTCGATAATGTTATACGCGTGAGATCCACGATGGGATATCGATTACGATGGGTATTGGGATCGCATAACGGTGAAGGGCCGGTGAACCAATGTTTTTTGGACCTACCCTAATGAATATAATCGAGGTCTCTGAATGCTTGAAGTTTCGTTAGAGCTTGCAACGATAAGTCAAACCTCTAAGAGTCTGGGATGGTGGCCAAAATTGTTTTTCGCAGCCAATGCTAGTGCCAGGATGCCAGTGCCAATGGGCCAGGGCCGGGATGCCAAAGCTAGGGTTAGTGATATTTTGGGAGGATATCTACTATGGATTGAGAACTTCGAACCTTGGATTAATCATTACACGCGAACGTGATTGTGACCAACCCGATGACGAATGGGACAAGAAGTCAAATTTCCGAGGACAAATGCGACAAGATGTCAACCGATACCGATGACAAACGGGAGAAGTTGTCAACCACGGACCCCTGCGCTTGCGGCTTGGGGTAATCAAAAATATCGAAAACTTGAAGTCAATTTGGGAGGATACAAGCGTGGTCAGGAGCTACGTTTATTACCAGGAGCTACGTGCTGGAGGACTCGGGGACTCATGTCAATTCTTTTGTATGCCGTTGCGGTGCGCCGCATGGGGGGGTGTTAGGTAACTAATCCGGCTACCCTCCACATGACCCACACACATATTAGAGGTCCGATCGCCTAGATAGCTCCAATATCAAGCATCATCCATCCGCCCCATTAAAGAAAAGCGGAATGGAAAAGACGCAAGGAGGATGTCACCAGGCGGTTTGGCCCTCACAAGGGTGGCAGTTACGACATTTTCAACGAACGCCCTTTGGCCTCAGAGACTAGAGACCACTGCACTGCGGATGTCGCCTTTCTTCCTGAATTATACAATATTTACAAGAGCAAAATGAGTCTGACATGGAAGGCCAAAGTGCAAAGGGCAACAAACGATCGCATCCGACTCTCGCAAACACCTGCATACGACGGTCAGGCAAGTGACAAAAGTTTTAGGGCCCTGGGCTGAGGAAACTATGAAGGAAGGGCACCCTGTATCTGACCGGCTTCGATGCGAGCGGAGTATGCAAGTGCTTTTCCGTTGCAGCTTGTGCGCCGTCGAGCGCAGTACCGCGCGCATTCTGGGGATCACCCAATAAAGGCCAGCACGTACTTTCTCAATGACATCCTAGATCTTCCTACCTTATAAAACCTCGACCAAGCAAGGTCTATGGCGCAAGTCAACGTTAGTAACGATTACAAAAGATCTCATCTGCTCTTCGGAAATTCCTCTGACTTCGGCCACAAAATGCCTAAAACGACCAAGTCTGATGCTTCTCGCATCCAGTCATCTCAGGTGACTGAACACGAAAATCTTTATTATTTTCATTGACCGATGAACTAGGCGCGTGGAGGAAAGGATATGTCCTCTAGCGGATTTGCGGCGAGAGCTCAATTTGCTGCAGACCGGAGCACCGGCGGTGATGGCTCCGGACAAAAGCGAGTCGAGACAACTACCAGTACAGCTTCTCGCGAGAATGCCAGTGGAGCGGCAGGCCAAACTCATGGCACATCTGCTTGAGGAAAATAAGTCTCCGTTTGGTGGATGCTTGTGAAACCGTGCTTATACAAACTCATGAGGATGATCCGGTGCTTATGTTTTCGCCCTACTAAGATGTAAAATTTCTAAGGTGAGAGTTGAGCACACAGAGGATCTTATGCGAGATTGATAAAATGAAGTCGCAGCCTTGAGCGCATTCTTCTCTACGGTCCCATGTTAGCCGTCACGCCGTCAAACTGGCAGGAATTTCGAATATGTTCCGCCAATGGCACTCTAATCCAGATCCAAATCAAGGATCTTAGACCATGATGAGTTTGATTAACATTTTGAGGGTCTGTATAGCTCATGTGGGGCTCCTGAAAGTCCCCACAAGGTCTCCCTTAATGGACTTCAACGAGGCAAATGAAAAATAGTGTGTGGTTATTTGCCAGCAGACTACGGACAGCAGTCAAGCTCTTCCTACCATAAATCATTCCTTGGGTGGAAAATTTGCTACTGCATGGAATTGTCTTACCTCAGCTTGCTCAGACGCGTCCTACGATGGACGCGTCACGCTATGCCTATTCGGGCATAGCGCACGTATCCCTTTGGGGAACCGCGACGCGTTTCCAATATCTGTCTTTCACTGAAGTGGAAGGTCTGAGAACTGAGGCAAGGAATTCCTAATTCCCAAACGGTCAGACGGTCAATCCCTTCCATAGTTAACTTAATAGACATACACCAGGCACCGCTCTCGGCAGCACAAAGCGGCCGGATAGTCTCAGCCTCAGCTTGCCGTCTCGGGTGCCGCCAGCGATACTGTACTGTACATACATATCTGCACTCCGCGGGTGTCTCGACGACACTACTCCGGAAAGCAGCTGGCGTTTTGAGGACGTTCTACTTTCGGTGCTGTCATGAAACTGCAAGTGACAATTAGCAAAGCTTCTACCAAGTAAAGGAAAAATCAAATTACCGTACATACAGAATGTCAGTGTTTCGTTGCCAGTTCCCTCACGACCAGGACGATCAAGATCATGTCACCAATTCCTGCCACACGCGCTTTGCCGGGGTTCCAAAGTCATCAGTATGCATTCTGTATGCACTAATACTTCCATAACCTATACAATAGAAGTTCACTATGATATCATACATGTGCTGCCTCTCTATTTCATGGAGACCTTATCTAAAATCTCTATCTAAAATATGTCCGTATAGCGAAATATCAGGAATGCGATATTTCATGGGAAAAGATTGCAGACCCATCAATCAAGTGCGGCGGCGGTAACAAGCGTTCGATGACAGGAGTCTAATTCTCGGTGTCTTCTATGGCCATCACCGCTTTCTAACTCAAAAAACTCGTCGTTATCGTCCCCAGATGTCTTGGGCAATTCTACTAGCCCGTTCCCTCGGAGATGTACCATGGAAGGCAGTACTGGCGAATGAAACTCCTTTGGTTTAGAGCGCTTGAAATAGTTGGAAAATGCGATAAAACCAAGAAGAAAAATGATTGGGACACCGATACCCACTCCAACGCCTAATCCGACTTTTGCGCCATCCGTCAGTGCACCCTCCCTGTGCGACTCCGAGGGAGAAGATATCGTGGTATGCGTGGGGATAACAGCTATTGCGCTGGATGCGACGGACGCAGTGGATGTTGCAAAGATTGACCTTGTCGACGTGGTCGATTCGTTCCGAGTTATATTGAAATAATGAGATATGAAGTAGGCGGGACTCCCGACATTGAACCAGAAAAAGAACATGTTGGAATAATCGAGGTCGAAACTGTATGTCTGGACGATCCAGGTGAAATTCGTCGGTTTATCGAGCGCGGATACCGACGCTTTTCACATGTCAGTCTCGTGGAAGCAATTAGACAAGCCAAAAGAGTCCTTACAGAAAACGTACCCGCCCAAAACAGCTCCGTCGTGTTTAGGGTTTTCTTGCCATATAGTTATGTTGTAAGTGTCCATCTCTGTTCGCCAGGAGATGACTTGTTCCTCTCCAACTACCCAGACCGGATTTTGGACGGTGTCCGGCGGGTTAAGAAAGCGGTTCCGCGATCGATCAAATGCGGCCGCCGCCCGGATTGAGCCGAGTAGCAAGAAAATCACAGAGAACACGAATGGTGCTCGCAAAGGGAAGGCCATGATCATACTACTCCAGACAAAGCTGATAGAGATTTCCGACGATAGAACATGGAATGACAGAAAAGAAGTGACCGCAAGGGAAAATAAGAGAATTGTGGCATGCTGGTGGCCCGCATATAGTATAGTACGCGCATGGAGTGGTTTCTTGACAGTCACAAACCCATGTATGGCTGGCGTGCCTGGTCAAGAAATATTGGTACCAGAGTCTTTAGCCTGCAAATGACCCTGTTCCATGAGCCAACAACAAGGTTGCTCAAGGATTTTAGCCAATAGCCAGCAGTATAGCGAGTCCGGATGTTTGGTGCAGATAATCGGCACAATTGACCGTGATGGATGATGGATTGAGTGTCGGCCTGTTGGCCATTTTCGGTAACAGGGTGGGGGCCAGGTCAGTCTGATTTAAATGAACCTGGCCCCGAGAACGAGTAGCCTTTGAACCCGCCTGAGGAAAAGGAGAAACAACGCAACTCTGGGTTGTCGCCATCTGATCCATCAGTAGTAAAACGAAGTTGGAGCGAAGATCCGATGCAGGGTTGAGTTTAGTATGTGTTTTCACCGACGTATGTCTCGAATCGTGAGATTAGCAGAAACACAACTCGTAGAATGATATGGAGTCGTCAGGCCATTGTACGACCGCTTTGATTAGTGAGTTAAGAAACGGATGCTAGGTGTTAATTGGCAGCGAACAAACCCCCAATTGCCTTGAGGTCGTTGAGATATGTCGCTGGACTCCATGCAGAGAAGTTGACGACGCGGTTGAGATGTCGGGATAAACTTCGCATCAGGTGACTGCGTGGGTGCGATCGGAGCCGGGCCCGGCCCGCGGGTCCCGACGTCATCACGGCTAAAGCTGAATAATCAATCTTGATGATTTCATTGGCTATTGAGATCCCCGAGCTAGGCAATATTCTGCTAAACGCGGTGACAGTGGGAATGGTCGCGTTATCGATATTGAGGTTGAACACTTGAGGGGATGAGGGGATGAGGAAGAAAAAGGACAAAAGTTTTCTTGCACTGTATTAATCCAACGTCAACAGCAGCTTCATCTGGTGCGCTGCAGCTTGAACTCTGACTTTTATCAACAAGACCCGGAACTTCCGCCTCGTTCACAGTTAGTTAGTTCTGCTGACTTTCCTCCCATTCCCGCTAACCATTCGATAGGGATTCTTCAACGAGTTGTTGTCCATTGGATCGAATCGCAGACGAGATTTAAATGTTGACGGCTAGTAGGCTCTTTTATGGCTCTTGAGTCACGCGCGTACAGACCTACCTTTCCTTTGGCCACGGCGTGCTGGCAAACGGCTCGAAGTCGCAGAAGGCGACTCTATCACGCAGTGCCCGTTTCGCGATAGACAGGCTTCATTTCTTTGACCAAGACGTTGCCCCGCCGTTTTGGCTTGAGGGACGAGCCCCAATCTCGGCATTTCAATCGCACCGACAGCGCCTTTGGACGATATGGATGATGTTCGTGCCTTTTAACTCTCCCATCCCATGCACGCGACGAATGCTAATTTTGATGAAGCGCTCTTTTTTCCTTCAGTTTGAAGTAGATTCAAACGAGGGATCCGTAGTGCCATCACCGTATTCGTCACCTCTCCCCAGTCCGACACCCGGAATTTCTGATTCCCTCTCCTCTTCTCCGTCGCCAGAATCATCCTGCACCTTTCCTCCTTCAAGGCCTACGACGCAAACGGAACTATTCCTCGATAACCTAGATAATTTTATTGCGGTCGGGACTCTGAAATTTCAAGCAGGCTGCGAGGATGGTTATCCCGCAGAAATCAGCAAGCTGGAAAAAGCTGGGTGGATTCGAACGTCTTCCTGCAAAGACGAGCTTGAGTGGGAAGCGGTACAAGTATACGTTCTTCCAGAGGATGTTGGTCAGACAATCATTCCACGCTCAAATGTTTCCCTGCGCCGCGCGCTGAAAGTGGTCATGTCGAAGCTGGAGGAGCACAACGAGGAGCCCAAAACTGAAGATGAGTCCTTATTCTATATATTCAATACCCTCGAATCTCCGAAACCGGATCTCAATACCGTATCTGATCCTTGGGCGAGAACCGCAATGGAGGATATCAACCAAGATGCTGGACGTTTATTAGGCTTGAAGACTTCTCTTTATCCATATCAACGTCGCTCTGCTACATTGATGATCCAGAAAGAGTCGGAGCCCGGAGAGTTGCTTGACCCAAGACTCCAGACATTCAAGGGTCCCGGCCAGATATACTACTATGACAAGGAGGAAGGCGTTATTACCCGTGATAAACGCCTTTATTCTGGTGTTCGTGGAGGTGAGATTACTTGTGTTACTCTCCAAGTTGAGGCTGATGAGGTGCTGGTCGTTAACAATAATAAAATAACAGGTGTTCTTGCAGAGACCATGGGATACGGAAAGACTTTGATATGCTTAGCACTTATTCTTGCAACCAAGGGTCATTTCCCTTCTATCCCGTCAGAATGTCTACAAGATTTGCATCCTATAAGGGAAAAAACGGCATCTTTGCTTGAAATGGCCGCGTCCACCGCTGGCCGTCATTCGGTCCCATGGAAATCCTATTTTGATCGTTTACGGCTGCGTGGGATCTGCCATGAAAGATGCGTGGCTGCTTGCGAGCGGAATCGAGGCTCATATACTATCACCCAGACACCCAAATATCTAAGGACCGGGTCCCATGTCAAAATCACTCATTTGCAGATTTCTTCTGGGACACTCGTCATTGTGCCACCAAATCTGGTGGATCATTGGCTTCACGAGATTGATGCGCACACCGAAGGACTGAAGGTGTTAGTTCTAAGAGAGAAAGCGGATGAAATGCCATCAGCCGACGCTTTGCTCCAATATGACCTTATCCTGCTCTCAAGGACACGGTTTGAAAAGGAAAACGGCGGCTTTAGCGCATCGACTTGGGCTTCAAAACTATATGATTCTCCCCTGAAAGAAATCCATTGGCTCAGAATAATTGTTGATGAAGGCCACAATTTTGCAAGCACCGGGGGGAAAACCAATGCTGTCCATCTGCTGGAAAAACTGCACGTTGAACGCCGTTGGGTGGTATCCGGGACTCCATCAGCTGGAATGTATGGAGTTGAGGTCAGTCTCGCCTCGCAAGAAACGCTTCCTGATACCCGAGCAGACAACGAAAGGGCTGCGGTTGTATTGCACAACAGAAAAGCTGCAAGCAACGTCCTTGATGAAGAGTTGAAAAATCTGGACAAGTTGAGGCGAATCATTGTTGATTTCCTCTGCCTAAAGCCTTGGGCAAATCGCGGCGCCGATGCAGCAAATTGGGCAAAATACATCAAGCCGCTAGGCACGGATGGTAAACGCAGGACGGCAGCCTCCCTTCGCCCAACTCTCCAATCTGTCATTGTGCGGCATCGCGCCGAAGATATCAATAAAGACCTGACCTTGCCAAACCTCCACAACAAGGTGGTCTACCTTGAGCCAACGCTTCATGACAAACTCTCTCAGAACATGTTCATTTTTAATTTGGCCATCAATGCAGTTACCTCCGAACGGCGAGACCAAGACTACATGTTTCATCCCAGCAACAGGAAGCATCTGAGTGCCTTGATCAATAACCTGAGGCACGCTGGCTTTTGGTGGACTGGGTTTAAAAGAACAGATGTCAAAGACACGCTTAAGATTGCTAAAAAGCATTTAAAACGCAATCTGCATGGACTGACACCGGCTGATTTGACCTTGTTGTACCGCGGGATTGCCATTGCAAAAAGGACGCTTGCTTGCTCTTCTTGGAATGCATTTAGTCAGTTTGATGAAATCGGTGTGTTCGTCCAGGACTTTCCAGCGCATGCTCGAGAAATGTGGTCAATTAACGGGTCGATCGGGGGTTCAGTTGGGGGTTCAATCGGGGAATCGATCGGGGAATCGGTTCAACAGCCGTTGCTACTAGGTCTCACCCAAGCACGAGAGGCGCAACGGTTCGTCACAGCTCGCATGTGTGACAGTGACCCTGGCGAGGGAATAGCAGGAGCCGGAATTAGAACCAAACGGGCCATGGAAGAGAGGGTCGGTGGCTATCGTGATCCTGCGCATCGTGGTCCGGCGCAGAAAGAATATCGAAAGAAGATACAGCCGGAACCGGAACCGGCAGCGGCAGCAACAGCTAACGTTGATGAGTGGAAGCCTTTGAAAACGAACTCTAAGAAACAGAAATCCCTCAAGCTCAAGACGCTCCCGGCAGATTCTTACCTTGCAAAAGCGAAACTTGTTGCGACGACTTCTGCTAAACTTACATACCTGTTGGACCGCGTTCTCGAGCTTCAGGACAAGGAAAAGATCATCATCTTTTATGAAAACCAGAATACCGCCTTCTGGGTTGCTGAAGGTCTCGAATTGCTGGGGGTGGAGTTCCGCATGTATGCAAATACACTGAAAGCTACCCTGAAGGCCAAATATCTTTCGATATTCAACGATACTGAAACCGTACGTGTGCTGTTGATGGACTTGCGTCAAGCTTCGCACGGCCTTCATATAGCAAGTGCTTCGCGAATCTTTATTCTCACACCGATCTGGGACCCAAACATTGAAAGCCAGGCGATCAAAAGAGCTCATCGCATATCACAGACAAGACCGGTTTACGTTGAAACTCTTGTCCTCAAAAATACCCTCGAGCACAAGATGTTAAGCCGAAGAAAGCAGATGTCAAGTGCAGAAATGCAACATGCTGAAAAGGACATGTTGGACGATAATACAATGAATCACATCATTCAGACAGAAGGATACATTCCCATCTCTCGCCATGAAAAAGAGATGCCGGCTTATTTGGAAAATAAGCCTGGTTTCTTTGATCGCCACAAACTGCCGGTCCCGGATGATTATGGTGAGAGGAAAGCCCGGACGAAACGGTCCAAAGGCAAAACCAAGGAATCTGCTATACCTTTGTTAGACTCGGACTCCTCTTCTGCGAGCTCGGTGAAAATCACAAAGCGAAGGAGATCGTGCGAGTCTGAGGATAGCAGTCCTGTCATCAGCAGGAAAGCTAAGCGCCGAAAACGGCGCAGGGCTCGTTTCGCTGAAGAAAACAATCATACGGAGGACCCGTCTAATACTGAGAACAATAAAAGTAGTCATTATGACGAAAGGGTATAACGACATTCCATTGAGCGATCCAGCGGCAAAGGGGTTTGTATTCCATGGTGTGAAGAGGCTCGTGCCCAATGCATGAGAGGTCGGGGCACTGTAGACGGAGCGGCGGAGGCGCGTAGGATAACTATCAGTAGCGGTTTTCCACATTCAAGGTTAATGGCACATTTGTATAATACTAGACGATGACTGCCCGCTGCGCGGGCGGCTTATTGGGATACAGCGAAAAATACGATTTGTATTTCACAATAATCAGTGAATAAAACAGAGAAAACGGAGGAGGTCGATCACAGTGCAGGATGATGAAGGCGCTTTGTATGCCAATATGCATCGCGACAAGTTATTAAGTTTCTTGTTAGTTAACTACAACTTACGGCTTCACTCAACATACCAACCAGCGCATCCACGATAAAGTGTGAAAAAACGCAGCCACAACGTAATTGCTCCAGTCTATCAGGACCTGAATAGTGTTCAGAAGGCATTCATTTGCACCTGTGAAAATTAGAGAAGCCTTTTGACCGCCTTCATACACGGAAATACCACCTTGTTACGCTGCTATCTAACGCCACACTAAATCTGAAGCCTCGGCGAGGATCAACGCAGTCCCAACGTAATTGCTTCAGGCTATGAGAACTCGGGTTATTGATGAACTCAAAGTAGAAGTAGAATGTATTATCCTATGGTAATGTGAGTTTAATCTGGCGCCGACACAGAACGAATGCCTTCGAATCGTTGCTGGCGCATACAGGGCCACGCCGACTGCATCCCTCGAGACTGAGACCTTCGTTTCGCCGCTGGACCTTCACTTCGAGTCTAGTTATATCATCGAGTCGTTACTCGACACCCTCCCGTCGATTAGCCAGGACCGTACGTAGTAGGTAGATAACTGGGACAAGTCAGCGAAGCAAGATATAATGCCTTCATTGTATAGGAGCTGCAAGCAAAAGCTGGCGATTGAATAATTTTCAATGTTTCTTAAAATCTCTGGTTATAGAGTATATTCCCCGATAGAAAAAAGTTCGCCAGGGTATAGACATAGGGGCTATGACCTTTGTAATGTTGCAGTGTACTCATCCTTTCTTGTTGTCTCCAGTAAGCATGTCTTCGACACCCTTTAGCACCTGGTCAACAGCCCAGCAGAGCAGTTGCGCCATAGGGGCCTCCCCGCTTCCTGGGGCGACGACAACACCTGCATTGGTCCTAACACTCCCTCCCTCACCAACATGCCTCCTCAGTTCTTCCACATCCTGATCAGCTGGAGTAGAATCGGGAAGCAGTAACCATGCATGATCAGTGATATACCGGGGCCAAACGATATCATCCACATATCCCGGTGGATCTGTCCAGAAGTTGGTTTCTGGAGGATTATACGCATTTGCGTCTTTCCGTTCCCCGCTCCCAGGCTGGGGAGGGTCAGAGCTATGGTGGGATGGCGGGGTCGGTGTCGGAGCAGGGCCAATAGTAACGTAGCCGGTTCGTCCTTCTCGTCGTTGTTTGAGAAGGGTGTATGTGGCCGGTAAGAAGAGCGGTACGTCGATGATATCGTGCACCGGACGGAGAGGATGAGTGGGGTCATTCGGCGGCGCGTAGAGGAGAAAACCTTCGACGAGGGCGAGAGAGAGGGCTAGTTGACGAGAAGAAGCTGTCGGCTGGTCACTATGTTCTGCTCCTTCAGAGCATGTGGTATTCTGGAGGCATTGCGTCTCGAGACCAGGAAACAGCAGATCTTGTAACCGCTGCGCAACCTGACTCTGTAAAGTCTGGACAGTCTGCTCGTCGATGTCGACGTCTGTGGCATCGTTTACGTCCTCCTTACTCCTCAGTCCGGCTGGTAGGTTGCCATGATCGCGAATATATGTCAATGCAGCTCCCAATTGCGACACGTCAAGGGCTTCGATGGTGTCCCAGTCCTGGACCGGTTTGCCAGTGGAAGTTGTGACGACGGGAATTCTGCAAGCCCGGGTTAGCAGAAATACGTAGTAACAGTGATAAAGTTGGAAGGGTATCCTTCGGTAGTTAGTACTCGGTTGAATACACTTACTGATCGTCAGGTTTGTAGAAGTCATCTTCATGAAGAATAAACGGCCTGATTGTCACCGGTGTAACTTTGTTCACTTCTGTTGTTGATGGTGGGGTGAAGACGGTTCGCAACAAGCGCGCAAGAGTTGTCTTACCACTTGATGAAGGGCCTGAGAGACCGACCAGGAGCGTTTTCTGGTGGCGCATAGAATTCAAGTTCATGACAATTGAAGTGTGAGCTTGTTGGTATTGAATGCTCTCGAGTGGTTTTCGTCATGGCAAACAGGTTGGCGCCGCTACACGGCGCCGAGTGTCACCTCTTTGCGTCGGCCTGTTGGTGTCACCCTGATACATACACGCGAGCAATGGCGACGCGTGAACCGATTTGAATTGAAAGGGGATCATACAAAGAAAAGACATCATCGTTAATCTTCTTTCTCATTGAATTATTGTTGCTTCTGAACTACATTCTGATAGCGTGTTCTATAAGATACAGACATTTTCAGCAGCATACTTATTCTTCTCTTCAGATAATCACAAAGGGATGTTTTGGGCCTCACCAACACGGAGCCAAACGCCTGCGTCGGACTCCGTAAGCATGCCATATACTGTACATCTTCACTAACACTCGTTGTTTTCTGATAGGTGATGTTATGTTCGATGATTAGTTTGATGCCTCAGCTACAAAGGAGGAATCCCGTGCCGAAGTTGAAGTTCCAAGGTACGCAATGAAGCATCAAACTCCCAGGGCACAAAAACGCGTGGTAGAAGAAAAACAACCCGCCAGTAGCAATGAGTGTTGGAAAATGTGGAACAGGTTCAAAGAACTGTATGGTATAGTTGAAGAACTAGAGAATCGGGAGGTCATTGTATCTTGGTGCTGTTGAGTAAATCAGTGCCCTGACAACTAGACAGACTCCTCATGAAAGCGCAGGGGAGGGCAGCTTCAGGATATGGAAGTTCCACTTGAATTCGAATTCTATTTTTTTAGAGTGCAATACCATTAGCAAGAGTCAAGCCGCACCGATGTCATTGAGGGAAGCTCGTCAGCTCAGTAGGCAGGATCATCCCTGCCCTCGAGCGTGCGATGCGAACAACATAAACGGGGTACATCTGCGTGGCGTTCATAGAGCGATCCCGCCCCTCCTTTTCGCGAATCGCATCAAGGGCCGCCGGCTGGAGGACATCTGGCACCAGCTGATTCACCCCAATACTCCGCGTCGGGCTCGAGCTTAAGGAAGAGTTCCACAGCTTGCGGGCTCGGGTCTCAATATCATCGAGGAAGCTGAAGGTGGACTCGCCATCTCCAACGTGAAGTGTGACCACACCGATCTGCTCGCGGGACACCTCCTTGGCCCCACCGCGGCGGAAGGTGGTTCTGGACGATGACATTGTGAGGCCGAAGCGTTCGATGGCACCGTCCTCGGGAACGAGATGGAGAACATAGATCATGGTAGCAAAGTTGCCAACGACGAGGAGCGCGGAAGGAGCACTAGAGGGAGCGATCGTGTTTATGAGACGAGCAAACATGATTGGATGAGTCGAAGGGCTTTAAATGAAAAGGTGTTGATTTTTGACTTGCTACAGATCGAGTAGAAGGTAGTATGGCGCGAGGTGCTGCTCGAGTCTGGATGGACCCATAGCAGAAATATGTAGGATTAGTAAACCGCATATTGACTGGTGCCACCACGTTTATGTCGGGATCCACGTTTTTCCGATTCAACCATTCGAACAGGGTCTAAAAAGATAAACCGTTTCCAAAATCGGGACGTAGATTCTCGAAATGCATGTTAAAATCGGGAAACGTTAGAACCCCTAGATCTACATTTCTATCTAGCAACGTTCGGGAGACCAATTCGGGTTTATAGACGTGAACAAGGTACATCAACTCTTCCGGATACCGTTCGGATACTAGAAATCAGATTCAACTACATAGTGACGCGCAACTATTATATACATTAAATCCCCCGATCTAATTCCACCTCACAAAAAGGAAACGTTCCAGGTGCAGTATAGGAAGGTAGTTGGCAGAGCGGAATCCAGTTCCAGTTGTTCGGAACTTGGGCTGACGGGTATCGTGTATAGGCTTGGTTTGCGGATTGCAGGTAGGCCGATTATATGAATCTCACCTCGATTCACCTGCAAGATCGGTAAATCAAGCACCCTATCACGCCGAACTTCGTGAGCAGAAAATATGGCAAAAAATAGCCTCCAGCGGCTGCTCTGGTTGTGAGTGAATATGCAGCTTATTTGCCCGATCCTAGTCTCCGACGCATGCGTATACTCAATTAAATCGTCGAGTTTTAATGTAGTACGATGCGCATCTCCGTTGAACGTAAAAGTCACCTTCTTTTATTATTATTATTATTATTATTTTTCATTATAGTCTTGTGCAGTCTGAGACTATGAAGACTACCTGCTGGACTTCACCAGCAGGATTTACCTAAAATACAAAAGAATGACTAAAGCTATAGTCATAGAACGGAAAACAAAATAACAAAAGAAATACAAAAGAGTGTCAGGGCAATATCAAATCTTTCCTCCACAGAAATACAAGTACCAGGAATATCTCAATTCAAATACATCCTTCATCTCACATGCAGGAGCCACTTCCTAGTGGCAATCTCGGTCTCCTTCAGAAACAACACCAACCACTTCAATCCCATCTCAGTCTCAAAAACAAACTTCAAGGAAAGTTGGGGAATCTCAAGTTCTTGTTGACACCTCTGTCGTTGTTTTTGCCAAACCTGACAATCTAAGAGCAAATGCTTGGGTGTCTCCTTGCATCTGCAACTTCTGCAAGTGTCTGAAGCATGGTCAGGGAGCCTCACTAAGTAGGAACCAAAGTAGCCATGCCCCAATTTCAACTGCATGATTGTTGACCAAATGCCTTTGGGAATATTCAACTGGGAAGCCTTCCATTTGGGCTTTGTCTCAAACTGGGAGTAGTGGTTCTGTTGACTTGCTCTATCCACAAGGTCATCACACCACTCAATCAAAGTTTGTTCCTTGATTCTTCTCTTGATGTAGGAGAGAGAAACATACTTCTCAGGGTATGTTTGCTTCAATTCAGTGGCCCTCTTTGCAGCTTTGTCAGCTTCTTCATTTCCATGGATATTCAAGTGTGCAGGAACCCAATGAAGATGTGTCCGAATGTTGAATGTCTTCAGCCGTTTTACAATCTTTCTGAGAGACTCAATGTAATATAGACCAGCATTCAAGTTTTGACTGCAAAGTGTCTGAATGGCAGCTTGACTGTCAGAGAACACCCAAATGTCAGAGATTGTACCAGTGTGTGGAATGGAGCTTGCAAGTTTGAAGGCTTTTTCAATGGCAAACAACTCTGCATCAAAGACTTCCATGTGCTTTCCCAGCTTCCAGGAGTATCTTTTGTCCTCCTGTAAACAGTAAACACCTGCACCAGCTGTTTCATCCTCAGATTTTGAACCATCAGAGTAGAAAACCAAGGTAGCAGAATGATCCAACTCGCTGACTTTGGTCTGATGATGCTGTTTTGCTTTGGCTTTGTCCGAATTTTCAATCTGGATGTCCACAAGGTCTGTAAGATTCTCAGTCCAAGGTGCATTCCATTTTGCTTTCACCTTCTCAGTTTTCAAGGAGGGAATCAAGTTGGAAATCATAGAGCAAACTTTGAATAGTTGACTTGGATATTTCTTTATCCTTTTTGTCTTTTGTCTTTTTCTCCTACTTGGAGTTTGCTCAACATGTTCAATGTTCTCTTCATTTTGATTCCAGTCAAGATACTTTCTCCAATCAAGTTCAATCCCATTGTCATAGGGAGGGAAGCTTGAAGAGACTCTTGTTCTGATTGCATGCTCCTTTGGCATCTTGAGGAGGCGGCAGGCATAGCTTCTGCAAAGACCATTGAATCTCACTTTTGCTGGTGGAATGGCTGCTTCAAGCTCCATAGCATAGATGGGAGAAGTCTTGAAAGCACCCAGAATTTTCCTCAAAGCAGTGTTTTGAAGTTTCTCATACTTCTTTAACAATTGCTTTTGGTTATTCCACCAGATGGGAACTCCAAAGTCGGCAACTGAGGTGATACAAGCTACATACAGTTGTTGAATAGCTTGGAAGTTGAGTCCCCTCTCAGTGTTAGAGAGTCTTATGATTTGGTTTAAAGTTCTCTCTGCTGCTGCGATTTTGATTTCCACATGTCTTTTGAAGGTGCGGAGGTTGTCAAGCCAGATCCCCAGCCATCTCACAAGCTCTTTTGGATTGAAGGTGAGGTCATTGAGTTTGACACAGTCCTCATCAGTGTATTTTGAAGTCTTAACAAAGTGGATGAGTTCAGTTTTCTCCATGTCAAACTGAATGACCTCAGAGTCTTGTCTATATATCATTCTTGCAAGGGCAGCTTGTAGCTTCACACAGTTCTCTTCAACTGATGGGGAAGAAACAATAAGACCAGTGTCATCAATGTAGCTGGGAACCCTTACATCTTTCAACTCATCCTCATTCCTGAATAGATATCTTGTATAGATAGAGTAAAGAATGGGTGAAAGAGGTGAACCTTGAGGAATTCCAACATTAATAGATGCGGGACTCTGTTGCTTTTCTCCATCAAAGACCAGTTGGATTTCCCTGGTTTGCATAAAGGAAGAGATCCAGGAGGCCAGTTGCTTTGGCAGTTGCAGGTCAGAGAAAATCTTCATGAGTCTATCAACAGACACATAGTCAAATGCACCTTTAATGTCAATGAAGAGGGCTGAAGTCACTAGATTTTTTGACTTTGCAAGTTGTATGTCATGCACCAAGCTCATTGCAGCATCGATTGCAGAGCATTGCTTTCTGCCTCCAAATTGATCAAAGTACAGAAGATCAGTGGTTGAAGCCAAGTAGGAGAAGTGTGAAGCAATGACTCTTTCAATAACTTTGCCTAGGCAGTTTAGCAGGGAGATGATTCTGTAAGACTTGGGAATTGTGGCTTTGCGATTTGGTTTCTTCAAGATTACACCCACAGCTTGCCTCCAGCTCTTTGGATGATATCCTTTGTTGAACATGGCTTGATAGAGTCTGAATAGCCTGTGTCTGAGTACTGGGTTGACAGTATTGCTCAAGATGTCAGCCGGCGGAGGTGTCACGATCTGACTGAGTGCGGTCGAGTTCTGCCGTGATCTCAGTATCCAAACTGCTCGGCTAACCGATCGGGGTCCGTCACAGGCCATAATAACAGCATCTATCACCTTGTGTAACTTGCTTCGGGCATCAGCAACCGCACTTTTCAGCTCGTTATACCCGACCGAAGTCTGCAAAGTCAGCAGTGAGTTGCTTTTTGCAATAGCGCTGAATGTTTTGGCAAGCAATAAACAAGGGATATTCGAATCAATTGACTGTTCATCAAAAGAGTTGAAGAGGGCTTGGTGAACGACAGTCTTGATCCAGTCAGGTTTTAGAGTGTATCGGAGTAATATCGGGATCACAATAGAAGCTCGGGCATGTTCCTGGAGTTGGTAGGATTCTAGATGAGTGATTGGGGACTGTAACCGGGCCCAACGTCTCCGAAACGGGAACCTCTGTAGAATTTGGCAGTATTGCTTTGCCCTTCCGCTGTCAATATATGTTCCACCAACAAAGTATGCGCAATCTTGGATATGCCCAAAAATTCGCTATGACAGGGGTCAGATGGAAAGAACGTCACCAAATTCAATGCCGGATTAATCTTGAAGATCGGGGTGCTTTCATCAGCCAGTCTGTGGTTCTTGCGTAGTGCATCTCTTTCGCGGACAGTGCGCTTTGCTTCAATGTCAGCCCGCAATTTGGTTTGTTGATAATGGTATCGGCCTTTTTTCACTAAGTCAAAGTTCATATCAAACCTTTCTGCGTCGGAAACGGAACAAACCCGACAAGAAAACGTTGCCGTCGGGCGCTTGATGCCAGCATTATCATTCTGCTGTGGCATATCTCCCAGGTAAGCAACACAAGGGGCGACGACTCTGACGGTTCCTTCACCCATTACATCAACGTCAAATCCCCTTTCAAGTGTTTGTAAACCGGGAGCTAATGCTCCCACAACGTCGGGGAAATTTGTAGCATGGGGCCCGAGAGCAATTGTGCATACGTTGTTTCGTCGCCTCCTTTCGGAGTCGTCGAGTCCAGCAGGGATCATGTAGAAACCAGTGATATTTCAGTACATATTCCGATATAGGCCAAACCCATCAATAAACAGTTGGAAGGGAATGGATATAACCCTCTTGATGGAGTCATCTGGGCAGAGCATTTTTACCAACGTATCTCTACTGTATGCTGCGATTTCCAACTCACTCCGGGGCGGAGTGCTATGTTGGAGTTCTCGTACCGATGAATTGTCGGATACTGTAGTAATTACTCGCCGTACAAAATACCCATTTGGGGGGCTGTAGGTTTTGTCCGATTTGCTAAAGCTATAGTCAAGATGGACATCCAGTCGGTTAATGATGTTGTCTTCGTGTAGAATGTGTGTCTCCTGGTCTTCCAGTAAGAGCAGCTCGTTTGGGATGCATGGAGGGCTCAGCAATCGGAGCCTTTCATCGAGACTGTCGCTAGTAATGGTGTTCTGGACGATGAAAGCAATTTCGCTGGGATTTGAGCAGGCTACCCTTCGGTCCCGACCCACGAATTGAATCCTTCCCACATGGGCTCGTTGCACATTATCAGTGCATTTACACGTAGCATCGGCGCAATTGAAGCGTACAAAGTCAGAAGGGAAGATTGGCGTTCTATCGGGATACCACGCAAAGTCGCCCGATGAACATCGAATAGAACCCCCCTAGCTCCTCGATTGCCATAACTCGGTTGGATGGTCAACCAGATCAGCCATGCCGATATGCATCTTCTTCCGAAATACAAGAGACTTCGCTAATAGTGACAAAAGGGACACTGGATCCTGAAAGAACAGGTTGGCTGTGAAAGAAGTTTGCAGCAGTCGCCTCTGGGCGGGTGAAAGGGTCGGCATGTTCAATGAAACCGCTGGTATGGATATCCGGCGGATGGGTAGCATGGGGAACTGAGCTCTACACTTCTTTTTTAAACGTGCTCAGACCTAATGGTAGAGACCTCAATGCGCCGACGTCTCGGGGAATTTGCAGGACCTCCCGCAACGCTTGATATTGTCGGCGAGAAATGCCCGATTTTTCGCACCATAATCCTAAGGCGAGTATGAAAAGATCCAGCGATTGATTAAAATGCGCACGCGCATGGATTATGACCTCCGACGGCTCATTCAATGTAGTTAGGATGTAGGTTCCCGCTGGCTGATTGTCTGGCTCCAAGGGATGCTCTGTTTGTCTAGAAAAATTGGAGACCTCATCACCAACTGGATGCGCTTGGTGGGACAGAGCTTGCGACTGTATTTCCAAATTGGGCTCTTCGTAGTGCTGCGATTCGTGGTCGTCAACTGGTTCCATGGGTAGAGTCACCGCCGCTTCTTGGATGATCTGCTGCACTCTGAGCTCTTCTGTTTCGGATTGGGCGTCGGATGCTGTATCGGAAGCATCTGAAAGACTTGCTGTGTCCTGGACATCGCTTGTTAGAAATACACCGGTTGGCGGAAACCAGTAACTTACAATCAATCTTGGTTCCTCAGTTTCAAAAGCATTCGGCAGCATGTCGGGTTCCACGGAGGGTAAGACTCGACTGCAATCTTGCGACTCACCTAACAGGAATTTATGACGTCTGCGCTTTCGGGACTGCGGTATAATGTACTGGGAATGGCAAATGAAGTCGTTGTTTCCAAAACATGTAATCATTTATGCGCTTCAAATACCGCGGGTGTTGCATGTTGATAGAGGTTTGGATGCCAGTTTCCGCCGACGGGTTTCAAGTTGAAGGAACGGTGAAGGTTGCAGCACTTCTCAGTGGATCGTACTGCAAGTACGTAAGAATTCAAAAGGAAAATGTTGTTGAAAGGGAAATTCGGGGGTGTTATAGCAGAGGCGACTGTTAGGCATAGCCGCATCGGTTGCTGGCTGTGCCGCATCGGTTGCTGACTGTGCTGCATCCAACAGTAGTTTGACGATCATCTAGCCTCGTAATTGGCTGCAAGGGATGCAGGGTCGGCAATCATCCGCATTTTGATGTGGGCATCGGTCTAGCTCAAAGAAATCCATCACTTAACGGTGTCGAATTTAGAATGTAGAAGGATGAGGAGGATATGGATACTGAAATCCGAATAGCAGCTTCAGTAGGTTGATTTTGTTCCCACTCAGCTATATAATACACGCAAATACCCCGGATCTCAGGCACTTAATATCATACTTCATCTATTCATCAGTTTGACTTGGTTCATCACGTAGCCGATAGCCAACATGTCGGACGCCCCAGTCAATCCGACGAAAAAAAAGACTTCTCGTGGGCCTTTGCCATGGGAAAAGACGAAAACCGCTGAGTCTTTCGGGGATGCATCATTCAATTCCAACCAAAGCACTCGAACCGAAGAGGAGACTTTCGATGTGGGTGATATCGACAACTTCCCGTCGGATCCTTCAGCTATTGAGAAGCATATTCAGGCGGTAGAGGATGAGTTGCGGAATCGAGTGCGACAGGCGTATGTGTATTCATTGAACACCGACGAGATCCCAAAAATCGTCCAAGAGGTGCTGAGTCTCTCTGATTGGGAACTCGGGGGCGATACATATTTCTATGATTCTTGCAAACGCATGGCAGACCTTTGCAAAGGGTGGAAATGCAAGACTTTGAGCAACTTGAAGGTCAGTACGGTGTCTACAAGCTCTTAGTCATATGTATATAAACTGACCTCACTTTCAGGACCACGTCAAGGAATGTGTCGACCTCAGCTTGACTATGAATCCCGAATTCGGACTCCATGAAATATCCGACAGGCACAGACTGATCAATTATTTCACTCGATCATTCTGCTGGGACCAGTTCTTCGAGGTCTTCTATTGGATTAAACTGTGTGTCGACTTTGACAAGTCTTCGCCGCAGTGGAAATGGTATTTTGAACGTACGTCAATGAAAAATCCCGAACTTCGCCTTTCCTGCTCTAATGTATTACACTAGAGGTATATGGGAATTTGGCAGCATATGTGAAGCTGTACCTCGATGACACCGGTCCAAATCGGGACACATCCCGCCCTTTGACCTACACATGGGACTCTGTGCTCAAGCTCTGGGATTTCTTGACTAAGAAACCAGGACTGACCCATGTTGGTCCCGACGACTTTGCCCCGAAGAAGGGCCGACCAAGACAGCCAAAGGTCATCGGCCATGTTGATACCAGGCCCAGACTCCTGGATACAGTCCAGTTGACATGCGATATGCCGCTCAGGGACCCAGATTCACTCCCAGTTCGTCTAGTACAGGTACCGCAGCCACCGCAGGAGACCCCGGAAAATGACGATTCAAATAAGGAGAACGAGGATCCTCTGCCGGATGTTGTGGAAGAGTTTGAAGCTGCCATGGCAGCTCGGCCTACCCGTGCAAAGCGAGCTGCCCCTGGTGGAACTGGTCCAAAGACTCACAAGAAGCGCCGCTATTAGTTGGATGCTTGGAAGGATGCCTTATCGAATGAGATTCGGCGTGTGGTCGTGCTTCAAAATTGATTTCGGGTTTTGTTTGCTACTGAGATTTGCTATTAGTTTGTGCTTCAGATAGATTTCGGGTTTTGCTTGCTAGTACTCAATGCGATTTTATATCTTTTATATCAACGCAATTATGCCGATGCCAGCGCCTATATGGCTTTAGTTGCTTTCAAAAGAATGCCGAATCTCGCTATATTCGATATACTCCCCATATCAATTAATAAATCGATCGTAAGAGCTCTAGGCAAATTTAGTAATGTGCACATAGAAAAAAAAGATCTCAATTCGGAAATTCAAAACAATCAAGCGAACACGCTAGATTCGGGAATTCCCTACACACAAAACAACTTTCTGCTCCTCTTGTTTTTTTTTCTCTTCTCTTTCTTCTCCCGCCATCATCATATCTCTCGACCCCCCCCCCCCCACCGCAATTCATTGAATCTCGAGGTAAGTGGTGCATTTCGGAATGGAATAAGTGTCTGTAACGAAATGACTGACAATATATGCAGAAATAACGAAGATGGCTCCTCGAACGCGCAAAGCTCCCTCTCCTCCTGACGACGAGTCTCCCTCCTCCCCCCCCCCTCCCGGTGTCTGAAAAGAAGAAGCCAGGGCGAAAGCCTTCAGCCCTGAAAGAAGAGCCCATCATGGGCGATACCCTGTGTGGTCGCTATGTGACGTTCGTCTACACAGCGCATCTCGACAAGCCTTGCTCCCGAAAGCAAGGATGCGGAAAGGCCTGCACCAAATGTGCAGGAGACAAGAAGGCCTGTGCTCCTATCCCGTCGGAGCTCCAGGAAGAAGTGGCAGCTTTGCTGTCCGACCACCAAGATTTCCTCAGTCTGAAGAATGAGACCATTCGAGAAGACCTCAAAGTCAGCATGGGGGAACGTGCTGTTGTCCTCAACGGAATGGCTGCCGAGATGGCAATTGCGTCGGCTAAAGCAGACAAAGCTCAGACCCAAGCCCCCCCCTCCCCCGATCCTCAAGTCGGTCCTGCCGTTCTGGCAGCGTTGGAAAAGCTCGTGGCCATTCAGGCCGAACAGAAGGAGATTGCGGAGCATAACTTCCGCAGAATCAAGGTAAGTTGAACTGATACATTCAACTTAACTAATGGCATGCTAATGTAGAGGTATTTAGAACATTGAGAAGTACCTGGGCAACATTCATCGGGACTTAAAGTCCAATTCTTTAGCTTCTGTGGTCAGTATGTCCGTTGCAACGTCGAGATGAACTGCTGTACTGATTCCGATGACAGAAAAAAAGAAAGGCTGAAGAATCTCTCTGCGAATCGGTGGCCAAAATGGGCCGATTTGCTTCTGCTGTGTCGGCTCCTGCTGTGTCGGCTCGTACCCCCTCCCCCCCTCCAGTTACTCCTTCCCCTGCTGTTCGCCCCCCGCCAACCATGACTGCGCCGAGCCTGTCTCCTCCTATTGGAGGCAATGCGGCCGAAATCTTGGAGAGTGCCATCAGGCGCCCTGACTGGGCTCTCGCTGGTGCTGGTGTTGTCTCCTCTGCTGCTTTTCGCCCTGCTCCAGTGCCGGAGTCTCCGACTCCGAGCGCTGGAAAGGGTCATGAAGATTCTTTCTTCGATGAGGATATGTAATGGCCACAAGGCCGGGTGGGTGGGTAGGCTTTTTTTTAAAAACGAAAGGATTCAGTTGGGCCGAAAGACCTTGGTTGGGTGGGTGGCGGGGTTTTAATCTCCTTTAATTAGTTGATACAAATTGAAAAGGTGCCGAATCGGGTCCAACAACGTTATTGAGTGTGTAAACTCCCCATCAAGTGCACGAACTGGTCTGAGTTGCGCAACCTTACTACGTAGATGAAAAAAATCGGTCCCGAAACCATTTACCTACGGTGTCCGATTTCCGACACGTGGTTCAACAGGTTGTGTCGGATAAACGTGCCCCATTGGTTTCCCGAAAAGCCAATTTTTCCGGTATGGACACAACTTAGGATCACGTGATGATGAGTCATCATACCGGAAAAATGAGCTCAAGGGCAACCAGCTGGAAACGTTTATCGGACGCGACGGGTTGCAAGCTAGAATGCGTGGTGAGTCAGTATTCAAAATTTCATAATCCAACCACAATATCCACGATCTAAGCTGGACACGCTAAATCGAGGAAGGAAATTGACTGTACCCCGAGAGCACGGAGTACTCTACGGTGCTTGGTCTCGCTCTACTACGAACCCACGACCTTCTTTTCCAGGTGGTTGTCCTCCAACAACAGACCTTACCAGAAGGATTCCTGCGGGCGCTTACCAACTACGCCACGCACCCTCCCCGTTCGATCGGGGTGTTTTGATACGGCAACAATACTGAATTTGATGGTTGGCAATTGAGAGGAAGTCTACCCTGCACCGTTGAGTACAGGTCCTCCATTAATACAGTAGAAAAATGACTATCTTCACGCTTTTGTGTGATTACGGCCTCGAGATTGGAGAGGCTGTACGGATGCTGTGGGTGGAAAATAGAAAAAAGCATCAATCAAGTCTAATCAAATCTGTCCACCACGGCCGCCAACAGCGCCAAGAGCAGCCTTCTGGGCATCTGAAATACTACCCTTTGGAAGAGGCTTCTCACCAGCTGTCTCAGGGGCAGATAGGAAACCAATTTCCACGAGGTATGAAAGGTAGAGCCCAATGAGCTCCTCTGTCACGGCGCTTCCTTCTGATACATCCTGACCCGACCACTTGGTATCAGCGCGGAGCGCAGCTGTGGCATTCGCATCATCAAGCTCGGGTGCTCTGGTGTTTGATGGGAGATCTGCAGTCACAAAGTGATATAGGGGCATCCTGTACGGCTGTGTTAACGGATAGCGATGATGGAAAAGGGGTGAGAATACATACAGTGCATGTTGGGCGGTGGTGTTGCGGTCGCCATCATTCACATAACGCTCCAGAGAGCTTGCCCATGGCACATAATCCATCTGTGGCACATCGTAACCGTATGTCTGCAGTGCTCCCAAAAATTGATTGAATCGTAAACGAGGATGGCTGGTGACATGCGCAACAGAGAGTTCGGTTTGCGGCGGGAAAAATGAAGAAGCAACAACGACCTTGGCAACATGGTCTACAGGCACCATGTTAACCGTGTTGTTGATATTGGGCCTAGCAGCGAGTTGAATGCAACCCTTGATCATACGGACAAGGAAGTCGTCGGTGTTGGTGGCTGCAGAGCCAACGGTTAGCCATCCGCTCCCCGCAAGAAACCTGGTATCACTTACTTCCTGTCTGGGAATCTCCAGTGACATAGCCAGGCCGGATAATAGCACCCTTAAGGCCGCGTCGACCCGCTTCTCTCACGAAATACTCTCCCGCCCATTTGCTTTGGCCGTATCCAGAGCCCAATCCAGCACTGCTGCGAGAAAGGTCATCAGACTCACTAATTCCTTCTCCGCCCGCATCGACAATGCGTTCGGATTCTTCAACGAAATGATTAGTGTCCAGTACGCTCGTCGAACTGACGAATCCATATTGCTTGGGCTTGCCGTCGGCACAAAGCTTCAAAGAATCGATTGTTCCAAGCACATTGGGGCCCCTGAGGTTGGAATACGGATATACCCAATGGACTAGTGCGCCGTTGTGAATCACAACATCTACTCGACTGGCAAGGTCCTTCCACAGGTCGTCTGAGAAACCAAATTTATCATCACCGAGGTTTCCTTGAACGCACTGAAGTCTATCGACCCATTCCTCAGACCAAGAGCCATATGCCTTGCAAGTTGCCCGAACACGATCTAGTGCCGCTTCCGGACTTTTAGCACGAACAAGCGCCACGACGTTGATGGATGGCTGATTTCGCGAAAGAAGTTCTCTGAGAATGAACGCCCCAAGGAAACCGGTCGCGCCTGTCAAGAATACTGTGCAATTGTCTTGTAGAACGGACTCTGTTCGTGGCGTGAACTGCTTTGGGAGAGTGTCTACCAATTTCTTTGCGTCCTCAGAGTATTGATTGGCAGCATCCACTGGACCGGTTGTGCCAGCTGCCGAATCGCCAGCTTGATTGTCGCTTGTGAAAGATTCAATGTCCTGCAGACGTGCGATTTCATTGCCAAATGCCCTGAGGGTTGGACTGCGGAAGATAGCACTCATGCTCAGGCTGAGGTTTCTCCACTTGCGTCTAAGCTCAAAGAACATCTGCTGCGCGAGAATACTATGCCCACCAAGGTCAAAGAAAGAGTCATTAGGACCAATCATCCTTGCGGAGACGTTAGGGATGAGCTTAGCCCATATCTGTGCCAAGGCTAGCTCTGTCTCTGATAATTGCTTCAAAACAGACGATCGGCGTCGAGGAGCTGCTGCGCTCAGTTCTGCAGTGTCTGGGAATGGCAAGGCGGGTTTGTCCACTTTGCCATTGGGATTAAGGGGCATTCGCTTAAGCGGAATAATGACAGTTGGAACGGCATAGCTGGGGAGTTTGCCTCGAAGATAGTCTCGAGCATCCTCACGCAGAGGTCGGAATCGCCTTAGCATGCCAACCATTCCTTCACCGGAGTCATCGTCCTTAAGCCCCCTTTCCTGTAGCCACGACGCCCATTTGCCCATCTGTGGTACAATATAACTCACCAATGTTGGTTCCTCGAACTTGTCCCTTCTGACCAAGGTCACATTCTCCCGGACTAACGGGTGTCTAGAGAGATGAGTATCGATTTCTCCGAGCTCAATCCGGAAACCACGGATTTTCACCTGGTCGTCAGCTCTGCCGGAACATTCGACGTTGCCAGTCGGAGTATATCTTCCAAGATCACCACTTCGATAGAGACGATCTCTAGGTCCAACATAGAATTCCCTCCATGGTTCGCTAGTCAGGTCTTTCTGTTGCTGCTTTTCTCGATCCTGCCAAGTTTGTGGGTCGATAAACCAGTTCTGCAGGAATTTCTTCTCGTTTAATTCAGGTACTCCAAGATAGCCTTCAGCAAGGCCACCGGCTCTCACGTATATCTCGCCAACTTCGCCAACCGCGCAGAGTTTGGTTCGGTCAAAACGGTTTACCACCAACAACTGGACATCAACCATGCCTTTTCCAGCCGGAATAACGTCCTTCATCGTATCAAGATACGATTCCTGACTTGCATATGATGGAATCTCAAAATAACTCACAGCGCGCTGAGTCTCCGTAGTGCCGTACATGTTCACGATGTTGACATTTGGGGCAAGAGCCTGCAATGACATGCAGTCCCTCTTAATCAAGATATCTCCCACAAAGAATGCATGGTGCAGAGATGGGAATTGAGCAGTGGCACCCCCAACGAGAATCTGACCCATGGCAGGAGTAAGATGGGTAACCGTAGCCTTGTATTCCCGCATCCATTCCGCCAGTTTTTCGTTTTGAATATCTTCTCTTGAGGGCACAAGCAGCATAGCGCCTAAGAAAAGGGGTGTAAAGATGTCTCGTTGCACTGGATCATGAGCAATGCCACTCAAAAGGGTGAAACGATCGTTCTCAGAAAGGTTGAAGGTTTTGGACATCCAGGGGAAATAGTAGGCAAGCGAGAAATGTCTTCCACGCACACCCTTTGGGCGACCTTCAGAGCCAGAGGTAAAGGAAAGCGTGGGTGTAGAATCCGGTCCAACAACTACACCGACGGGCTTGGACTTTAAGGCGACTTGAGGTGCCAAAACATCACTTCCATTAAGCAGTCCGCCTTGCAACGATCCATCATCCTGCAAGGCAAGAGCCGGGATTTCTGTCCTAAGCTCTAAGTTGTCGTTAATGAAAGCGCGGACCTTCTCCGTTAATTCGCCAGCGTCCTGAGTAGCCTTTTCAATGTTGATCAGAGCTCGAGGTCTCGCAACGTCAAGGTAAATGACCTGTCTATCTGGCGGATAGGCTGGGTCGATGACCGAAAACGTCGCCCCAGCCTTAAGAATTCCCATAATAGCAACCACAAGATCAACACCGCGGTGCGCATACACCATCACAACTTCTCCTCTTTGAATCCCGGATTGAACAAGATGGTGACCAAGAATGTTGGACGCTTCATGAATCTGCCTATAAGTAAACTCTCGGTGCGGAGAATTCTGGGACTTTGTTTCCGCAACACATAGCTTTTCCGGATGTTTCTCTGCATTTCTAGCAAATATATCCTGAATTGCACCACGGAAGTCTGACCAGTGTAGATCTTTGGTAGGGTCAGGTAGTATCGCCTTTTCATTTTCGGTGAGAAATTCGATTCTAGCTATAACCTCGTCTGGATTGATAGATACGTTCTGGACCAATCGGGCGAGTTGTTCTAAAATTGTGGATATCCTAGCGCTCGAGAAGAGACGTTGATTGTAGTATCCTCCGAGTTCCAATTCCCCTGAATCGGAGGAGGTTCCAGGCGCAACATTGAGGACGAGATCCGTTGTCTCAAACGTATTCGCCGGGTATTCCTGTGATGTGGCCGGAGCTTCATACGCTGCAAAACGGAACAGAATGGGCGTGCGCTCTGACTTGTTTGTCTTTTGGATATGGGTTCTCAGCGTCCTTAAAGGCACGATATCCGACGCACCCTCCGTAAACACTTTCACAACCTTCGAATAGAGCTGCGCAAAAGACTCGCTGTGGGAAATCGGTACGCGCACCACAAACGGACGTCCATCGCTCTCCGAACTCGTTCCAAACGCAATGTCCTCGTCTCCGGTTAACCGACTCACGAGCACAACGAATGCGGCAAGGAAAACCAAGAATCCGGAGTCATCGGGCCCGGAAAGCTGTTTGATGGCCGACTGGACGTCAGGCGAGAGTTTCAACGACTCGAATGCCTCAATTGGCCGTCTGGAAGTAACGGGGCCGGAGGGAGTCGTTTCTGGATAGTCTCTCGTGAGCGGGGATACGGTCAAATTCTTCAGTCTCTCAGTCCACCTGTTAAGGCGCTCTTGCACGGAAGCAGCCTCAACACCCATGGTGACGACTGATGCACAGGTGACTGCACTCGCTTCTGGTTGACTGCGACTGTGGAAAGCTGAGAGAATACCTCTGACTCACCGATAACGGAGCTGTGGAGGGGTGAATCTTGATAATTAAATTCCCGCCGGCGGTTTGCTTATCTAACTTAATTGATCCAACTTACGCCTGATGACATAATTTTATTCCCGGGGCTGTGACCAGAGAAAGGTTATGTATTTAGCCTCTCACGACTCCTTGTTGTCATCTCCGCCCAAGCCGCGATTTTTTCTTCAACCTTGCGTGTGTTTTCCACGCTTTAAGATGTCTTCGCAGAGCCTTAAGAGCAGTGGCCGGCCCGTATCGATGACAGAAGTGCCAGATTCTTCATGATCGCTGGATGGCCTGTAACTTGTCAGTAACGATACTGAACTCGACCGAGTTGACGGTTTGTGCTGGTCATCAACTTTTCATTTGGTATGATATTACATAATGTTAGAACATTCGATAATGAAGGCTAGGGCCCAATCACCTGAATATTCTCCTGGTAATTGCTACATGTGTACTGTACATGCCGCTATCCACCCTTTATGTACCCAGTTCAGGCATCAATCATTCCCGTCTGCGCCTTACTCCTACTCATGGGAGCTCTAATACTCGCATTGAATCCGGGAGTTCAACAGGCAACGGTGGCATTTCATGTATCGTAGTGTTAGGAGCCCCATCTTTAGTCAGCTGTCCGCCCGAGGCGTTGCTTCCAGCCCCCTCGCTTTCCATGTAGTTATAGCCATAGCCTTCACTCAAAGTTATTGGCTTTTTCTTCCTCCTGGTATTGAAAAACCACCAAAGGACGACGGCGCTAAGAATTGTAACAACTCCAACAGCGATGCCGATACCAACACCAATGGGCAAGCTATTAGAATTGCTGGCTGCAGGACTTGAATTTGAGTCTCCCATGACACTAGGAACTGTTGTTCGCGTAATGGTTAGACTTTCGCCTAAAGTTGTGAGGAAAGACGCTGTCGCAGTTGGAGTAACTGATGTTGATGGTAAGATGCCCGCAGTCGCTGTGATTGTGGGAACGCCAAGGTCAATTTTCAAAAATTTCTCCTGTGTACAGCAGTCTTCTGCCGAGCAACAGTATTGCGTTGAATTGTCACCACAGCGCATGACCCACTCACCACCGCTCGGGTTTTCTGAAAAGAATATGGACTGTCAGATCTGCTTCGACAAGGTAAGAGTGCCATCTCACCTTTCACGCAGTGTCCCTGACATTCTGGGGATTTCCATGTTTTGTCAGTACATGTTCCTCGTATGAACTGCAACGGATTTCCGCTTTGTCCACTGTGCCAATCGGCGGGCTGACAGAGAAGGTTTGTGGTGCAAAGAAATCCTTGAGTGCAGCATACACTGTCAGAGCCGCCAATATTGCAAGGGCGATCGTTGGAAACGCTGCCGTCGGGGGTGTAGCATATCTGTGCTAAAACGTGGGATATTGGCCGTGAAGCAAGGAGGAGGGCCGGTAGCGCGAGGCGGAAAATCAAGGCCATATCTACTTTGTCCCTGCCTACTTTCAGGCTCAGAACCGAAGGACCGCAGATGGAAAGAGGAGCGAACTTGATAGGAAATGGCGCGAGTTGGTGAGAAAAGAATAATAATTCACAGCGTATAACAAATGGCAATCCCAAACCACGTTGCAAATTATAGTCTTCAGGAATTTTCAAGTCTGGAGAAGGGGGAATCAGAAAACTTCCTCCGTCCTTTCTTATCTCGCTGCCGCAACCCTTGCGAATGAAACGCCAAGTAGATTAACTGCGCTCCGGGATTCTTAATAATGGCGAGCACGATAGCTCATGCTCACGGTTTAAGCGCAATGGCGCTTTGTAATGCTCCCCGGGGGTTAGGCCCATCATGCCGCTGAAGGATCTAGTATTTCTCCCCTTCCATATACGCAATCGGGCATGCATCCACGTATGTTTGCACATACGTACTGTGCGGAGAACATCCTCCGTAGAAGGATGGGCGCAATAGCAACGGCACTGGAATCATGGATCACCCATTACTTAGTTTCGGTGCTCAATATTTTTGGGAAAGGCTGCAGATTCTCGCTCCACCCAACTGGTAGTTAGACTCGTGGAAGGTTGGAAAATGGACTGAATCTGATCTGGAAGTTAACCGCTGGCCCCCAATTCCTGTTTAAGATATATGTTGTCTGCGTCAGTTGCCAAGCCGGATGGGGCCAAGGCTTCGGGACACGGATTAATTCTAATCCGAGGATGAACCTTTATCCATTCCGAAGACTGCGATTCAATGTTTGCTCTGTTTGCATGATTGTCTCGTCTTCAGGAGCACTTTCAACATCCAAACCACTAGGCAAAAATCGACTAACTAATACGACGACGGCGCTGGGACTGTGATACCGTTAGAGAGCTATTGGGAGCAAAGTCCTGCTGCTTCCTATCAATTGGTTTCTACGATGGTATTTGAGTAGCATACTCCCCCCTACAGGCATCGAGCCAGTCCCTGGCTTTCCATTCGTTTCGTTCGCTATCACTCTTTCCGTCCCATCCCCGTCAAGATGATCTCCTATCGGAGCTCCGGTTTATTCACCGTTATAATATTCTTTGCCATATTGTTGCTGATACTCTCTACTACCCCGGAGCCCGCTAAAATTACTGCGAGTTTAGAGAATACAGCCGGCTCTATCGCAGAGTATGTTCCTAAACCAAAATTGCCGAAATTCGACGATTTCAGTTTCAACCTCCTCCCGCCCGCCGCGCACAAGCCTCCCGAGCAAAAGAATAGCAGCGGTGGAGGTTCCAAATGGTATAACCATTGGCAGTGGCTCAATCCATTCTCGTCATCCATTACCTTAGACGAAGACAGATCAGTACTCCCGCCGCCGAAGCTCCGCGCGGCTGTTTATACCTACTACAATCCTGGATTGAGGAATGATGATGCGGTTGCCGAAGTGAACAGAAAATTGCTTCTCGCATGGCGTAGGGCGTGGTTTGCACAAGGGTTTCGTCCATCGGTCCTCGGACCCCAGGACTCGATGAAGAACCCGCTCTACAAATCATTCAGTACAAAGGGTCTGAATGATACACTTACCACGGAGATCATGTCATGGCTGGCGTGGGGAAATATGGGCACTGGGGTATTTGCGGATTGGAAGTGTTTTCCTATGGCTCACCACGATGACAATTTTATTTCGTACCTCCGCCGAGGTTCGATGCCCGAGAAAATAACACGGATAAACAATTTTGGCTCGGCGTTATTCTCTGGAGAAAGGGTACACATCAACTCTGCTATTGAAAAGGCTTCGAAAAATCCAAAGATCAAAGATGCAAAAAGCATAATTGATCTTATCGACGAAGATGTTTTCGTAGCAGAAAATACCACTGCGTTTGCTTATTATGATCCTGCTACAGTCAGCTCAAAATATCCATCCGTGGCCGAAAAATTAAAAAAATCGCTGTCAGAAGGCCGCCTTGCGCTCCTTGACCTCATCAACTCGCATCTACAGATTAGTTTCCACACTGCATTTGGCTCTGGAATCTCAGTGCTCAAGCCTTTTGCAGATTATGCTACGGCTCTAGTAAGCCCTGGTGTTCGATTGGCCACCCTTCTTGCAGAGTGCATGCCATTGCAGATGCCCCCGTCGTGTCCGCCAAATAATCCAAAATGCCAACTGTGCACCGATGCGGCTCGAATGAAAGTCTCCCAGCCCGATGGATTCAAAAATGACTCGTCGCTTTTTACGATTGGGATCATTCCTCATCCCTATACTCTTACTACCTTGAGGAAAGGCGATGACAACATCACAGCCGTGTATGTTCGTCGCGAGACCCAGCGAGACCCCTGGCTGATAGCGTCGACCAAATCATTCCTTGGTGCGGAACGCGATGGCACCTCGAGAGTGGTTCCTTTTAAGGACATTGTTGCTGGGGATCACGGTATATCCCGTGGCCTATGGTTCACAGTCGAGACGCTTCCAGCAAAGACTGAGGAGGAAAGCCTGCCATCCAGTGTTTTGGACGATTTGGATTGGCATTTTGGTTTTGTGATTCCACGCAAAACTCGTCTAGAAAGGACGAAGGAGAAGGACGGCTCAACCAAAGACAAGCCCAAACGAGACCTGGCTCAGCAGGATAAAGCCACAGAAAAAAAGAGTAAATTGGACAAGGAGATTGAGTTGATCGAGAAGGCGAGAAATATGTTGAAACATGATCCGAAAGGTCTTCACATCAAAGAAGTCACCGAGGCATGGAACCTTGCCGATACGGAGGTCTGGAGATTTGTGCGAGCCTATAGGTATTTTGAATTATCCTGGTTTGTTGTGAAGACCGATGCTAACATTCTTTCAGAGCGAGAAGCGTCGTCGAGAGACAAAAGTGGGAGGCAGAAGAGAAGGGCTTTGCAGGCTCATGAACGTCGCCTCCACCCCATGGCCAAATATCTTTAGCAGGCATTCAATAGCGTCCTTTAGATTGCTTAATAGCTTTGGGCGAACGAGGGCAACACTGATGGCGTTTTCATTGGGGGTTTGAATACTCTGTACCCTTGATTCTAGAAGATAGAGCTTGAGCTTGCACTTCCTCGTGCATGCACGTAATGAGTGTAACATATCAATAGACTGGTGAGACTGTAGATTTTCGGGCCTACCTTTGAGTCTGCAAGCTTCTTCCTCCGGATGCCCTGAGGATTCCGTGCTGCCCTGTGCGGAGCTTGCTGCCTGCTACCCGATACCCCGCACAGACCTAAGCTTGAATTGTGGGGTTGGGTGGCGGCGATCTCTCCAACCCCACACTGTTTATTGGGAGTTCAGGTTGCTTCAAGGTTAAGGTGGCGGGGCTGTAATAATGGGGGAGCGCCCAGGCACAAACAAGAGCACAGAGCATCACAAGACACCTTTATAGCCCCCCAATGACGAGGACTCCCTTTCAAATGCTCTCTCGATTCAGAACTGCTTCGACTTCAAGCTCGTAGCACAAAGGCTATGGCTCTGCCCAACAGCTGCTGACCTCCTTCCTACCTCTCTCTTATCTAGCATCGGATAAGGGAAGCAGAGCATTGCTTTTTCCAACCCTTTGAGCACAGCGCACCAACGATGGCACCAGCTACAGCACAGCTTGCAGGCCAGGATCTAACCCAAGAACCTCGCATTTCGCTCGCTGAACTAACGAAAAAGTACGACGATACGCTTCGATTCTATCTGAACGGAACCAAAGTCGTTTTGGATTCGGTAGATCCGGAAGCAACGTTGTTAGAATATCTTCGAGGAATAGGCTTGACTGGCACAAAGCTAGGATGCGCTGAAGGTGGCTGCGGTGCATGCACAGTGGTATGTCCTTCCAGATTCGTATCCCGTTGTCAATAACTTCAAACCGTGTTGACCAGTATGCTCTTCTCAAGGTCGTTTCGTACCTTAATCCTACAACGAAAAGAGTATACCATGCATCCGTTAATGCCTGTTTAGCACCGTTGGTCAGTGTGGACGGTAAACATGTCGTCACCGTCGAGGGCATCGGCGACGTCCAGAATCCTCATCCGGTTCAGCAAAGAATAGCCGTAGGAAATGGTAGTCAATGCGGGTTTTGTACACCTGGAATTGTTATGGTCAGTACATCCGTTGCAGACGATGCTGCTTTCACAATTAATGATTGCTAAAAAGTAGATATAGAGCCTCTACGCTCTCCTCCGTAATAACCCTAGCCCCTCCGAACACGACGTCGAAGAAGCCTTCGATGGCAACCTCTGCCGATGTACCGGGTACCGGTCAATACTGGATGCAGCACAATCGTTCTCTACTCCAAGCTGCTGTAAGTCACGCGTGAGTGGTGGCGGTTGCTGTATGGAAGGAGGCTCGAAAAACTGCAAAAAGGACGACAAGGAATCTGCAGCTAGCACGTCGTTTACTGCACCCGAGTTTATTCCTTACTCCCCCGATACCCAACTGATATTTCCTCCTGCGCTTCACAGACATAAATACCTTCCTCTAGCCTTTGGAAACAAGAAGAAACGGTGGTATCGACCAGTGACCCTTCAACAACTTCTCGAGATCAAAGGTGCGTGCCCTGATGCAAAAATCATCGGAGGAAGCACGGAGACGCAGATCGAAATAAAATTCAAGGCCATGGAATATACCGATTCAATTTATGTGAGCGATATACCAGAACTGAGACAATACTCTTTCAAAGATGACTGTCTTGAGTTAGGGGGCAATGTCTCGCTGACAGATCTCGAATCCATTTGTGACGAAGCGATGGAACGTTATGGGGCAGCTAGAGGACAACCGTTCGCCGCGATCAAGAAACAAATTCGTTATTTCGCTGGACGGCAGATACGGAATGTTGCCTCTCCTGCTGGAAACATTGCTACAGCATCTCCCATTTCTGATTTAAACCCCGTGTTTGTGGCAACGAGAGCAATCTTGATTGCAGAGTCCTTGGATGAGAAACGTGAGATACCTATGGGCAAATTCTTCAAAGGATATAGGTCCACCGCTTTGGGACCGAACTACGTTGTCACCGGGTTGAGGATCCCCGTATTTCAAGAAACAGGCGAACATCTTCGAGCCTATAAACAAGCGAAAAGGAAGGACGACGATATTGCCATCGTCAACGCTGCGTTGCGGGTCGCTTTGAACGACTCGCATGTAGTCACTAGCGCAAATCTGGTTTACGGAGGCATGGCGGCGCTCACAATATCAGCGCAGAAAACAGAAGCGTTTCTAATCGGTAAAAAATGGACTGACCCCTCTACGGTTGAGGGAGTGATGGATGCGCTTGAAAGGGATTTCATTCTCCCCTCATCGGTACCGGGAGGGATGCCAACATACCGAAAGACTCTTGCTCTCGGATTCTTTTATCGATTTTATCACGACGTCTTGTCAAATCTGGAGATTCAAGGCTCTTCTTGCGATAGAGATGCAATTCTAGAAATCGACAGGTCGATTTCTGTGGGTCAAAAAGACCATAATGCGGCTGTTGCCTATGAACAGAAAGTCATAGGGAAAGAAGCCCCTCATGTGTCAGCGCTAAAACACACAACAGGGACCGCGCAGTATACAGATGATATCCCAACACACAAAAACGAATTATACGGCTGCTTGGTTCTTTCGCGTAGGGCACGGGCGAAAATACTCAGTGTTGATGCTGGCCCTGCTCTCGATATCCCAGGGGTAGTCGATTATGTTGACCATAAGGATCTTCCAAACCCTGAGGCCAACTGGTGGGGACAGCCACGAGCCGATGAGCAGTTTTTTGCCGTTGACGAGGTTTTCACGGCTGGACAGCCGATTGGCATGATACTTGCAACCTCTTCAAGACTCGCTGAAGCTGGGTCCAGGGCTGTTAGGATTGAATATGAAGAGCTTCCTCCCATTTTAAGCATCGAACAGGCGATCGAAAAGAAGTTCTTTTATGACCATCATAAGCCATTTATAAAGAATGGAGATCCAGAAGCTGCCTTCTTGGAGGCTGATCACGTTTTTAGCGGTGTATCGAGAATGGGTGGCCAAGAACACTTCTACCTAGAGACGCAGGTGTGCGTGGTTATTCCAAAACCTGAAGACGGAGAGATGGAAGTTTGGAGTAGTACTCAAAATCCCACAGAAACGTGAGTCTGAAGTAAGGAATGATTCTGAGAGTGACTTGCTAATGATAAAATTCCAGTCAGGCATATGTTGCGAAAGTAACTGGGGTTGCAGCCAACAAAGTTGTGTCGAGGGTGAAACGCCTTGGGGGGGGATTTGGAGGCAAAGAGTCACGGTCGGTCCAGCTGGCCGGCATCTGTGCGGTCGCCGCGAAGAAAATGAAAAGACCCGTACGCTGCATGCTGAATCGGGATGAAGATATGATCACTAGCGGACAGCGCCACCCCTTCCTGTGTCATTGGAAAGTCGGCGTAACAGAAAAGGGGAAAATACTCGCTCTTGACGCTGACGTCTACGCCAACGCCGGATTTTCTCAGGACCTTTCTGCGGCTGTGGTTGACAGATCACTGTCGCATATAGATGGGGTATACAATATTCCAAACATTCATGTTCGAGGCCATCTATGTCGCACAAACACGATGTCCAACACAGCTTTTAGAGGATTCGGTGGGCCGCAAGGCCTTTTCTTCGCTGAGTGTTATGTGTCGGAAGTAGCCGACCATTTGAGCATCCCCGTGGAGCAGATTCGACAGATAAATATGTACAAGCCGAATGAAAAGACTCATTTCAACCAGGAGTTGAAAGACTGGTACGTTCCTTTAATGTACCGCCAAGTCTTGGATGAATCGGATTATGCAGCACGCCGGGAGGTTGTCACAAAATACAATAACTCCCACAAATGGTCGAAAAGGGGATTGGCCATCATTCCGACAAAGTTCGGTATTTCATTCACAGCAACCTTTTTGAACCAAGCTGGGGCGTTGGTACATCTGTACCGAGACGGCAGTGTCCTTGTTGCACACGGCGGAACGGAAATGGGACAGGGTCTCCATACCAAGATTGTCATGATCGCAGCGGAAGCACTGAAAATCCCCCAATCAGACGTCTACATATCTGAAACGGCAACTAATACGGTGGCAAACACTTCTCCTACCGCGGCTTCTGCGAGCTCCGATTTGAATGGTTATGCGGTTTCCAATGCATGCGAACAGCTCAATGAACGTCTCCAGCCATATCGAGAAAAGATGCCCAACGCATCGATGAAAGACCTAGTAAATGTGGCGTACTTCGATCGAGTCAATCTATCCGCAAATGGATTCTATAAGACACCGGATATTGGATACAAATGGGGCGAGAACTCCGGGCAGATGTTCTACTATTTCACCCAAGGGGTGACCGCTGCAGAGGTTCAAATAGACACTCTAACGGGTGACTGGACTCCTCTCCGAGCGGATATCAAAATGGATGTGGGGCGCAGCATCAATCCAGCCATCGACTATGGACAGATTGAGGGTGCTTTTATCCAGGGTCAAGGCCTCTTCACCACGGAAGAGAGTCTCTGGCACCGTGCTTCTGGGCAACTTTTCACCCGGGGCCCTGGCGCATATAAGATCCCGGGTTTTAGGGACATCCCGCAGACTTTCAACGTGAGCCTGCTGAAGGATGTGGAATGGGAGAATCTGCGCACCATCCAGCGTTCACGGGGCGTTGGTGAACCACCGTTGTTCATGGGAAGTGCTGTTTTCTTTGCAATTAGGGATGCCCTTAATGCTGCAAGAAAGCAATGGGGCGTGGATGATGTGCTTAGCCTGCAGAGTCCAGCCACGCCGGAGAGAATACGGATTAGCTGTTCTGACCCGCTGGTTGAGCGAGGGAGGGTGGATGATAAGGGCGATGGGTTCTTTATTGCTATTTAACAGTTGGAAGCATAATTTTGTATCTGCTTAGATTTGCGTAGCGAACGGTGTATGTTATTTTGTTTCTGGGACGTAGAAACTTGGATTTTCTGTGTGAGATCCGATATCAAACGCGTGAAGACGCGCCTCGTCGCGCTCCCTGTTAACTACTGTGCTTAGTAGTTAAGCCACAGAACCTGTGAAAAATAGTTAATGGCCAATCAAAGACCGGTTCCAAATCTCGTACCAACAACGACGACTGTCTTCAGTTGCTTGTTGACCATCGACTCCGACTCCGACTTCATCATCGCAACTTGAACTCCACGGAGTCACTCCGTACAACGATATAGGATATGGGCATGCGTCGAACTAAAGCTACACGACGGGGCCAACATGCAGGAAGTATGTTATCTGGATTAGATGACTGTGCTGCACCTGCAGCTCTTCCGAGAAGCTTTGCCCCAAAACCGTGGTTCGCAGCAGAACCTGACAAACCATATATCTGCAAGTGATGCTGATGATACCAACAAGCAATGCGGAGTGGCGAACGCTATTCTAGCTTTTTTGTCGGCAGCCCAACTACCAGCGCGATTCGTGTAGGTTACATCACGACCTGTTTCCCACCTGCTCGCCTGTCTTTGAGGAATGGTTGAAAATTGCTGAAACCCACGTGGTCTCTCGGGCATAATTTCGTGTGCTTTGATTTCCAGCGGCTTCGCCTTTTTTATGCGATGAGCTCCCAGTTAGCATCAAACCACCGTGTTGCAGAAACGACGTTCAAATAATGCATGAAACTCTGCAACCAGATACTATCCGGATTCTTGTGATATTCCCAAGCATCAGTATAGGAATCCTAGCCTTGCGGATGCTTTCACGGGCTCTGTCAAAAATGTTTGGTTGGGGTATATACTCACGTATATAGGTGCCTCAGAATCTTTGGTCCTTGGGCTAATTCTAAGCTTATAGATGATGTCCTTATTCTTATTGCTCAAGTATAAATCAGACCCCAGACTTAGAATCAGCAGGTCTTCTAACCGGACATGGCAGGGACTGGTCATTGTTGAAAGTGTTTTCTGGGTCCTATGTGTGTATATCCCTTGCATTTATCTGGGAGAGACCTCCCAACGTCTAGCAGTTATACAATTTCAAGAGATTGACATTGATTGTTGTGCGTTGGAAAAGTTGTCAGGGCGCTCTTCCTTGGTCATCAATGGTGGGAAATTCCAGTTATGACTGTGGGCCATTTGAACGAACTCCAGGGGTATAGTATCACCGTTCAGACGACATATTTCTTCTGTCTTGGTTTCATCAGAGCGTCCGTTGTTGTTTTCATTCTACGACTTGAGCAACTTCCAAAGGCGGTCCGGATTTGCCTTTGGGTCCTGGGCGCCATCAATATAGCCCTGATGACTGCCATACTCTTTGCAGTCGTTTTTCAGTGCGGTGATCATTTCAACTGGGCATACAGTTTTCCGCTTACGATTGAAAGCATTTTGAGCGGGGAAAAGCCAGGTGGACGTTATTCGTGTATCAACCGCTCGGCGTTCCTCGTTTCGGCCGCAGTCATCAGTATATGCCTCGATTCATGGATTCTACTTATACCTGGTGCCATTGTGAAAGGGATGAACATGCCCCTAAAGCAAAAATTCATGGTCGTTGCAATTTTGAGTATGGGCGCAATGTTGGTCTACTTCCTATTCCGTTTTCCCGTCGGTCGTGCATGGAGCACACGGAACTAATTTCTATATTTTTTTTTGCTTACTGTTAATAGATCCGTGGCCATGGGAATCGCAAATGTCATACTACGGAGTAAATATTGGCTTCCTCGCGATTATGGCGTTGTTCACTCAGCGACATTCGGCTTTGGAGTCATTGAATGCAACATCGGAATTTGGGCAGCATCTGTCCCGGCCCTAAAATCCCTTGTTGCTCGTTTTTTCCCACGATTCTGGGTTTTGTCTCCGGCTCGGAAAGATTCTGATCAGGGCCGCAGTGCCACTAATGGAGTTGCAACAATGACAGGCAGGGGCACTTCAGGATATGGGCTCAGTACGTCGGGCGGGCGTCTCTCGCGCAGTGAGGAAGAACTGAGAAGATTTGAGCATGATATGAATATCTCCACGCTAGGGAACGCAATAATGGATGTCGAGCTGGGGTATCATTCCCCATCACCTGGTGCCAGCACCTCCGACATTGAACTTTCGAAGATTGGTAGTCCGGAAATGGATGTTGGAATTCAAACAGAGAGTCAGACTGGCTCAGAAACAAACGAGCAGACATCGTCGTCTAGCTGATGATCCGTCAGAGAAAACGGGCCCTTTTTATTATTTTATGGTTTGAGGTGTGAAATCTTTGGGAATATTACTTTTCTATCGAAACGTCAAGGCAACCAGCAGGATAACAGGCAGCGAGGATACGCGTCTACTTCGCGGCGTTGGTACTCTAATCATAAATTGGAGTTTGTAAGATATATTCTGGCATATACTAACTACCCGATTAGAAACGTCGTTACTATTTATCATGAATGTCTTGCATTCGTACCAGGACGCCAATGCTATGCTATGTATGTACCCGGCCTTTCGCTAAAATGACCTCTGCATAAAGGCTCAAATAGAAACAAAATGCAACTCCAAAGACAAAACCGCTCAAGCAGAGGGTATACAGCAATAAAAACACACACATTCACAAAACGGAGGAGAAGGAATTACCACTGAGCCTTTGCCCCGGTCCTACTGTTTAACCCCAGCAGGCAGGACTATCTTTTCTCACTCCCATAAACAAATTGTCCATAACTACTCTCCCGGCACATCGGCATACCGTCATCCTTCTTCAACGCAGTTTCATAATCTCTGTGCCCGGCGTATCCCAGCTTCTGCGCTTGATAGTACTCTTCATCCGTCACATCCGCGCTTCGTGACCCTCCTCGGACATTTGGGGTCGTGCTATATTTAGGCGCCATGTCACTCTCCCCGTGTTCGTTCTTGGGGACTGCCGTGAGAGGGACGTTGTAAAAATCTGACATCTCCAGGGACGAAACTGCGTGCGGAGCGCGTGGTACAGGCGGGTGGTATGTTGCATCGATGCCTGCTTCTCCACGGGTTTTCTGGCGGCGAAGGCCAAGGCTGAGAGCACGTAAAACGGCGAGGAGGAGAAGGACGAGCCAGAGGAGAATTAGGAATGTGGAGATAAGGGCCTCGGTTCGAATGCCCCTTTCAATGGCGTTGGTGACACGTATCACGACGTGAGTGATTGCGTCCGCTGCTTCGTCGTCAGGGTTCGCGAGGAAGCTTTCGGGGTCGGTTTTGTTGTCTTGTGCGATAGATTCGATGGCACCGAGGGAGAATGTATCGTTGGGCATGGTGGGGAAGCTGATGTGGGCGTGATCGTGAACCCATGTTAGTCCTTTTTGAATTCCTTCGATCTTCAGACCGATGAGACAGTATAGGACATCTTTGATGGGGTCGTGAAGAATCGTTCCCCCAAAGGTGTCGTTCAAGACTTTGCTGGTCTTGTCGACAAAAACGTTCAGAGTGTCATTTATGGCAGATGTGGAAGTATTCACCCATCCGAAGACCTTTTGGTTGATATCATCGTTCGTCGAATCGATGACCCGGTTGGTACTGAGAGCCCATTGTTCAGATGCATTATTCAGACTGAGGACGACTTTGTCAGCAAACTGGCTGACTTCATTCGTTAGCCCAGGAACCTCCTTCTTGACTGCATGAAGGAGGATGGCTTGACAGGCACAGGAAAACAATCCTGCGATGCCAAGCGCGAGCAGGAACAGTGCCGGAGTCGACGTAACGTAGGCGATAACCCAGCGAACAAGCACCTGCCTCCGGCCTGGCCTGAACCAGCTGGCGACCTTCAAACCAGCAGTAGAGGTGTACGGGCGAGAAACAATGTAGACAACGTCCATCGGGTCGTGGTCATTCTTTTGGACCAACATCGCTCGTTCTTTCATATGTCGCCATCTTCGAATCTCGAGGAGAGCCATAGGTACGCATGCAGCGATGGCACCAGCAATTAAAACGGCAATAAAGATCTTCTGTGCCGTAGAGATGATGGACTTCAACTTGTTGAAAAAGGAGTTAATCCCATCGTTGTCGTTGCAAAAATTTAGTTTCTCTTTCTGTGGAACAGGAAACACAGAACGATCGAATTTATATTCAACCAACGACTCATTCATCAGCTTCTTGATTTCTTCGAATGGGAGACGGATGGCACTGTCGGTAAAGTTCCTAACATCGTCAAAAGTTGGAATCGAATCGTTTATTTTCTGAAGACCCTCATCTAAGGAGGACGGTAGCCGGATTTCCTTCAGTTTGTCAAGATCGCCGCTAATGTCCAGCTTTGGAGGGTCCTTTTTTCCACCAAATGCACTCGTGATAGTATTAATCCCCTTCAAGAAATCATTGACTTTGTCCTCAAAACCAGTGACACCTTTCTCGATACCATTGGTAACTTCGGCCAGAGTATTATTGAGGAAATCCGCTGCCTCCTCGATAACCTTCAACGCAACGTGCAAACTTCCCGAGATTGCAAGGGTGATAAGACAGAGATAGGTCTGGGTCAAGACATTGATAAAAAAGACCACAACCTCTTCCACTCCTGTGACCGTCAACAGTAGCATCGCCATCAACCCGTTGACCGCATTCTCCACCCCAGAAGCAGTAAGTTCATTAACACCCCTAGACATATAATGAGGCATCGATGCCATAGCACTTCCCATCGATTCGACACTGGTACAGGCGGAGAGAGCTTCGCGTTTCGCAGATGCCATATTATCGTTCAACCCAGAGACAGCCATGAGGACTCTGGTGAGAATAAGCAGCAGTAAAATTGTCCACTTGTTGATCCATATCTGTGAAAGTCGAGCCTTAAATCCAAGGTATGGTGTGATTGCTCCCGGGGGAGCCGTGCTCGGTGCGGGGTTCTGTGCTGTAGGTGCATCATGGGCTCCATATGGTGGCAGACCAGGAGAAGCTCGAGGGATAAAACGTGAGAACTGCATGATGGCCGTACTCTCAAGGCGTTCGCGACCAGCGCATGTAAATATAAAAAATCGAAAGGAAGAAGAGGTTAAGTGTAGTTGAGGGCTTCTTATGTTTGTAGGACATGCAAGAAAAGAGTGGTATCAATCAGAGCAAGCAAGCAAAGAAAATCTAGAAAAAGTGACTAGGAAATCAAGCGAGAAAAAAACATGTGCAAACTAGGCGGAAGATAATCCTTAAAGTCAATAGAATGTTACTAGGGAGATTCAATACAGGTCCACAGGAACAATCCCATTCAATGAGGGCGAGAATAGAAGAAGAAAAGAGAGCCCTTCACCGAAGGGAGAGAGCACAATGGGCGGAATAGGAAAAAAAAGTAACTTTCCAGATTTCAATACTGAAGAGCAGTGTCCGGGCCTTTTATTGAACAGTGAACCAAGAAGGAGAATTCTTCACATAGCGCCCATTACTTGACCTCATCTCGGGACCTGATAGTCATCGACTAGGAGATTAGCGCAAGAGTAGTTCAGTCCCGATCCACCCCTGCTGTCAGCAAATGGTAAATGCCCATTCCGACCCCAGATTAAGCAAAATGATCAAGGGTACGGCATCCTAAGAATATAGGACTTTTCTTTTAAAGTGTCTGAAGAATCTCAGTTCTTCAGAGCTTGCAGCTCAGTCACTGGCTCTGCACAAGGGCCTAAAAGCTTGGCCTAGCGGTTAACCAATACAAAAATAGCATCCTCCATCCTTCATCGTTAGTTCATGGCCAGTCGCTTTGAAGCCACGCGCTCTGGGCCTGACATGGGAAGACAATCTGGCTGGCGGTGACAGGGGAAACATGTGGAGCTCTCTTGACTCGGCGAATCGACAATATGACCGAGTCCGTTGTTGCATCTGCCGCCGTGACATGAGCTGAGGTAATATGGCAGTTCTGTAGCCGCCATGCCCTCGAACACTTTGTTTCATCGTCCGGCGGTTTTGTGTGCTTGATGGAATGTCGTTGAGAGGTGAGGTTAGATGAAACATGCCTCACAGCCAATCAGATCGCAAGCTTGGACTTTTTACATCAGCATGTCTAAAAATGGACTTAAACGACGTCCTGGGGCCATTTGGGCGCAACGGTCCCAAGAATTTTCGTCTACAAGGCATATCCAGCGATTATAGGTCCCTTGATACTTGCTGTCGCCATAAGCTGTGAAGTTTGAATGTCCATCTGCCAGAATTTACTCATTTCTTTTTACATCCCTTCAAAAACGTTGAGCCGAGGCCGCTATGCTTCCCACCGCTCAGTTCAAATCACTCCAGTATCGACGACTGCTGTGTTAGTCGACCCGGGAATATAAGGCTGTTTTATATTCTGAAAGTGGTTATAGTCTCTTTTTTGGTGCGAGAGACGGAGTGCACACCTCGCCTTGAGATACGAATTCGAGCTTTTTACCAATCATCAATCAATCCTGCATTCTTCGAAGCGCTGGGCGGCGGCCGGGGGAGAGAATGTAACGGAGCATTCACACTTGCAAGGCAGCTTGCAACTCATAACATTCTCGACGAGAAGGTAACGTTTATGTGAGGGATGCGGGAGCGAAGGTCAAGAGATACTCCCGCCATACACAATTACCTGCCTTTTCCCTATCGCGAGCTTCATAACCATCATCAGCATGTGATAATACTCATCACATTTCAACCCATCATACAACTCGACCTACAATTTAAAAAGAAAAGGAACACATAAAAGGATTAGGAGCCGGCCTCACACATATTCCCACAATATCCCCAGTCCGTGTCCATCTCCGGTGTTCCAAAGCTGACTGTGGGAACCAACATAAAATACATAGCAGTCGATGCATCCGGTCTGCAAAAAAAGGGAAGAAAGGAACAAACTCCGCAAAGGAACAAGGATCCTTCAACGCCGACAAGCTCAGCCATACCGATCAAGAATGTAAGGATAGAACAAAACCAAAGAAAACCACAAAGGACTCATCTCCGCCTGGGGTCATTTTTGAAGGAACGTTCCTTGACGTTGTTTAAAGTCGGACTTTTTCTTAATCAATCGATACTGCGTCACGAGAAGAGGCAAAGTAACGAAAAAAGTACAATTAAAGGAATTAAACGGCTAAGACGGGTATATTCCACTGTAACTGTAGCCTGGCTTTGCTTTCTTACTGAAGTCCCGGCGGCTTGGTGTCTGAATTGGAAGGCTGTTGGTACTGCTGTTGCTGTTGTTGTTGGGCCATTGCAGCATACCACATGGCTACGTAGTTCTCGTAACCACCGTACATTGCGTAAGGATCAGGATTATCGCCTCCTCCCCCGCCTGCTGCTGGGACTGGGGCCGGAGCGGGTGCTGGAGCAGAAGCTGGACCCTGTGGCGTCTGTGGGGGGTTGGCCTGGTCCTGAGAGAAACTCCGGGATTGGGAGTGCGAGTATCGATCGTTATATCCGTCGTCACGTCTTGTCTGGCTCCGATTTTTCTTTTAAGCTCAAGTCAGCATGATAAAACACAAAAACCCAATGAGCAGATGAAAGGGTTAAACCTACAAAAACATCGATCTTTTCGAGAATACTTCTCTTCATTTGTTCGATAGCTTGTCTTGATCCTATCATCACCACTTCTCGATCCACTCCACGGCCAACCGCTGGCAATATGTTGACTTTGCATCCAGTGGAATTCTGCATTTCTTTGATGGTATCACCGCCTAATGGGGATAAATGAGTTACGGCGACAGTTATTCAAGATGGAGTTAACCATACCTTTCCCAATAATCATTCCAACCGCCTCCTTCGGGATAAAAAGGCTGTCGTCACCTCGTTCAGCCGATGGGCCTCCGGAGTCCCTATCAGGCGCATACGCTCGTGGTTCACGTGTTGGTGGAGGACCGCCCTGTCGCGAATCGGTTTCCACTATTTCTAAAATCAGATCTTTGGCGCGCTGAATTGCCCTCGATGTTCCGCTCAGGTTAACTGGTCTAAGACCATTGAGACTCTTGTCTTCGGGTGCGATAATCACATGGCATCCGCTACGATCCTGAAGGTCTTTGATTGTCTCGCCACCGCGCCCAATGATCAGACCAACAGTTCGATCTGGAACCATCATCTGTGTATTCGTACTCTCTTCATCTCCGTAGCCAGCCGGTCTGCCCTGTGGTTCGTGCTGGCCACGAGATGCGAACCGATCTGGGGCACCACCCATTGAAGGCCGTGAAGCGTTATTTTCGTTGATCATACGAAAAATCTCCGTTTTCGCATCGCTTCGCGCAGTTCTAGCTCCTGTGATCCTGCAAGGTCTGATACTAGGATTCGCCTCAGGGCTATCTAGGAACTGTATCCGTGTACCGGTATCCGACTCGATTCTTCGGAGGTTATCTCCTTGCCGACCAATAATCAACCCGACGAGTTTTGCCTCGATATTAATGGTTTCGGTAGTATCATCCATTCCAGCGCCTCGCCGTCCGGGAGGGGATCGATCGCCGGGACCTCGCTGCGGTCTACCTGGTTGCGGAGCATGTGCTTCCATTCCTCGAGCTGCGGGACGAGGGGAAAAGGACCGTTCTCTGACGTATGAGCGATCGTTTCCACGTCTATCTCCACGACGTTCATCTCGATAAGGATTGTAGTTGTCCCTGAAGACATCACGTGGAACTCGCGGCGGCGATCTGGATGGAGAACGAGAGCGATGGTACGATCGCGAGTCGCGTCGTGGGTCTACGCTCCTTTGATCTAAACAACAAGAAAAAAACCCATCAGTTACGTTCAACAGGGGGCATAAATTAGGATTATCCTGTAACTAAATTCATACCGTGTTCCGATCCGTATGGAATCCCTTTCTCCGCTGCGATCCCGCGAGCTTTCGCAATCGCATCTGAGATGCTGACGGAGCCGGCATTGATGGGCGCAACACCGCTTAAATCAACACTGCCCGTGTTGTCAGGAGGCGGAAGAGAGTAGGCGGCTTGGTTGATGAGTGGCGTCGATGATGGAATCGAGCCGGCGAACGTGCCTGCGGCTAAACCGCCAGGCTGCGCAGCAGCTGAAAGAAAACAAGCACAATAAGTACCAGTTGGCATAGAGAGGAATTGGGACGGGCCATCACATTCGCATCTGCGCATGCACTTACCTAGAGCTGCTAGAATCTGGGATATGTTCTGTTGGTCGGCCATGGTCTGGCTTCTGTTTCTGCAAAACTGGGGGGGGAGAATCGTCTGTGGTCGAAGAAAAGATACAAACTCTCAGCGAAGAGTTACCCAGAAAAGTATGAAAGGGAGGTTAGACACTGGCAAATAGTCTCAATGAAAATGAGTCCATAACAGGAGCTGCAGCTAGTATTTGCGCCTTTGAATAATATATGGCGGTGCTGCGAGTATTCATCTGAATACTCGAAGATCGCGGCGTTCCGTCTCCAGATTTTCTAGATGTCAGAAAACAACCCAGCTAAAAAGGGTTTAGCGGCACAATCTTATCTTTTCATGGCGTTGGCTCAAGACATCGCCATCACACTGTACCGACTTTTTCTTGTGCTATTGATTGTTTGAGAATTTGAGACAGCCCGCTGAAGATCTTAGTTGACAGGCAGGTTAATCCCCTATATGTTACGAATGGCTATTCTACAGATCCATAATATGCTCTTGTGGATGCTCATACATACGGATGTAACCCGCCCGGCATCGCTCTTTGAATTCAACTGACACAAGATGGCTCTACAGAGACGATACTGCAAAATCGAATGACATAGTAGAAGGAATACCTGTGCAGCCGAACGTCGCCTAAGCGTATAGATGTGAGCATACTGAGTGCGCTTTTCGAAAGGATCCAAACTGCGCCCTTATCAAACCATGTATTGCCTAAGTCCACGCAAGCGATTCTTGGCTTCCTCGAGATCCTCGTCAGGTTTGCAGATTGAAAACCGAATCCAATCTTCGCCAATATGCGCATTGGCATCCGTGTAGAACTCAGTGGGAGGGATAGTTCCCACGCCCAGTTTCATCGCCAGGAACCAGAAGAGCTTGAAGTCTCGAGGGCGGCTGGCGATGTGCGGTGGGAACGGGTAATCCTCAGGAATCTTCACCGAGGCCATGTTGACGAGAACAAAATAACCTCCATCTGGATCCGTGTACTACATGGACACAGGAGACTCTGTATTAGCGTGGATCAACAAAGACAAACAATCTACCCACTTGGGAAAATAAAGGGAGTCGCAGTCATTTTTACTTACCGGCATCTTTAACTCATCAAAGACTTCACAGAATCTCTTGATTTTCCCATGCATCTCTTGCTTGCTTTGTTCCCAGAACCCAAGCTCATCTGCCTTTTCGAATCCAATGGCGGCCGCCGCTTGGAGAGGAGCAACACTACTATAACAAATTCGGGTATGAGCAGCTGCAACATACTCAATCAAGTGCTCAGGTCCAATAAGGTATCCCACGCGCCAACCCGTTGCGTAGAAATTCTTGCCGACAGAACCCACGGTAAGAGTACGCTCAGCTATTTGCGGGGATAGAGTTGCGATGCGCGTAAACGGCACATAGTAGAGCCGATCGTACACCTCGTCGGAGACGATAATGGTGTTATATTTTATGCAAAGGGCGGCAACTTTCTCCAACTCCTCGCGTGTCAAAACCTTACCCACTGGGTTATGCCTTGCATGTGTTGTCAGTAGGTACTACGCCAGTTCCTGGAAGTGATTGGTCTTACGGTGTATTCAGAACCTAGCGCTAAGATTAGCAACAAGCCTCGCCGTCAATCTTGGGGAAGACCCTACTATCATTCTGGTTTTCTCATTGAACGTCTTCTCCAACTCATCGAAGTCAATAGTCCATTCAGAAGCTTTGGTCTTCCTCTTTGCGCCGTCCTTTGGAGGATGCAACGGAACATAACGAATGGTTCCCCCTGGCATCTCAATATTGCTGATATACCTATCAAGCTCATCAGCAAACAATTTTACCAAAGGATTGTGCCAAGGGAGCTCACTGGTCGAAAAATGGCTCAAAGATGATGACCTCGTCGCCCGGTTCGATAAAGCCCATGAATGCGCTCAGCATGCCTAGGGTATGGGTTGAGTTATGTCTGTCCATTGACATATAGATTGGTAAAATTACCTTCGTTTGCTCCACTTGTAATTACTACTTCAGTTTCCGGATCAATCTGTTTCCCAAAAAATGGAGAGTAGGAGGCAGCGATTGCGTTCTTCAACCGGGGGTTTCCCTAATTGCTCTTCGCCTTAGCATTCAACTTGATGTACCGGGGCCACACACTCAACCCATACCCTGGTCGGAGCATACTGATTTGATACGACGTTGTCAAGTTCGGCTTTTGCTGCGTTCAGGATAAATTCGGGAGGATTATATCCGCTGGCCGATTGGAAGGATTATTCGTTGGTATAAAGTGCGTAGGGGAATGGAGGAGCACAACTCAGACTCACAAGAAACCCTGACCCATGTTGACTACTGGCTGAACGGGAGACGTAGTGGCAGCCTCACGGGCAAGAGACCTGCATGGAGTCACAGTCAGCTTGCCGTCATTTTTGTTGAATATTAACGCGATGGGTGGGGAAAAAGTCACCAAACGTCTTGTCGCTGGCCAACAACCCTTCTCGCAGGCCGGAAGGGGTCGGAGTTTGCTGAAGTGGACGACATCTTTCTAACACCTTTGGGCAGAGGACAGACTGCGATCCGAAGAGTCTCCGCGTGGACGAATCTTACGAGGTTGGGTGCGAAGAAGATGCGCTTCGGAGAGAACAGGGCAAGTCTACGAGGTGTGGGCATGGGGACAACGTATGAGCACAAAGACTGGAAGCAATATCAGGGCGGGACATTCGCGGGCCACTCTCAGTCACTTGCAAAGTGTCGAAGTCACCTATGATTGTGACTCTCGCCCGCAATATCCAGATGTCGCAATTGGCCAAGACTTCCCCCGTCTCCCTCGTCTTGCCGACCCTTGTTCGCGGCAAAATGCCGATTGTCGGAGTTGACCTGGAAGTGCCGAAGAGCCCCGCAAGCGACGGGCGCTGATTGGCCAATAAGCCTGCAGACGCGTTTTGCGCGTTGAGCACGGGCGAGCTAGCGTTGGACCGTCAAAGCTTGGAGCAGAAGGTGGAAGACAACACAACGACAGTCCTCAACATGAGCTGATTCAATTGCTCGGGTATGGCATTTCACGAACTGAGGCATTGAACAACACTCATCAACGATGTCACTCGAATGCCCTATCTGTGCAAAGCCTGTGAAACAAAACAAAATCAACGACCACATCGACTCGGATTGCAAAGACTTCGTGGAGGTAGACGAAGGTGAAGCGTCCTCCCAAACCACTGCTCGTTTTTCGGATTTTTTCCAACCCTTGTCGCAGAAGTCGACACCAAAATCAACTCCAAAAGCGAACGGCACCAGGGTCCTGTCTCAATCCTCGCAGGGTGGAAAGAGACCCCTTCCCCATGACGTGACGAGCCAAATACCTGATGGCAGTATCGCCAAAGCTGCAACCTCCTCAATAGGCCAACCGGAGCGACTTACCAAGAGGTCGAAAGTGGCAAATGCCATTGAGAAGGCAGCACCACTTGCCGAACGTATGCGGCCGCGAACACTGGATGAAGTTTGTGGACAAGAGCTCGTGGGGTCCAATGGGGTACTGCGTGGCCTCATTGAAGAGGACCGGGTACCGAGCATGATATTATGGGGTGGCTCAGGGACAGGCAAAACCACAATTGCAAGAGTGATAGCTTCCATGGTGGGAAGTCGCTTTGTGGAGATCAATAGCACCAGCTCGGGCGTGGCAGAGTGCAAGAAGATCTTTGCAGAAGCTAGAAACGAGCTGAGCCTGACGGGGAGGAAGACGATCATCTTCTGCGACGAAATCCATCGCTTCTCGAAATCGCAACAAGACGTTTTCCTTGGCCCTGTGGAAAGTGGCCAGGTGACACTTATCGGAGCCACCACTGAAAATCCTTCCTTCAAGGTTCAGAACGCGCTACTATCCCGCTGTCGCACTTTTACTCTCTCCAAACTATCGGACGATGACATCATCTCCATTCTGAATCGCGCATTGGAAATTGAGGGCCCGAACTACTGTCCGTCGAATCTGGTTGATGGAGAATTAATCAAATATCTGGCTGCGTTTTCTGACGGCGATGCTCGCACGTCTCTCAATCTGCTAGAGTTAGCGATGGATTTGTCTAAGCGGCCAGGAATGACTAAAGATGAGTTGAAGAAGGGGCTCACCCGTACGCTTGTTTATGACCGTGCGGGAGACCAGCACTATGACACAATATCCGCTTTTCACAAGTCCATTCGCGGGAATGACCCCGATGCTGCCCTGTACTACCTGGCGCGGATGATCCAGTCGGGGGAAGATCCGCTGTACATTGCACGGCGGCTTATTGTTGTCGCTTCTGAGGATATTGGACTCGCAGATAACACAATGCTCCCACTCGCCACTGCTGCATACACAGCAGTCGAGAAGATTGGCTTGCCGGAAGCTCGCATAAACCTTGCGCACGTTACAGTTGCATTAGCGCTGTCAAAAAAGAGCACAAGAGCGTATCGAGGATTAGGCAACGCCTTTGCGGCTCTGCAAGAACCTGGCACCGCTGGATTGCCGATTCCAATCCACCTGCGAAATGCGCCCACGAGACTCATGAAAGAGATGGGATATGGCCAAGAATACAAATACAACCCTGACTATGTGGATGGAAAGGTGGCCCAAGCATATTTGCCGGACAAACTACAGGGTCGTCCATTTCTCGAAGATCGTGACCTTGGAACTCGCGTCGATCGCGACCTCGTCGAATCGTAATAAAACCCGAGTCTATGCGATGATGTCAATTGTCAATCTAGGACTAAAAAACTCCGAGATATACCCGCTGGTGTCGTCCATCATGCCCTGACGTGAGGACCGCATGGTATGATTGGGCCGGGAGCTCCCACAATTAGGGTTGGGTGAACGGGAGTGCTTAAATGCATGAACTAAACCTTTCTATCGGAACTAGCAAAGCTCTGAATCCTCTTAGCGATGACGGTGATTCTTCCCCAGGATCCTCTCATTGGAGCATTTGGACAATGAGCACGTGGATATAAACGAAGAAAAAAAACATCGAATCACTGTTGATGACGCTTTTTCAGCTTGCATACGCTCCCAAAAGGAAAACACATCGCATCTGCAACGGCTTTGCCACCTAAGTGAGCCTTACACAGTACTGTGTATGTTGTTGCGGCGAAGCTCTGTCGGCCCTGTGACGTCATTCCCCAGCTGCCGATGAAGTCATGTGTTTTGGTGTCTCAATGATAGCGATTCTGCCACCGCCTTGGGCTGACAGCCAATGAGCCGCATTTAGCTAGTCCTGATCTGTGTCGGAACTGCTATGGGCTTGTCCAATTGTCTGCTCCACGATATGCCCGCAGGTCGTGCTGACAGGGATCCCGTTGAGTGAAGTTAACGCGAGCGATGGGATCTCTTACAATTCCTCAATAAAATCTTACTGTTTCTCCCCTTTCTCCTCCCCCTTTCCATGCCATGTCAATTCATCCAGCTCTATGGCACGGGACGATGGTGCAAGCAGGCATCATAATCACGAAGCCTTGCTTGTAGCCGTCTTGTGTCGCGGTGACATCCAATTCGTCGTCGTTCTTTAAGTTATGGACCTTCCAGAATATACAAATTGGGTCGACCAGCACTTGTCTGATGCGACACACTTGGAACCACTGTCGAATTCCACCAGTAATCATTTGTCCTTTCAGGTAGCTGCGATTCCGTGTTTACCTGTCTCAGTCTCCTAACTATCCACTCCCGACATTTTTCAATTGCTAATGATTTCTTCTCTGGACGGTAGGACTGTGATGAGGCCTCTCATCCTCATGACTTCGGTTATAGCCAAACCGTTCGAATCGATTCGGAAGCTATACCAAGCAAATACCATTCGTTTTTGCCTCTCCTTCACGACGGTGGATATGGTGAACTGAATGGTCACCATGCATCCATTTATTCGAATGACCCATACAATCCCGCAGCCATTCAAGCTGACGGTTACGATACTCCTGAACCTTCGCAACAATCGGCTGCCCAAATATGGCCAACCTGCGTTCCTCACTTGCAAGTCTCCGCACGGAATCATCCGCGAGTCCACGGACATGCTCATGGAGTCGAACCTCCGCGAGATCAAAATATTGCAATGATTGCGCATGAACACCAGAATATTACCATGGGCTCACTAGGTACTACCCTACCGGACCACGCCTTTCAATTCCCAATGCAGAAGATGATTCCACCGGCGGTCGATACGACGGCATTAAAACAGCGTCGGGATGACCGCGTTCAAACTGCATACCCAATGCCATTGACACCAATTTATGCCCATGGAGGAACCAACACTGTCTCCAAAATCGTCACTCACCAGCCTCCGCGTACCCCACTCGAATACACTTTTGTGTCTGAAGATCCATCCAGAAAATCACTCACGAGAGATCCGCAGCCCAGGAAGGGCAATTACGATGAAGAGCATTTGCGAAAACAGCAAGCCCTAAAAGAGGTTGGCGGATCATGTATATGGTGTAGCCACATCAAAAAGGGCTGCGATGACAACGAAACTTGCCCTAACTGCGTAAGACTTAGGTTGCCCTGTCTGCGCAGTTTTGAGCAAATTTGGCTATATATGCCCACATCTTTTGGAAAAGCTGGACGAGTCAAAGGCGATCGTCAGAAGGCTCTCAATGCAGCTCGATTAAAAACCTTTGCAAAAGCGCAAATTCTAGCACGCATGTTGCACTCTGAGTTGAAGTTCCCTATTTCTGCAGGCCACGCAGTCTTACAGTGCCGTTGGCATTATCCTAACCTCTCGGGCTTGATTGTCTTGGATCCTCAGTTGATGCTTGCTCCGCTGGAGGAACACCGTCTTTCGGAAGATGTCAAAGAGAGCCTAATTAAGACAGTCCTTAGCATCATCCCGGAACCAGATCTTTTCGATGATAAAAGTACGGACCGCTCCACAATCCGAAATACCTCCATCAAAATGCTAGGCATATCTACCTTCATCATTAGCGCGGCTCGGAGCGAGTTGTTTATACGACCAAGCGATCTTTCCGTTGGCCGAGTGGCATTTGTATACCTTTTAACCTATCTGGCCCAGATTTTGGCGCAGTTATCAGAAGAATTCTCTGTGCAGTTATTGCGACTCCTCCGCCCGAAAAAGCCTCAGAGGCCCGTTCTCGATGATGTCTTCTTAGCCACTGGCATTTATTATCGTGTACTATCTGGACTTCATTGTTTTCGGCCTGGACCCGATTCGATGATAGAGGAGATTTTCTCAGCGATGAGAGAACAATTGGATCCCTCCATCTCAATGATTGAAGCCATTTTGCGTTCAGATGATTTTGTGGGCAATTCCATCGCAAGGTATTCAAAGCTGTCGCGATCGGCTAAGGCTGAGAAATTTTGGTCGTACTTTGACCAGCGTGTTCCCCCTTTGCCTATTCTCGAAGATATGCAGATATCGCTATTTTTCTACGACAAAACCTCCTCGCCAGTGCCTACTGCGTTGCTCCGACATTTTCAGCCTTTTTGCTGGCCGTCGCCGGTTACCGTGCCGCACCTGTTGTCATTCAAGTTTAACGAATCGTCCGATTTTCCGACGGACAAGTCCCCCCCAGTGCCCGGGCCAGACGTTGTGTCGTTTGCGGGTCGACTACAGGGAGATGATCTTCCTTTCCTTGCTACCGCCCTCGGAACATGGGCTAATTCCAAGCCATCTAGAAGGGGCTTGGAGGAGGCAAACAAAGATAAAGACGAGAGTATTTTGTCTGGTTTAGACATTGAGAATTCTTATTTTCCATTTTCCAATGACATGACTCTTGTGCCAACGGAATCATGTGCGCGGACCATAGTGGAATCAACAATCGAAGAAGAGCGGACCCCCCTCAAATCTGTAAATTGCTTTTTCGAAATTGACAGATTTCTTTCCGATTATGGGAATCGGGGTACTGGAGGAATGAAGAGGGCCAAGTCCCCCGTCTCCCTTTCGTCTGGTCAAGCTGACTGCGAGCACGCAGCAAAAAGGCCAATGTACGAGCTTGATATTTAGGATTGCGGTCCACTGCACTGGTTTCATTTTTTGTATTATTTGTCTTCTGGAGGTGCCATTTCAGAACTTTGTTTTGTCTCGCTTATACAGGCATCTTTGGCATAGGGATTCCTTGATATATATGAACCTCACTTCCTAATCTGATTCCTTCTTTTCGTTGGTATTGGGGTGGCCATTACTGGCTCTGATTCTGAACGCAATTTTTAGCCTCCAATCTTCTCTTATGCCATATTATAGTACTTGCTCCTGGAATTAAGACACAAGAGTCACAGGACTGCTCATTTTCTTGCACCTGATTTCTCTAGCGTTGAAATGATAATCGCTCAGTGTTGAAATGATAATCGCACTGAGCGTGAAAAACACGGCGCAGATGGCTGGCTTAGTCAGCATCGATGCTATGAATCTGATCTGTCGCGTCAAAGCAAAACAGCTTCATGAAGTCTGGTCAATAGAATCACAGTGACTATTAATTAAGACAATTTTACTACATCAACTGATTGCGTTTCCCACTGTCTGACTGAATTTGTGAAACAATTTCATACTCTCCCGGAACTGCACCTCCCAGCACTCGTTCCTCCAAGTCCTAACCACTCCAGCAACACAGATTGTTAACAGGCCATGGCGTCCTCCGCCCACCCCTCTTTTCCGCCCCGCTCCTCCTACGCAGCTGGAAAACTTCCCGATCGCTCAGGCCTAAATTCAAATCCCTTGCCATTTGGGTCCTCGTCGGTTCTATCGCGACGAGATCGGGCGGGCGATTATGGCGGTGAGCAGTCAGGCGGAGGCGGTATGGGCCTGGGGAAAAGCACGACACATGGAACGGTGATGGGACAGGGACACGGAGGCCCGCAGCATGGTGTGCAATCGCGTCAAGGGAATGCGTCGGGGGGACTAGGTGGGGATACTGGCGGAGGGAATAACAACCCCCTGAACGACCTGTCGGAGGAGCAAAGGGAAGAGATCAACGAAGCTGTAAGGAATCCTGATCTGCTTTGCTGAGTTTTCGTTTGGACCTAGGTCTACTTTCCATCGCGCATGAATTCTGTTCTAGTTTCGCATGCTCACCACATTAAACAAAAAAACACAGTTCACACTTTTCGATCTGGACCGCGATCGTCATCTGGACTATCATGAACTCCGTGTTGCCCTACGCGCACTTGGCTTCACCCTCTCCAAACCAGATCTAATCTCTCTTCTCACAACCTACGGGGTACCCCGTCCCGCGGCTGCGAATGCCAATCAGCCTAACCAGGGCCAACAATCTCGTCAACCTCAACCGGCCCAACAGCAGCAACCTCCACCCCATCCCTCATCGCTCCTCATGCCACTTTCTTCATTTCAGACAATCACAGCACGCAAGATCCTTGAGCGAGATCCACGTGAGGAAATTCTTCGCGCGTTTGAGCTGTTTGACGAGGGTGGGAAAGGTTACATCGACCTTGAGGATTTGCGGAGGGTAGCACGTGAGCTCGGCGAAACTGGCCTGGAAGAAGAAGAGCTGAGGGCGATGATCGAGGAGTTCGACCTTGAAGGCGTAGGAGGAGTGACGAGGGAAGGGTTTGTGGGAATATGTCTACAATGATTTGAATGAGGATCAGGACGGGATTGCGAGTGCGAGTGCGAGCAACTAGCTCGCCTCCTTTGCGTGTTTTTCTCGTTTTTACTTTTGTCTGGTTTCGTTCTTCTTAGCGATGTTCCCTGGTGAAATGTGACCTCCCTTTTTCCTCTTTTCCTAATCTGTTGTTGGCGTTATATCGGAGCAAACCCCTTTTGCCTTTCTCACATCTTTGCTTCAACTTAGTGGGAGATTCTGATTGCAGTAAGGACAGTGCTGGTTGTTCTTGTTTTATGCCTCACATTTCCTTTCTTTGCACTTTTGTGGATCCTCTCTGCTTTTTGGCGACCGCCTCTGCTCTGCTTTGAAGATGCCCATTATATTCAACAGAAGATATGGATCTCGTCAAACATAGTAGTACCTCTTGCCCGGCTCCCAGCTCGTCATTATCAGATTATTTTAGGAGGAAGAGGATAACCGGCGATGCCGCAGGATGAGGCTGACTTGGATATTCTGGAGGCAACGAAACTTACCGTTTGGACATGCTCACCATCTTGCTCAGTCACGGATGGAGCTTGTTATCGATGCAGTGAATGCTTTGATCAGTGATCAAAGCCCAGAACGGAAGAACCCGTTCCACGTGATGTTATGGTGGTAGCTTCTCCAGTAGCTACCATTTTTGATGTTTACATTCTCTTCACGCGTTAAATTTCTCTTCGTTCAGCTTCTCCAGAATATATTTGATATCTCATACGTTTTCTCCACCTCTCACCATTGCTTTGCAACGCAGTATAAGCAAACGCATATTAGGTGATCCCTTGTCTTCCATTGTGACTTACAATGGCTCTAAATCCCGGCCTTGGTTCTTTATCGATACTGCCCTACGAAGTCCGCGAATGTATCTGGCTGGAATTCCTCCCAGTTTACAAAAAGAAGTTAACCAGAACAAATTTTGTGAGGATTACTCGAGTCAGCAAAGTTATTTACGAGGAGGTGTCAGATGCGATTTATGCAAACAGCTATCTACGATTCGACCTTGCTCGAGAATTCAAAAAGAACTCTTGGAACCTTTCGGCACGGGGCACAATCGACCTCAAGCGTCGATGCCGCGGGCACGAGGACGTACTCGGAATATGGAATTGGCGTGATAAAGACTGGCGGTTCGAAAACTTCCCCATGCACAGAATCCGTGCAGTAGAAGTGAGCCTGACTGCACCTTATCCGACACCCGAGCATATCCTTTGGCTCTGGCGCAATGTGGTCATCACCGCGGAGCTTTTGATAAAAGGACCGTTCATCTCGCGCCTGACCATTTTCCTCCAGAAAGACAAAACATACGACTGGTGCAACATGACAGGGTTCAACCAGATTATGTTCGAGCAATATGACAAGCGCACCTACGACTTTATAGTTCGCCCGCTCTACTTGTTGCGAAATGTCAAAACCATCGAAGTAGTACCACACTCCGACACGCTCAAGAGGAAGATTGATTGGACTGAGATTCAATGGGCAGATCGGGTGGCGGCGAAGCGAACTGCGGATCCTACAAACACCATCACTCAGAGTGCTGAGCGTCGTCTTCAGGAAAAGGCTGCTGAGGATCTCAGCTGGCTAGAATGCTCACTCTCCTGTCCATTTCTCGGTAAACGCGATGCGTTGCGGTTCATGTATAGAGAAGCGAATCGGCTGGACTATGTGTATATCTTTCGCCAGAAATTGGGGGTTGGGAAAGATGACCATCGCGATGCACGAAGCATACTGTTCAATGGCTGGCGCCGGGACGAACATGGATGGGACGTTATGACAACATTCTCGAAGATGAACGAAGGTCACAAGCCCTCAAGCTTGTTTCTAGATGGATACCCTGACCTTCCGTACAACCTAAAACCAGGAGCTCGCGAACTCGAATATGAATCAAAGGATGAGATGGCGGACGCGTTTGCACCGGAGTGGAGTGGATCGAGACACTGATCGCTGTTGTGCCTATGTACTGTACTGTACCTAGGAATGAGTTCGCCGAGTACCTAATTTTGAATCAAGCTCCATTTGAATGGACAATTCATCGAGTTCTGGTTCTGCTCACATCTATTTCAATTTTTAGCAGCCCCTGATGAGTCTTAAGTAATCACCGAGTCATCACCGATTTTCTTTGTAGAAGACAATGCACGGCGCGAAACGAACTGGATAAGCCAGTTTGCAAAACCCGGCGAAGTGTCCGACCCGCCCCAGCAGTTAGCGAGTCAAGAATCTCCTGAGTGCCATTTCCAGCTCCTGAAAAAGTACCTTAAGATCCTTGTAATATCAGCAGATAGAGACCTATATCGGCCAGGAATGTCCAGTCACCTCCACTCCAGACGAGCTGTCATCTCAGGATGCTGAAAGAAAGGTTTGGGATGAATACAGAAGATTCTTTAACCCTCTTGGTATTCCCCTTGATGGCTGGGTACATCCACAGGACTTCCAGTAAAAAGCACAGAGTATGTTAGTTTTGGCAAAAGAGATCTTGAATTCCGGAGATGATAAAGAGGAGGTGCGACGACGCACTTGAAGCTTGGAGGTTGTCTAATCCAGGTGCTACTCTGTCTTGTAGCCAAGTCAATTGGCAACAGAATGGAGAAGGTGGCCAGTAAGCACGGGTATCACTTGAATGACTGTCTTTGGAAGCCCAAGCAGTCTGGAAGAAGAGTCAAATGGGATCATGCAGGTATAACAATCCCAAGACGGGGATGATCAAAGTTCGAAATGTATAAAACGAGGGTGCCTACTTCGCACCACGACATGCGTAGTTAAGCTCCTCTCCTTCAAATGCTTTCGATTCTACTACCACGAATAGAAATGAGTAAATGCAAACAAGCAAACAGATATCCCCAATATGATATGCAACCCCAATTTCCCATGCAAGAAAAACAACAAGGAAGATGCAACCGAGAAATAAGTCCTTGGACTGTGATGTATGTAAGTAGATATGAAGGGAGCCCGGTTCCCTGTAAGCGAATCCTCCAGCCCATACCCAAAGCTCAATGCAAATATGCTGTAAATAACCAAAGGTCAAGTGGTCTGCTGTTATTCCCGCCAATAGTAGAAACAGAGGGAATCAACATCCAGAAGTAAGGAAAGAGGGGGCTGGTAGTCCTTAAATGATGTATGTACGTTCCAATTTTGGTGCTGGGCGAGAGAGAGGGATGAGTTCTTCAGAATGGGTAGGAAAAAAAAGATGATATATGCAGTGAGCAAGAGCAATATTTGCATCGTTTGTGTCGATATGTAAGGTGCATGCGGCATGATGCTAGCACCAAAGGATGTGTGATAGGATGGACAGTCTAAGAAAGCCTGTGGAATGGAGCGCTCAAAAAATACAATGCCGGCCGTGAATCCCAGGAAAAGCAGGGAGAAAGAAACTAGGAGTTTTTCATCAAACGATCGTAATATGATCCAAAGCCCAAAACGCGGGACTATGCATATCGCGGGGAAGGTATCGCACCCCGGCCGTAATTTTGCGAATACATAGGTGGTGGATAACTAGGCGGTGGGCCAGGTGGAGGGCGGCTATACTGATTAGGCGGCATCGAGCTTGTCCACATATCTGGGACATTATCGGTGTTCATGGGTGCCATTTTTCGGTTCTTCGGTTTCGGTTTCTGACAGCGACGGATGATGCAGATGAGAATACTCAAGATGAGAAGACCACCAACAACAGAGGAGGCAATAATAACGGGCAGCTTGTGCCTATCAATCCAGGATGTGATCTCTTTGCCAAAGGAGCTTCCGGTGCAGCGGCCCTGATTCCAACATTGTCAGCAATTAGAGACGAGAAAGGAAAAGCGCCAGTGGGAAGTGGGAGAGACTTACATTTCTACATACTCCGCCAGCGATACAGGGTGTCCCATCAAGGAAGTATTGCATTCCTTCAGAGCATACGTCGGGAGGTAACGATGGAGAAGAGCAACGCAGAGTGCAACTTGTCGTGTCGCAAGCAGCCGTGTCATTGCTTCCCAGTTGTCCGCCCATCAGAACTTTGCATTGCATATCTCTGCTGGTACACTGCCCGCTTGCGCAGGCAAGTCCATTACCGCAACCGTCACCGTCCTTCCTATGGGAATCTTCAGGACATGCGCCGTTTGTGCCCGAGCATTTCTCCTCGGGATCACAGGGGCCAGTGCTCGCTCGACACACGGTATTGGACGATGAAAACTGGCAGTTCCTGCAGCACTCCTCGTTGGAGTCGTCACAGACAGCGTTGTTACGGAATTTGCAAGTTTTGGCGTCACAGCATTGGTTGTCCTCGCAGAATTGTTCACCGCCGCAGTCACAGTCTTCACCTTCCTCGACAATGCCATTGCCGCACTCGCTTCCTGCGTAGGTCACGACATTTCGATTGTTTGTAAAGCAGTTAGTCCTGATGCCTCCTCTTCCCATTGCAGTACACACTTGACCAAGCGTACACGAGGAGAATGCAGTAATGCCTCTTCCAGAGGTTGGATTCATAATGAACTGGCCATCTGCATCGCAGGTATCAAACGAGCGAGGGCAACAACGAGATGAAGATATAAGTCTCGGTGATCGACAGAGGTCAGAATCGCAGTCGTGAACTGCCCCAAAAATATGCCCTGCTTCATGGGCAAAAACCTGCCATTCTTGTGGAGTTCGCACAACAACGCCGGTGCTACTGACGGATTGTGTTGTGTTGGTCTGGGCATCTGTCTGCTCAGTTGCAGTATTGATACACACCTGACCTAGCCAAGCTAGACCGACCTCAGAACCTGAATTACAAGTCGTCATTAACATCCAAAAAGCATTAGTATCATCCTGGTCTCCTCTCCAAGCGGAAAAGAGGTTCAGCCTATCGGTGATGGTAGGTCCTGGATTTTGGGTGGTGCCACAGCCGGCGTTCCATGGAGTCGATGGTGGAGGAGTTGATGGGCATTCCCCAGGTAGAACTTGCACTTTCTTGAGGCCAAGGGTGATGTTGAACGTCTGCTCATAAAGCTGAGATGCACTGTTCACAACACTGACAATGTTTCGCTGAGCTGCCTGGACGGAAGAGTTGAAGGATTTGGTATATTCACAATCCGCAGCAACACCAATCAGTGCCACCTTTCTGGTCTTAGGACAACCAGCTGTGCTTCCAATAGTTTGTCGAACGTTGACCGGGCCACCAGAATTGCCGCCAGAGACGTCATCTTGTCGTTTGCTGAGACCAAGCATGAAATCAAGCGGTATCGAGGCCCAGTTGCTCTGATCACGTTTCGCCTTTGCGCGGAAGATTGGGTGATCCGGATTTGTATTGAACCCGAGACTATCTGATCCACAGGCGCGTTCGATAGGTGAGGATCGTTTGAGGTTGGCATGTATATCGCGACCGACATCAGAATCACGGAAGACAATCATGTATTCACCCGGGCCGTCTTCCAAGGCTGGATCCAATTCCTGCCTGGTCTGAACATAGTCAGACCGCAGCATCACATGGTGATGATCGTGCATTATTGTGAAAGTGCCTTCGAACAAAGGAAATGGTCCATCCTCTCGAACCACAATCCGCGCCCAACCGGAGCTCTCCCAACCGTTCTCTAATTCGATGAATGCCCATCCTTTATACACTTTGTGGTCGAGAGGATTGATCGATTCTATTTTCTGGGTGTTTCCTTCGTTGTCGACAAAGTGTATCTGCGGTTCGTGCCCGAGAATGTCATGATTTGGTTCCAAACTCAGTTTTATTCGTTGGTTTTTCTGATGTAAAGAGAATGTGACATCGAAGCTGGAAAGGGCATGGACCCGCCGCGACGGCGTATTAATCACAGGATCCTCGACAAGCGAGATATAACTGATTCTGTCGCTGGTTTGGGCGTGTGCTGTATAATGCAGCGGTTAGCAGGCCGGTTTCATAGAGTTAGACGTGTGAAAGATGCCTACCAACGACATTTGGAAATAGTAACGATAATGTACCGGCTATTGCTGGAACCAGACAACTTGGAAGCCTCATAACGAGTGTCTATCTAGGGGAGATGGGGCGATGCCTGGAGGACGACGGAGGCTGGAGGCGGGGAGGGTCGGCAGGCTTCTTGCCCGCTCCACGTTGCGTCGGGAATAGCAGAGGGATATCTGTGAATCGTCGACGGCATCAAAAAGAACGGAAAATAAACAAACCAGATAGTAGAACAATCAGAGATGCGAAAACGACCGCAAAGGGGATGAATTTGAAGGGAGAATCGCCCGAACAGGCCGACAAAGTTCCCAGCCTTAGTCGATGATGATGAACGCTAAGCCTTCCCCGAGCGTGGTGGAGTATACGGGGCCGGGCGGGGAGTGCTGCAAATTCACTCTCAAACACCGTTTTTTCACAATGTTCACTTCTGAGGCATCCGAGATTGCAAAGATCGCTATTATTATATTTCGTTTTCCGTTTGCAAAAGGAGCAGTTTGACTCCCGCCAAAAAAAAAAGCGAAGAGAAAAGGCGATCTCGATCGCTGATCGGTCAAACCACCGGCCAGTCCAAGACTCGAAGCTGAGTCGTAAGTGTGCTGCTTGGCGGCGACGGTCTGCTCTTTTGTGGGCGTAATTGGCCAACGGGCGCTGTTTGCCCAGAGCAAATGGAGGGCGATAGGGCAGAGAAAAGCTCCGGGCTAAGCGGGCGATGATGCGGAGTGTGGCGCAGAGCTGCACAGAACACCACGCTGCATGGGCGAACTCTGCGATGGATGCAAGTGATGCTGCTGATGTCGCTTCTTCGTGTGCTTCTTCGACTTTTGATTTTTGTCGACTTGATGGTGGGCTTTCTTGTTGACAGGCGATCGACTGCCACTCTGCCATCGTCTCTGCCAATCCTGACACGGCGACGCTGCGTCAATTCTAAACTTGGGACGTCTCTGGCGACACTCCAGCGCATAATGATACAGACAACGGTTTCACAATCATTGTAGCCTCTTCGGAGACTCCCGGTTTCATCACGCACTCAATAAGAATTGCAAATCGACACAATGCGCAGTTGTTAATTTCGACTTGGCTACACAACACGCGTGGCATTCAGGAATGGTGCGCAAATCTCCTCGTCTACGGACTTACTCCCAATGCTATCCTCCATCTTTCAAACTATACCTTGTGACTTCCCGGTCTATGCAGCCTCCTTTGCTGCGAAAAGTGACCATGTGTGTCAGAAACACCTTGTCTTTTCCTTTGACGTCGTGGCGCACTACCTGTGTCAGGGATATTCAACAGGACCTGCAGAGAATATCAACTTTCTCCACAACTTCCTCTAGGACTTGATGTTGTTGTTGAGTTTGATTAGAGTTGCCGGTTCGTCCGTCCATAGAATTTGCCGGGACCGAGGCTGGTAGCATATGAACCTTTCCAGTTGTCAAGTTCTTCAAGTTCAAGAACACTCAGTTACGCTGTGATAGAATTCAGACTCAGTTGGATTGGGCCCCAGAAGGGAGCCGGATAATCTACAAGCATGGCTGGTGCCTAGATGGGTTTGTGGTCCAATATGTACTGTACTGTACCACATATCCATACTCCGACGGAGGCAGCAGTGTTGCTAAAGGTATGGTGGTGGGGGGCATAAAGACCCAGTGTTTAGTTTATATGCCATGGCTCTTCCAGCCATAAAATCGGAGCGGTGTCTTGGATAGACTCGGTGTACGGAGTACCTACAAACCTCAGCGCAGGCCTGCAATCATTCACTCCAGAGTGCCCAAGATCGCCCAGTAACGAAAACCGTTGTCCAACGAGTCGTGTGCACTCCAAACAACTCGGATCCGCACCAAGGCGATATTTCGATCAGTAAGGAGGATAGCTCCCGGCTCCGTCACGCCCTGGGCGCCTAGAGATCACAGAATAACCTCATGCTGGGATGGAAACATCCACAGGTGGTCGACGCCAGGTTGCTATAATCTTGGTTGGCTTCTTGGGGCTGGTTCATAATGCTCCTGTAATAAGAGCCTTACCATGGGTACGTCGCCGTTGATTCCCTACGGGGATTCTTTGGCCGTCGGTTACGTGTCTGAGCCGACCCAAGGAATCATCCCAGGCGGAGGATGCTTGGACTCTGGGTTTCTCCAACGTTGTCGGCTGATATACCCTTTCTAGGAGGTGCGGAGACAGACGAGTTCCTGCGAGTGACATGGTAGAATTCTCGACGCTGCTGCGCCACTGGGAGTATGCCACGAGGCCGCAGCTCACTCCTGCTCGGAATGGTACAGGGCATGAGCTTGCGCTGCAAATCGGGGCATATAAACACTACATATCGTGCACCGTTCGCACAGTGTGGCCGAGTTTGCGCCTGATATGTCGTCATCGCTTGTCCATTGGTGCATCTCGTCGTCGTCACCAAAATCTTCGGACAAAGGATAATCTGTTTGTTCGTAAACATTGTGCTCATGATAATTCCTGCTGCTTGTTGGCGGACTAGTAATCGATTCAGGAACCTTCTGGGTATCCAGTGCGTCGGAGTTGATCTTGGTGGATTCTGCATTTCCTTGCACTATGGGTGGGTAGTGCCCACAGCTTCGAAACATTTTCTCGATGTTTTGGCCTATGCTGCTCTTTTCTGAACCCGCAGATTCGACCATATTCGTTGCTGCTAGGTTGATAAGGTTGAGTTTATACCCGGACTTTTGCGGGTGCAGCCTTCGAAACAATGGCATAATAGTTTCTTCGACGAGACGTTCTGCTAGAAGTTCCACAGTATCGCTGAATGAAAAGATAAACTGGGGCATCGGGCATGATCTAGACATCCTATTGCTATGGAACTGATGGCTTCCGTCGACTAATGTTGGGAGACGCGAACGAGTAGAAAAGCGAAGCGTTCGTGGATACGCTAACCATCGTTTCTTATCCTTGGCTGATACCTCTGTGTCGACTGGGTGAGTATCACGAAACATGCTAGACATCTCATCTTCAGTTAGGTCAGTATGCATACGGCGGATGAGACTGCGAGCCAACGGTAGTAACTCTCTTTGCACAGTTTGTATATTGTCCACTTGGCCATAGGAGTCTTCAATACTGATCTGAGAGGGTATGGCTTTCCCTACAGCCACTTCACTGTTATCGACTCCGTTAAGCAAGCCCCACGCCTTTGCGCCAATATCTTTTGACCAGCCACCGCCGCGAAGTAAGTCTTCCAGTTTCGGTGAATTCATGCCGGGGGATAAGCGTACGGCACCAACCGTGACTTTATCTGCATCAGCTAAGCCATGGTATAATTCAATGTCAGGTTGCCGGCCAAGTATGTGCGCTCTTATCCGCTTAGCCATTTTGGACCCAATGCCTGGAATCTTGCCAATCTCATGTTGATCGAGAAATGTCGCAACATTGCTTGCCTGGCCATCGGATCTAGCCAAATAGGGAGGTATAAGCGTCGTTTGGTTTCGCGGCTTGTTTACGTTTCCCACCAGCTTGGACAGTAGTTTTGAGGTGGAGATGCCAACCGTGGCTGTGTAACGCGTATGTTCTTCCAATTGATGTCGTAGATGATCTGCTAGGTGTGAGCCAAGTATCAATCTAACTTTAAGTGACGATAAAAACGCCATCTGGTCTCCACGTCCATTTCCATCTAAGACGAGCGGAGACGTCTCGGGGGGGTAGGTGGGACCACAGAACGTGGAAGCGTCGAAGGTGAAGCCCGCCGTAGGATCACGTATATCCAGTTGAAAAAACGAGTTTTGAAGATCATTTCGGTTGAGAAATTGAACATTGTGGTCTATCATTGTAGTCACATCCAAGAAAACCTGCATTCTTTCCATGTAAGCGGGCGGATACTCAAAGACATTTTCGATATTTGCCTATCAATGTTTCTTTCTGTTTGCAGAATGACAACACTCACCTCATCAAAGCCCAGCTTCTCTACCCGATTTCCCCATATGTATTTCTTCAGAAAATTATGCAACTCCTTCGATGCATCACGGAACTTCGTCAAATCCTCGCCAAGCATAATCACCACATCGGGACATAGTTTCTTCGCTTCTTTGATAAGTTGCAGTTTGCGTAAACCCCGTCGTCGAGCTTCATAGTTACAAGTCACGACGATCTGCTTCTGCTGTACTGCGAGCGGTAGGGTCTTCAGCACAGGGTTTTCAACTTCAAACACTGATGCATAGAAACAATCATAATCCTAACATGACCGAAAAACCCCAATCCAATTGACCTGGATTGAGGGTGCCATTGATCGCGTCAGCCCGATATCTTCTGAATGGAAGTCATGAAATTGAAAGATGCGGGTGTATTGCCGGTTCCGGGGACATCAATCCGTCTCAAGCAGACCAATTGGCCATTGACAGGCATCATGGAGGGATTCGAGAAGAAAGAAATCTTCATGATAAGATCGTCGGACTGGCCATTATGGGGAGGGGGCGTGGAAGGGGAAGAGAGGCTCACAAAGTGGATTATAACCCTACTGTCATCCCTGCGCAAATCCCCCTGCCTGCGGACGAGTGATACCATGCTTTGCTAGAGTAATAATCTTAATATCTCAAGGAATCTTAGAAGTTACAGGTTCCAACCCAGGCGCATGTACGTATGTACTGTACAGGCTGGGAGGGGACATTCGGAAAAGATCCGGCGGAGAAGAACAATGAGCAGTGACGCAGTCGGAGCGATATCACATGCAGTGCATCAAGGCCGGGGCCGCTGCTCGCTGCACAGGGAGGGGGAAGAAGCCATGCAGCAGCAGATAGTATCATCGAAAGATCATTTGAAATAAATGCTAGGGATTGAGGTTGTTGTGCCGTGAATGGACGTCGAGGACGTGACGACGGCACCCCCAAAGCAGCGTCACACGCATCAAGCCCTTGGCGGCACGCCAAGCTCTGTGCCAAGAACACCCTTCCCCGCGCACGGATCTCCTGGTTTGTTTTTCCTCAACGTCGGCTCGTCGACCATGGGACACTCAGCACTCTGTGCGTCGACGCCGGCAAGATGTGTGCTGTCCGGAATACTTCTGGATAACAATGACGATATATATATGGACCATGCGAGATAGTCCCACCTAGGATATTCCTGACCTAGAACCGGACCCTGGGCTAGTGGTGTGCACAACCAAGCACCGACGTATGTACAGTTTGTACTCTTTTGACTTTGAGATTGATCCTCAACGGGACGGAAATATTCCATGCAGAGGAGAGGGACCAAAGATACGAGGGCACTCCAACCACTCCTTGCTTTGGACACCTGAGATGCTGAAAGCTGCGGTGTCGGGGCCGACAACGGCTAAAAGGAACCGACAACGCCCAGGATCTGTATAGACATATCCTGAGATAGGTGTTCAAGCGTAGCAGTTCAAATAACGAATCGAGATATATTGAACGGTGTGGCTGCTGCATGTACCAAAGGCATCTGGCACTCTAAGCACGGGTCCAAATAGTCCCCCCTAGGTTCGGCCCAAGTATTCACCATTGCAGATACATCATCACTTTTTAAGCAGTCAGCAGATATCACTACCTATCCGAACAAACGACTACCAACCGTCCAGCCGCTCTGGTTGCGAGTCTTCAACGTCTGGAACAGTGGCACACTCTCCTCAACGGGCTGACCATTTCCCAAGAAGGAAAACAAAATCCGGTACAGTACAGGTTAGCTTTAGCGAGCCCGGATGTGATGGAAGCCACTCGTTTTGAACGGAACATGCCATCGTTTCTACTAAAAAGGCGTACGCTGCTGACTCCAGTGCCCCTCTTGCTTTTCATTTCGATGCGATGAGATTTTTGGTGATACGCGGCAGTTATCAGCAATCTGAGCGTACAGACAACAGTCTTTTTGTGTGACGAAAGTAAAAAAGACTTATTATAGGAGGGATTCCACTATCCCGGATCCGTTATGTGGAAAGCAATAGGCACCGGCCCCTGGTGGTCGCGTAGCAGGTATCGATATCACTACTAGCCATCCCGCAATGTTTCCATTCTTACGAGCTTCCAGTTACACAGGCGCACTACTCTTCAACATCGTTGCGTTTACTCTTCCAGCTTTGCACGGAACCCTGTCCAAACTATGGATTGCAAAGCTCGACTCCTCGATGGTTGTTACCACTGACGTCTACACCTACATCGGGGTAGTTGCCGAGGTCATCAACGAGGGCCTTCCTCGCGCAGCCTGGGTAATTATTGGAGACAAGGCATCGCGATCGCTGGTTTCTCGGTTTGAATTAGCGCGGACGCTCATTATATTCCAGGCCATTCTTGGTCTAATTATGAGTATCATTTTCGCGGCAGCAGCAAATGCGTTCGCTGGGGCGTTTGTTCCTGCTCCTGTCCGGGATGCTAGCGTATCCTATGTTCGAATCAGTGGATTTTCCGCCCTGAGCTCAGCCATCGAAATCGCGGTATCAAACGCAACACGAGCATTGGATAAACCCGACGTGCCTTTGCTAATCAGCTCGGCCAAATTCATGATTAACATCCTCCTCGACTTTCTTATCATCTCCAAGTTCCATGTCGGGAGCCATCGCCCCACTGTCAATTTGCAGGCGAGTGTTCGTCTTACTTGTGATATGGTATCCGCCATTTTGGGCGTCTCATATTTTCTGTATATCACCCGATATCGAGAGGATGGTGCCGCCCGTCCTAGAATCCGTGCGAAGTCCGCCATTCGCTCGCTGATGGTGTTATTGCGGCCGGGTATCACGACATTTCTGGAATCAGCTGTTCGAAATTCCCTATACCTGTGGTTAGTGAGTGGAATCGTGTCGATGGGGTCGGATTATGCAACGGCTTGGGGTGTGTTTAATACGATTCGCTGGGGCCTTGTGATGGTGCCCGTGCAGTCTTTGGAGGCCACTTCACTCACCTTTATCGGCCATGCATGGGGAAAGTGGAGGAAAACGATTGGAGTGGAGACTCGTCGAGCCAAATGCTCCAAGGATGATCTTTTGAGTAATGTGTCTGTCCTTGCCCGTCCCGTGAATATTGCATTGACAACCGCGTAGCGATCATACGGCCGGCACTCATATCCGTAGGGGCCGCCCTTGCCGTCGAGATTCCGCTGTGCCTCCTTCTTGGCTTCTTTGGCTGCCAGTCTTTTGCGTTTTACCTCAGCGGATCCCGTGCGGTCTCGGAGATAACAGCCCATATGTGGCGAACCATTGATTGGTACGGACTCTTTTTTGGCCATTTTCTCATCGGAATTCACCGCTCATAACCTTAGGTGTTACCTTTTCTACGCAGTGTCGACGCAGTTAGCTGCGATCCTCCTTGCTACCCGGCCGCGCTGGTACCTTTATCAATCGCTGGTTTCAAACATCCTTTACGTCCTTCCTTGGGCAATTGTATGCCAAGTGGCAAATCTGAGCGCAAAGGACGCGTGGACATACCACAGTTTGGTATTTGGAGGCAGCTTGGTCTTTTCTTTCTTTGCCGTTGGTATCATCGATGGTCTCTGGGCGTGGTTTTTGCTGAAGGGAAAGGCATATCTGGAGGTATTTCATGATTGTGAGGAGGACCTGAACATCCAGGTTGTTTGAAACTAGAGCTTCAAACATGCAGATTGCCAGTTGCACAGAATATCAAGATTGAAATCCATCGGAGTTCTCACAGCAGTTTCATGGATGATGGCGTGCAGTCCGAACTGAGCGGCAAAAGCCATCTGGACGAGACTAATTCTAAATCGGACTAGCGCATTTAACCGATTGGTTAGTCAGCCAATAGAGTCTTGGCGACTTGTAGCTATTTATAGAACCAGTGTTTTTGACGTCGGGAGTGCGACCATGAACGCCTGCGCTCCACGTTGTCCTCCTCAGACTCACCAGTCGAACAGTGGCGAGTGAACGGACATTGAGGTCGAGGGGTTTATGAGCTCTCTTCCAGAAGATTTTAACAAGTCCCCAAGACACGCACCACACACCTTCTTTCGCGCCAAGGGCATCTCCCATGCTCCTCGGTAGTGAGATCGTGGGCGTCATGGGTCAGAAATAATAAGACAAGGTGTTCGTATGCATTGGGTGTACTTCAGAGTACCAGGGTCACCTTGCAGGATGCCACCCCAGAATGTCCACAATCGCATTTTCGGCATGTGCTGATCAGTTGCCATCGCTCCTCCGGAGGAGTGAGCTCTTTTCGGAACAGCGGAATCGGCGGCCACGAGAAGGTGATGATTTTCGGACACTTCTTGATGCCCATGACCATGCTGGTTGTGCCCATGCCATAACCTGACCTGACGATGATGATCTGCTCGTTCGACATGTCACAGCATATTGTGACTTACCCCAATTCTGAGCCGTTGAGGGGCAGGGGGTCGAGCCAGATGTAGTGCGACAGAACTTTTGTTATTTCTCTCATCGTGAGTAACGGGAACAGAACGAGTACGAGGTACGACACGGACGCCAAAGAGCTGACTGAATTCAGCTGTTGAAAGCGTCTGGCTGCGAGTCATGACGCCGTCCTTCTTTCGCCTTTTTATTAACATCGGTCACGCTCTCAAGCACGCCCAGAACGGCCCTATGAAATTAGGTTTACCTTCCCTTGCTGAGGGAAGTCTATTGTGGTATGCTGCCGTTGTGCCTTGGAAGAGCCTGGAGACTTCGCCGTCGGAGATCCCACGGAAATGCCTCCTCCTGTGGCATATAAGAACGTCCCAGTAATAATAACGGGGTGACTTGCCATCATATAGGTACTATGCACTGTACACTACTGTAAATTCTGCACAGTATGTAAGCCAAATGGCGTTCGCAGCACTAAAAATATACATCTTTGTATTTGCTGCCCAGTCGTAAGCGCTTTCGGTTGAGGGACGGGCTGTTGTTAGCGGTGAGAAGAACCAACAGTCTTCCGTCAGGGACTGGATGACATGCAAAGTTCTCTCTTGTTGTAGCGAAAACACGGTGCCAATAACTGAACCAGGAGCTCGAAAACGTCCCACCCTGCCCAGCGGCATCGGGTTGGAGATTGTCCAGGTTGACCGTGTTGGATTGGCCAGGCCGACTGATTGACTCTGCTAAACATATCCCTCCACATAAACTAAAATAAACTCCCCGATTTTATGGAGTCCATAAGATTCTTTTTTTCTCACCTATTTTTATCTTTTTTATCTCCAGCGCGACGGCCAAAATTCCAAGTGTTTCCCAATCAACGGACATCGTCCAAAATCTCACTGTTGAAGGCCATCTTTTGCCTTCATTCCTATGCCTCCATTCTCTACGCGCGCGACTCTGCTAAGTCCCCTTTAGACAAGGTCTATATTTTCAGCCCTTCTTTTATTTTTGACACTTCTGTTGAAACACGCATCCAATGAAAACAGCGGCCTGTTCCAGAAGAAAATTCCAACAATGCTTAGTTTGCAGGAGATTCGCCGCTTCTAACACCCGCCACTATGGAGACGTTTATCAACTCTACTATATTTAACTATAACGTGGTTTTGTTTCTATGCATACATTTCATATGCCTCAACCGCTCTCAGTCGCTGACGCAGACCTTGGATGCGGAGTTTTAAACTCCCTCACCTGCTGGGTTTCGTCGCTCTTCAAGATGCTCGCAATTTCAATGAAGAGCCAGCATACCCGTCTGCATAACTCCGATCCAAGAGTCCCCGACAATAGTGCCTCACTATCCGCCTCAAGTCCCTCCTCAAGTACCGTCGCACACACTGTCAAGCAGCCCCAGGGCTCAACAACTCCGCCCACCATGCTCGCTGTCGCTCCTCCTCTATTACCTTCCACGCCAATCCTCCATGGCAATACCAGTGCTGCGAGCAAGCGTCCCAAGTTATCGCTCCAAACGTCATGCCTCCCCGTTTCGTTTGGGAACTCCACGACCGCATTGTCACTAAACTATTCCGCCAGCTGCTCACCCTCTCCCACAGTCAGAAACACCTTCAAAAACGCATATGATGCCTATCGACGAACATCTTCCCCGGCACCCACCAATAGAATCGAATCTTCTGTAAAAGAACAGAAAACATCTAAACACGAAATCCATTCCACAAATCAAAACAGCCATAACAACAAAGAAATTCCGTACCAACTCCCCTTAGGCACTCGCGGGATACTGCGCAACTCGTCACGTGTTGGGTCATCGCTTCGACGAGCATCGCTCTCAGTTCCTGCGGTAAATGGCAGCGGAAACGGACGACGAGCGTTATTCCCTGCGAAAAAGCGGGTAAACTATCGGTTTCCCCTCGAGGAGGAAATCAAAACCGTCCATTTTATCGCCAGACATTCTGACCTCACATCATCCAACTTTCCACAATCTTACATCTCTTCTTCCTCGGAAGCAGATTCGGAATCGGACATTTCCGACTCCTCCGGCGTCTCCGACGAGGATATATTAACACGCAACAGCAGCAACAAAGAAACGACGGGCACAACGACAACGGCCACGCGATCGCCCGGAAAACGGAAAAAATACAATAGAAGCACGAGACAGATTCGTGCAGCGGCACTTCGAGACCAGCGTCCACGCACATACGAGCAAGATCCTGAGACACCGCAGACTCCCGTTCAACGACGGAGCAAGCGTCAGCGGGAATGGCGATGGACGTTGGGCCCGATCAACGATGATCACGTGCAAGAAATTGGGTCAGACGTCAATGTGGCTCAAGAAGAACAGCAACAACGACAACAACAAGAGTCTCAGCCGTCACTACTGGGTGGTCGAAGTGACAGTTGTATACATGTCAACGTTGTGATTCCTGGGTCGCCTAAGGCTCCTTTCCTTCAGTCGAGATCTGAAGTGACGCCCGTTTCGCTGAACCACGAACGACGAGCGTCATGAAGCGCCATGGATTGTTTATGGTTTCATGAATATCAGATGATGCAAACTCTGTCTAACTTTCAAATCAACATTTACATTATCCATCTACACCTTTTTAATATCTTTATCAATTTCTTTTCTTTCTTAGAGCACCTTTTAAACAATGTTAGCTCCTTTAGTTCGTTGGTTGATACCACCAGAAAAGAGCATGTACAGGTCGTCATGGCGCCTTGAATTGTGGGTTTTTCTCTATATTTTGTCCAGGATGCCTTTTGTTCCGCGATACGGCGTTGGCATAAACACTTCTTCGGCCTGAAAGTCTTTTTTTGCTTCAAGTCTATCATGGAGCTTGGCTTCATTTTCCTTTCTCTTCGATGTTTTTATATCCCCTTTCGTTCAACGCATTCCAATACCAATCCGTCAACTAAGTCGCAAGACATCGTCTGCGTTTGTCCTAAAAATATAAAACTGCAATTCCGCATTCAGAACCTTTCATTCTATCATAGCTCTCCGTGACCCAGAGCTGGGACACTTTCAAGAGGGTCCTGCATGTCCACGAACTCGCAACACAAGAATATAGTTTGCCATGAACTACTATATGAGGGCTAATCAACAATCAGTTACATATGCGGTTCTAGACATTGCATGACGAGTCTGCAACGTGTGTGGCAGTGCCATGTGCGCTTGGTGACTAAGAAAAAACGCAGCTTCAAGAAAAACGTTTTAACCTGCCATGTGTCCTATCCTTGCATATGTATTGTTTACACATGTTTCTTTCAGGATGCTTCGAGTCTACCTATCTAAGTATATACATTGCTGTTACATAAACTTTGTGCCAGCCCTGTTGCTCGAAACCCGGCTGCATATATGTCGGCTCAGCCCCCTGGGCTCTGTTCGATAACCTCCTCTATCTTGGAGTGATTCAAACTTAATCAGAGTACTACTTTGAACTTGGGCTAAACAAAAGCAGCCGACCTTCAATGCAACCCCTACACTCAGCCCGTAAAGCTGATGGGCTTGCACCTTTGCTGCTCACTGTGGGCCAGCGGTAATATCACGAATGTCACAGATGAGTAATGATGTGGACTCAGGGATATGTCTGGGCGGCAACAGCAGCACCCCTCGCTTTATCGGCAATTTCAGATATGTCGGATGGACCTAGAGTCGAGTTAGCTTAAGCACCGGTACTATGGAGTCGCTGAGGTTAAAGTGGATTCTCAAGCAGCTCCTAGCAGTATTTGGCAGTCTCATTTATTTCATGGAGTAGTTGCATGAACAAAAACCAAAAACATAAGTATGTGATTTGACAGCGGCCTGGTTCTGAATCAAATTGAGAAAGCAATGTGCAAAATAGCACAAATCATACATGCATAGCAAAAACTAGCATGATACGAAGGGGTCCGCATGTTAAACCGCTGGAAAGTGAGTGACAGCGACTAATTACCTAAGTTAAATAAGGGAGACAATGCTGTGATGATTTCAAGAATGATAGAAAAGCAAAGTAAATACACAAATAATAATAGCAACCAAAGAAGTCCGCAGATAGGAGTAGGAACTCAAATATCTACCCCGTAGTTACTGGGTATTTAGAAAAAACACTTGAGTTGAAGTACGGAGTACTGTAACCAATCGAGGTAATTACACGGCGGTATATTGTCAGCTACAGAGATAAAAGAGGCGCAATCCATCACTCAACAGTCAACACTCTCATTCACTTCAGTTCGTCTCCTAAGAAAACCCGTTTTTCTTAGCACTGTCTTCAAGGGCGTCGAATATTTTCTCAACCGTGAAATTTTCGACCGGATCAGAAATATCGACCCAAGTTTCGGCAATGTTTTGGTGACTATTTTCATTGGCCAACTGACGGAGTACGGTGTTGTTTGCATTCTTGTTTGGCTGGACGTATATTTTGATACGATTGTCGACTTGGACGCCTACGGCATACCAGTGCGGCCAATCCGCATTAATTCAATTTGACTTTTCAAAAATTCGGCAGAATCCTGTTCTGCCACAGCGATGACTCATGCCAAGGACAAAATCTGGAAACCAAATATTGAACCTTTTGAGTGCTTTTAGTATTAGTGACAAGAATATATGGTCACGTGCCCACTGGGAGGCTTCCCCAGGGTCACCCGTAATGGTAGCATACTTCTGTTCTGCGGGCCTAGCCAGGCTCATCTATGGTACCTACTTCTGCAGGCTTCCCCAAGCTCACCTGGTGTAGGAAAGTAGAATAATAATAATAATAATTCATTATAGTCTTATGCAGTCAGAGACTATGAAGACTACCCTGAGGGATTTTGTAAGTTGGTTAATTACATGATATGAAAATGTTACATATATGTATTTTCAAAGATTGTGAGAATTCAAGACATGTCAAGGCAATATATAAGCTTTCCACTAGAGAAATGAAATTACAAGCGAATGCACAGGCAATATTCAAGTTATTGTTGGGGGGGTTGGTTATTTCTTGGCAGTGCCAAGATTTACAAAGTTATTTTTCATTTTGAAGTGGTGCTGAAAATTTGATGGGGTAACTGTGGCTGGTCGCCCACTCCAGCCACAGCAACACCATCATATTAAAAGCACCAAATCAGTGGTTAAAACTAGATGAGGGAGGTGGGATTCGAACCCACAACCTTTCAGTTACCAACTGTAGTGTTAACCACTCCACTACATCACCCCTCATCTTGTAGGAAAGTAGAAGCTCATGTTGAATATATACGAATTTGTTGTTGAATACAAAAACCATAACACAAAATGAAATGCATACACCGCACAATTGACCATAGCCACCATTATCTAAACATACCAGCGATTCCTAATTCTTGAGCTACTTTGTCCTCCTGAGCTGTAGGCAGGCGACCGTGTCTGATTAAGAAATCTTCAATCGGCTTTTCAAAAACATTTTCAATATACCATGTCTCGTACAAGCATTCGCTTACATAGTCATGGAGGTCCCGTGGCAAATCAGTATAGTCTTTTCGAAGGATGGTGTTCGCCTGTTCCCCCCAGGCCTTTGCTCCAGGTATAGTTTCTATAACTTTTCCCATCTTGGCCTTAATCTCCTCGAAAATCTTATTACCGGCCTCCTCTAGCCTGAGATTCATCAGCTGCAGCCTTGCACAAGGTGAAAACTACTACTGTGATCTGAGGGCAGAATAGTTGAATAAAAGAACTATCTGAGGGTCAACTATCTGCTATATATATGCCACGGTCGGGGTCCGGAATAGATATAGTCCGGGGCCCGGGCGTAGTCCGTACGGGGCCCGATATAAGAGATATCGGGGTCCGGACGGAGAACCAAAACCAAAACAAAGTGAAACAATATATACATAGATATACATAAGAAAACCACATCCTCCCCCACTTGATCAGACTTCGTCCGCGAAGGCTTTAGCGTTCCGGAATGTAGTCAAACGGGGTCGTAAACGAGTGTACGTTGAGACCCGTTCGGGTGCCTCAACACAATCCAAAAGTAGGAACACAAAAGCATCACATCGACGGGAAATTCCTTATGCACGTGATATAGCAGCGAGCTCCATTTCAAAGCAAATGGAGCTTCCATTTTTCCAACCTTCTTCCTACTCGTGAGCTTCTCGATTGTTGCGCTGCGTGCTTGTTTTGTGGTTCTGAGCCTTCCCTATCGAAATCCTTCTGCCAGCAGGTCGTATAGCTTTCTATACACCTTTGTTCATCATGGAAAACGCGTGAGTTGACCCAGAACTGAATTCCAGGCGAGCCACTGACTGACTCGTCTGCGTTTGTTGGATCTGCCAGCGAGCACGAAGCTGAAAAGCGTGCTCGTGATCCCAATGAGACCCCCCCCAACGATCGTATCAGCAAGCTTCCTCGTGTTGAGGAAACCCCTTTTAACACCCCTACCGAAGGTCAGCAGGGAAATGCAATGACCCCCGATGCGGATGTCCCCAAGGAAGCCAATGAGATCACCGAAGAGGCCTTCGTTGGAGACCAAAGCGGCGGAAACAGCAATGTCGAAATTAGCACCTCCAAGCTCATGGATGCCGTCGAGCGTTTGCTTGCTGACGATGACCTTTTTGGGACCGGTTCTGAACCTCCTACCTGCCTTGTTCAGACCCCAACTCCTATATTCCGTCGTACTCGCACGGCTTTCACTCCTTCCGCCGGCCCAGCGAGTTCCACTGTTCAGCCAACTTCTGCCGTTACAAGTCCTTCAGGAATCAGTTCGGGCGTCTTTTTTAGGAGCGACATGAAGACCCCTGCAAATGTCAATTCTGCTCTCGCTAGGATGTTCATGCAGCGTGAGTAGTTCCTCCATTCCTCCATTCCCTCCCCTTTTTGAATAGCCGACTGACTTTTCGTTAGGAAACCTTACTCCTCAGTCCCCTAATGATTTTGAGGTTTTTGAAAATGTTTTTTTGGGAATCACACGCCGTTTTTATGTCACGGCAACAACTGCAGCAGCAAAGGCAATCGGGCCAATGCCGGTTCTCGCTTCCCTCGATTGGCGTACCAAGAACGGGGCATTGGTCCTAAAAGCTATAGGGTCCTCTGTTTATTTCCAGGCCGCTCTCATTCAGTCTCGCGGTCATGTTATCGAGGAGCCTTGCACTTACTGCAAGCTCGGGAAAGGTTCGTTCGCTTCTTGCCGAATGGTCTGGGGTCCCAATATGGAACTCATTTCGCACGGTTCCTGTGGTAATTGTGTCTGGTCGACCAATTCCGTCGATTGCGAATGCCGTGCCTATGTTCCTGACGAGGAACCTGAAATGGAACAGTCCACTGGCCCGAACGAAGCTTCCCCCGTTCTTCCTTTAACCTCTCCTGCCGTTGCCAACGTTTTGCCAAAGCCTTCCTTGACTGGCCACCGTGTTACTCCTCGCGTCAACCGTGGGGATCGATTTTTCCGTTCCGCTCGGCATGCTCCTCGCCGCCCCCATAAGGGTTCCGATCCGGATCTTAAAAAATGGTGGAAATCCCTTAGTGAGCACCGCGGTGAGGATAGTCTTGAGAGCTATTCAAAGCTCATTGAAGATCGTTCGTGCCTTGCTTATATAATCCGCAAGGTCGAAGATGCGCTTGACAACTTTCCCAGTTCTGGTGACGAGGCCATTGCTAATGACTCCAGTGATGACGGTTGGGAGTCTTAAATGATTCCGGGATTCTTTCTTCTTTTTCTCTTTTGTCGAAAAGCCTGGTCAGGACTGTAGTCGGCTCCTAATGAGGATTCTTCTGTTAGGGAATTTTAGGGAAATCAAATGGAAGTCTTTTCGCGTCATTAGTCATCTTGCCCGTAGGCTCAACCAATGATTACGTAGTCAGTTGAATGGACCTAGATTACGACAGCGAAGGGCCGTCAAACGGAGCTCTAGTTCGTGAAGGTCGGGCGTCCCCTTGTTCGTTTGGACTAGTGTCGACCGAATGGTCCTGTTGTTCACTATCGGGATCCGATGGAATATCAAATCTGACTGATTTCTTCTTACGGCCGCGGGTTTTGCGCTTTCTACCCGTGCCGCGAGAGGTGTGGTTAGCCGTGACACTGCGCGTAACCACCCTCTCCTCCCTATCTGAAACTGTTTCTTCCTCCAGATCATGCTCTAGCGCTTTCCATTCGCGCTTCGTGATCGTGGACAGTTCTTGATAAGAAGTAACGTCGTCCTCGTAAGCATCCACAATATGCCGCACCTCGATAGGTCTCTCGACCGTGAGACCTTTCCGTTTCAGGGCGCGGTTGAATGCGGACGAAGACCAAAGCTCGTCCGGGTTCTCCACTTCAGCCTTAATCAACCTAGAACCGTTGATTAGGTTTCTGAGAACCTGGCCATCGGGCTGCTCAAGAGCGTACGTTCCCAATGGATGCGATTTGATCACTTTATAGGGATCAAACCACCTCGGCTGGAACTTCTCTGGGCCTTCATTCCGTATCAAGACCCAAGTTCTAACCTCAAAACTCGATTCTTTGACCATCTCATCTCGAATGCGCTTCGATTTGATGGCCCTATTAAGAAGAAGTTCATTCGCCATGGATCTCGCATGGTTCACTTTCGAGATCCGTTTCTCCGCGTCTTCGATTTCAGCGTTCTCCGGAATGGGTTCGTTCTCGTCAGAAGGAATACGGGGAAGCAACCCGTATAGTAAGTAGAACGGGCTCCGTTTGCCAGTTGCATGCAAACGAACCCGTGCTGCGAACAGAGCTTGGGTGAGGTATTCGTCCCACAACCTAGTGGGTTTCCCTAAAAGGAGCTTCGTTAGGATCCGCCCTAGAAGACCGTTAAGGTTTTCAACCTTCCCGTTCGTTCTTGGATGGTAGGGCGTCGTAGTACGGTGCTTGGTCTTAAGCAGCTTCACGTAATGTTTGACTGCCGCAGACAAAAGGTTAGAACCGTTATCCGATAGCAGTTCTTTCGGTGCTCCGTAATGTACAAAGATCTCCTCATGGATGAATTTGGCAACCTCCTGGTCCGTAGCCTCTTTTACGGCGCGTGCGACCGGCCAACCGGTGGCATAATCGATGGCCGTTATGATCCATCGATTTCCGTTCGGAGTTGTTGGTAGGACCCCAATAAGATCAATTCCCCAACGTTCAAAGGGTTTGCTCAGCTTGCTCGCCATGTGGTGTGCTTCCTCCCGCTCTAAAGACTTCTTAGAACCCTTAGCGACCTGACAGTTAGGGCAGATATGGACCGCCCGTTGGACATCCTTTTCCATTTCGGGCCAATATCCGCGGTTCTGTAGAACTCCTAACAGACCCGCTGATCCTAGATGGCCGAACTCATTGTGGAGTCGCCGAACTAGATCACCCCTGAATATTTTTTCAATGTAAGGTGCTTCCGTATCTTCATCGTAGACTCGAATGAGTCTCTCCTCACGTTCATCGTCCGGATCCAGATCACCATAGCGGAATAGGTGAGACATTCCTTGAACCTTCTTGCGTAGTGCGTCATCCGACGGCAGTACGCGGTCCTTTAGGTACTCTACCATAGCGTCATGGAACTCGTCGTGGTCGGCATCCTCTAGAGCGAATAAAGAATCCACGTACGTGGCCATGTTCACAGGTCCTGTTCCCATGAAATCTGGGCGCCTACTGATGGCGTCCGGAACAATTGCGTCTTTCCCAGGTCTGTACTGTATTTTCAGATCGTACTCCTGGAAATCCGCAACCCATCGTGCTAGTCGCTTAGACAGTTTCTTGGTTGTTTGCAAGTACTGGAGGCTTTCATGATCCGTTATTATCCTTGTTTGGGTCCCGTTGTCAATGTATCTGTCGAACACACGGATAGCGTGCTTGATTGACAACAATTCTTTCTCGTGGACCGGATAATTCAGTTCGGCTCCCGAAAGCTTCCTACTGTCAAATGCGACCAGATGCATTTTGCCATCCTTCCCTTCTTGATAAAGGGCGCAGCCAATGGCCCATTCCGATGCGTCTGTTTCGATTGTATAGGGTTTATTCCGATCCGGTTGTGTCGTGACGGGATCCTCAGTGATCCTCTGCCTTAGCTCGTCGAAGGCTATTTGACAAGCTAAGTTCCATGCAATAGGACGAAATTTCTTCTTCCTAAGTGCCTCATCGGACTCCTTCAAAAGGTCCGTTAGGGGCGTGACGATTCCTGAAAAACCTTTTATGAATCGTCGGTAAAACGTGGCTAGACCTAAGAACTGTCGGACTTCGTGCACATTCTTCGGTCTTGGCCAGTTCTTGATCACGTCGAGCTTTGCGGGAAGAGGTCTGACCACTCCCTTCCCCACGACATGACCGCAATACTCAAGCTCCTCCTTGAAGAACACGCACTTCAATCGTTTCGCGTAAAGTGTGTGCTTTCGGAGCTCGGTAAACAGTTTGTCAAGATGCTCTATGTGGTCTTCTTCCGACTGCGAAAAGACCAAGATATCGTCCAGATAGACTAGGCAAAAGGTCCCTATGTGTTCCGATAGGATCACGTTCATCATGGTTTGGAAGGTCGGTGGAGCATTAGTAAGCCTGAACGGCATCACTAAAAATTCATATTTGCCCCATTGCGTATTAAAAGCGGTTTTCGGCACTGAGAGTTCCCCAATCTGGACCTGCCAGAAACCGGCGGCCAGATCGATCTTCGAAAAGATTTTGGCATTCCCCACGGCATCCAGTAAGTCCTGGATCCGAGGAAGGGGATACTTATTCTTTTTCGTGACCTTATTTAACGCTCGGTAGTCTACACACATACGCCAAGCTCCGCCTGGCTTTTTAGCGAAGAGGACTGGGAATCCCCACGAGCTTGACGATGGCCGAATGAGCTTCCGTTCCAGTAATTCCGTGATTTGGCGCTTTTGTTCTTCGAGATGCGCCTGAGATAAGGGATAGGGCCGGACGTTGACCGGTTCCGCATCTCCCGTATCAATATCGTGTTTGAAGGGACGGTCAGGCGGAAGACCCGGTGGTAAATCCTTCAGAAATATATTTTTATAATTGTCGAGCAACTTTGTCAGTTTCGGGTTTTCGATCGGAGCTTTATCTTCCTCCCCTTTCTCTTTTAGTACGTAGAGATAACATTCCGCGTTAGGCTTCCGGAGTATACGCGCGGTCTGATGTACGGTCATCAGATTCAATTCCGCCGCGTCCTGATCCAGAACGTGCCTCTGCATCCCCGCCGGTAGGAGGGTGTGAACCTTCCTACGGTGATCTTTAATTTTGATGCGGGAGGTTTTCCAACAAATGTCGGGGTTGTGTTGACGGAGCCAAGATCGGCCTAAGATGATGTCGTAATCGAGGTCAGGAAGGACCCATGCAATGAGTCCGCACGTGAATGATCCGATGCGTAAGGTGAGCTTTATTCGGTGATCCGATTTCATATAATGTCCGTTTGGAAGTTTCACCCACTTTTCGCCCGGAATTTTGTTCGCTTGCAGGTCGTTCGCGATCTTGTCGTTAATGAAAATGCTTGTGGCTCCAGAGTCCGTCAGGGCATAGATGGGTTCCGTTTGGTCTCCGCCCATCTTTCCCGCGAGTCCAGAATAAAGCATTTGCTCGCTACCCACGGCATTAACGTGTTCATATTGTAACGGGATGTCTTTGGGGTCGAGTATTGCTTCGGTCGGGTCCAGAGGGTCTGGCAGTTCGGGCAAGTCTTCTACTGTGGAGGCCTCAAGCATTTGGTCAGTTAGAGCCTCCAAGCTTACTGACTCTTTTCATTTTTTGAACCCGAATCGCCGGCCGAATTGGAACCGTTCTTGTTCCATTTCTTCTTGTTAGGGCACTTTTTGGAGCCGTGGTTCTTGCTTCCGCAAATGAAGCAGGCCTTGTTACGGCGGCACCACGGTTTCCATGCCCAGGAATCCTTCCGCGGAGGGTCTTTAGAGGTGCACATTGCATTTATCTCCTCCACCTCGCCCGCAGAAAGAGCTTCCATAGCACTCAGATCCATTGGATCCGAATCCGTTGTTGTTGTTGTCGGCGTGTAACCCTTCCGTTTCACGCCCGTGCTCTTCTTCGCAGTTCCGACCGATTGTTCAATGTTTGTCAATATTTTCATGATCTCGAGTACGGTCTGGGGTTTATTTTGCACCATGTGCCATTCCGCTTGAAGTTCTTGTTTCAGGCCGTGCAAGAGTATCTGAGTGCGTGCCTGTTCTGGCAGTTCGTAACCCAGTTCGAAGTACGCTTGATCCATTTCCGCAACGTACGTTTGGAGGTCGGATTTCTGTCGTATTCCTTGCAAACGCTCCCACCGGTTCTCTTCGGCGTTCAGTTCGCGGAACCGTTCGTTGATCCATTTTTCAAATGCCTCCCAGTTCGTAGGAAGAACGTACACCATTGGATTCTTCTCTGCTAGTTGTTCTTCAGCAGCCCACCGTTCTGCAGCTTTTCCTTTGAGCCAGGTAGAAGCTAAAGCCACCTTCTGTGTCTCGGACGCGTTCCGTCCGGTGAAGATAGCTTCCCTTTTCCAGTAGGATCGGCATTGGGATAGCCATTTTGTTGCAGCCTCGTTCGTAACTGTTCCATCGTATCCTTTTGGCTTTTCGAGCTCCGACGCTTTTCTTGTCGGGGTCTTGTTCGTAGAGATTTCGGGCGCGGTCGTGGTCCCAGTTCTGTTCGCTATGGCCTCCATATGTTGGAGTCGTTGGGTCACGTTCTGTTGCTCCTGGGTCAAGACGTCCTTTTCAAGCTGGAGAATTCTGATCTCTTTCGCATGATTATCGTCCCGGAGTCGGGTAACTTCTTCATCCGCCCATTTCTTCAACTGGTTGTAATGTTGTTCAAGATCGGACTTCTCTCCGTCGGCGGCGGCTTTTCCTTCTCGTGTCCCGATGTGACGCATTTCCGCGAGGCGGGTGTTCATGATTTCCTGGAGCCGAGCCAAGGTCTCCTCTCCGTCCTCGGTTATTGCGAGGGAAGAGCGGATCTGTTGGACCACCTCCGTTAGGGGGTCGACAGGTTGGGGCGTGACCGATGGTGTAGGTACGGCTGGACCGGTATCTTGACCAAGATGCGAAGACATGGTAGGATAAATATAGGATGATAGAATAGGTAATTAGACAATGCAATACGAGGTTCGATAAAGTAATTGAGGTAACACTTTCGTTGTGAGGTCGTAGTACGATTTGAGGTATTAGGATAACAAGAAAATTCTGATTTGTGTGCCGAACGGCAACCGTTCTGAGAGGATTTTCTGTCCTCAACAGAATCAAACTGAGTTTTTTAACTAGTACACGTCCTCAAATCATAGACCAGATCAGACCGCCCCGTTGAGGAGCCACCTTCAACGGGATGCTAACTTGACATGCTACCAGATGTGATCTGAGGGCAGAATAGTTGAATAAAAGAACTATCTAAGGGTCAA